>OY757941.1:55516648-55587880 GCA_963585895.1 Sepioteuthis lessoniana | reverse complement strand
TATAAAGATAACACAAAGGTAAATAAATAAATAAATAAATAAAACAGGAAAAAGCAAAAGACAAATAAAAAGTAAATCAATTAATGACCGGAAATAGAAGAACAAGGTGGACCTCATTTGATATTGTGCTGCGCAATGCCCACTAAGCTGAATAATAATCCATTGATATATTTCTTCCGTTTCAATAATGTTATGAATAGCCGCTATTTTCTCTAAGACTTTCTGCGGGCAATACGGACCGATTCCAATTTGGTCTCGCACCAGCGATATAAATGTGAAACCAGAAAGAATTTCCCCAGGGAACGCTGACTTGGTTAAAAAAAAACCCAAAACAAAAAAACAAAACAAAACAAAAAAACAAATCTAATTTCGATTCCAGTTTTTGATGAGCTTATAACTTATTTCATGCGTTCTTAATTAAAATCGATGGCCAGCGAGAGAGATTCGCTTCTTGCTGAATAAATAAAGAAATAAAATGAATAAAAACTTGTGAAGAGGCTTGGAAAATACGATTTTATCCTAAAATCACCCAACACTTCCTCAAAATAAAAATCATGATACATTATTTACTGTATTTGTCATTTTTATTTCTTTTTTGTAATTTAAAACAAAATAAAAACTAAACAGATAAAAGTAGCAATAATATATATATATATATATATATATATATATATATATATATATATGCCAATTTGCCTAGTCGGCTGGGGCTGTAGAATACACCGACTGTATCTCTGCTGAGGGTAGGACCCTCAAACGAGTGTCCTGAATATGACACTAAACAATCTGATGGCGAGGTTCCAGTAAAGCTGGGATTTTGGGGAATGGAAAGTACCCCTTCATTGCCATCACTCCTAGGTCCACTGTGGCCCAGAGTGATAGAACCTGATCGGGTCCTATCTATGGGTCAAACTGAACTAAACTGCGTACTTGTGCTAAACTGTATTGTTCGAAATAGAACTGTTTTGACATCTAAACTGCGTACTTATGCAAAACTGAATTACTTGAAAAAAAAAACAAACTGTTTTGATATTTCAACTGCGTACTTATGCAAAACTGAATTGTTTGAAACAGAACTGTTTTTGACATTGAAACTGTACTTACACTAGACTGAATTGTTTGAATCAGAACTCTTTGAATAAACTGAATAGCTTGAAATAGAAATGTTTTTGACAAACTGTGTACCCATGCTAACTTGAATTGTTTGAAATAGAACTGATTATTTGTATAAAAATGGATTTGGCATTAAATAATCTACAAAGGTTGAAATAACATAAAACCCAACCAACCAACCAATTGATGTCCAAAAATATTAGAAAATATCTTGAAAAAATTCCTAGCTCAAATAAAAAAAAACATAATTAAAAAACTCAAAAATCTGAAAGGTAAAAGAAAAAAATATGAAGGTATAGTCAAAGAAAATATTTTATCTCAAAACATCAGACAACCGAAAGCATTGAAAAAAAGAAAAAAAAGATGCAGGTATCGTCCAAGAAAATGTGTGGAATAATGAAAATATTTATCTCGAAACACCATTGTACTAAAATCGTAAGAAAAAGATGAAGGTATCTGTGAAACCATGTTTCTGCAGTTCTTGCACATTTATTTGCCCAGTGATATCAACCCCACGTTGTTCAATATTTCTTTGCAGATTTGGGTCAAAGTGCACGAACTTAAGATAGGTCTACAAGGGTAGACAAAGACAAGTGTATGAGGATATATCTTTTGACAGAGCAGGGGTCTATGACACTTCGCAAAATGGTTGTGTATGTTGGGTTCTCTTGAAATGTGGACAGTTGGCGAAACTCCCTTAACTAAATTAAATCGACTGTTAGAGTTTTCAGACCTGACGCTCCACGGATCCCTGTGGCAATTTCTCTATCCTAAGCTGATATGCCACTAGCATCAAAACCCAACTCGAATATATGGAACCCGCAATCTCTTCCCGTTTCTGGATATATACCATCCACATCTCGGATGGAAAAAATGCCAGACCTCAAATGCCAAAACTCTGGATATTTTTGCCGATCTTGTAAAGATGAACCAATGGTGAAATGCTGAGCTCGACTGGTACTCTGTGTGTTACGCGCCTCTGCAGCTTGGAGCACGGCCTTGGAATCTATACTTTTAGGCCTATCTGACATTGCCTGGTCATTGAGGCTTTTGCAACTCGAGTGAAAATTCTCAAACCATCTGGTTACTGTACTGTGATCAACTGCCCCTTAACTTTTCGCGTTTTTATGGCCCGGTTCGAACACGTAAAGCATAATTTCTGCAGCTTTCAAATCACACATGGAGCAAACCGATGCGCAACGTGTCAGCGCACTAACTACCACTATAACACCGACCACTGCGGGTAGCTTTAACTTTTTCGGTCACGTGACATACGCACCACAAACTTTCACGTACCAAAATATTGCAAAACTTTTGACTCACTTGTAAAAACTACAAATTTAAAAGGAGATATTCTTTGATATCGGATTCTTTCAAGCTGTTTAACATGAATATTTCAAATCATTTAAATGAAAATAGAAAAGTTTAACGTTTCTCGTTTTTTACTATGGGAACCTGATCACGTAACGATAAGTTGTTGAACCCAATTTTGCTCTTGTTGCTAAAAGCCATCGTCGCATAATTCTGTCTCTGTTTTTAAAAAAAGGTGTTTAAAAGAAAATACGAGCTTTGATCAAAAAGTATTTAGACCAGCTTGAAATCTTTTAATTTTAAAATACAAAATTCAAAAGAAAACACGGTCGCCAACTTTACAACTTTTATATGGTGCAGTTTAGTGTCATATACAGCAACCCCTGCCATGTCGCTGAGGCTTAGAATATGTTGATTGCATCTCTGCAGAGGGGTATGACTCTCCTGAAAAGGGTGCTGTTATTTATATCTCTGATATAGCCAAGTTCAACAGAAGATAATTTTTTAAATGGAGTATATACTAAGATTTACTTAGTCTGACACACAGGTTACTGAGATCAGTAGTTTTCAAACATTTTTGGAGCTGGGACTACTTTTATTTCAGGCTCCCTCTCGTAGACCCTCATATAAATAAAAATGAAATTTATCAAAAATATTTAATGAAAATCGCATTCAATATTTCTACTGATTAATGACATTTAGGTTGGTGGGTTGTTTTTTTAATGATTTTTCCACAATTGTAGGTTCACCGACACTCAAAGAAAGTTCTTCAACATTAACATCATGAAAGAACTATTTGAAAAAATAAACCCTAAAAATATATTAGGATAGGCCTCCTATCAAGGACGTAGACCCATGTGTGATCAATTCTTGCAACCACTTTCCCATGTACAAACCAAATATTATTCCCTAATAGAACTACTAATGTTAGATAGTAATACTTGGAATCATTTTACTGTGTGCTAACAGATGAGTCCTCGCTTCTAAAAATGTCATCTAATAAATATGTGATTACAAATCATATATCAGATGTATATTTATAAACCGAATTTGGCATTAGATAACCCACAGTGGTTGATATGCCACAAAACCAACCAACCATTGTAGTTTATTCAATGCCAGATCCTGTTTACAAATCATATATATTTACTATATATGTATATATAGACACACACACACACACACACACACACGCACACACATATATATATATATATATATATAATTTGGGATTAGATAAATCACATAAAACACCATCTAACATCTTTTGGTGATATTTTGACAGATACACCCAAATCATTTAAGAAGAAATGATTTAATTGTAGTTATATAAGTTATTGCAAAAGTTGGCAGCATTTTTAATGGATTCTCAGAAGTGAAGCTCGACCAAAATTTCGGGAGTGGTTGCTGTTTTAACTGAACTTTCATTGCTGAGTCGTAGTAACTCGAAATACAAATTTGCAGTTCTTTCGTTAATCGGATAATTGTAAAATTTCAAGAAACCCTTGCTGCATCTGGGAACCCCTGTGGTCCCCGGCCCACAGTTTGAAAAGTACTGGTTTAAAGGGCCTGCTGGTCTTAATAATCGCCTATCCAAATACTTAACAGAGATAGCGCTCCTTATAAGCGAACAAAAATCTTTTTCTAAATTGAATAAATTTTTGGCAAGATGAAAGTCTTATTAATTCAAATATCACAAATGACTTACTGTCATGGCTTGAAATCTGTAGTTGAATGTCCATCTTTAAGGTGTTTATATAGTTCCTTACGAAGCCAAAATGTGACACAAAGCCAGTTTAATTTGAGGGTACCCTGCTGTTCTTATTTCAGTTATTTACTAAGTTTTATGTGGTTGCTTACACTAGCTGCTGTTGCTTAAGTAGTCACCCATCTAAGTATTAAACAGGCTCATCGTTGCTTAAGTTCGATGATCAGGTGAGAAACGTTGCTTTCAGTGTGAATGTCCTCTTATTGTAGTTATTTACTAGTGTTTATTTAGTTGTAACACAGGGTCAGAACTTGAAATGGTCGGCTACTATAGCTTGCTAATAATTACGGCATGTGAAGTGCCCTCTGTCCTCCTCTTGGAGCCATAATTTAGTTTCCCCTCCAAGCCAAAATGTGATACAATGTTGTTTTAATGTGGGATGCCACGTTGGAAACGAGTCACTCGCACAGTGGTTTCAAAAATGTTTGCATTCCGTCGGTATTTACTTTGAAGGGGCGCCTCAGGCACCGGGCAATAAATCCTGTCTTTACCCATTTTATATCCTCCTTCTTCATATGCAAGTTACATGCAATTATGGTCCAATAGTTCTACACTTATTAAAAAAATGAAAACAGCGAACTGAATTAAACTGAATCTTTATAAAAATTTTGATGATGATGTTTTTTTCAATCGAACAGATGATTATATTTTTGAGATTGTGTCCAATGACCGAACGAAAAAGGATAAAAGCAAGAAAAATTGGACGGTCGTGTACAGTCTTCGAAAATCAGACCCAAGCCCTGAATCTGACGCATGTCAGGATTGGAGTGCACGTGACCAGTGTGCTGACAACACAGACGAAAAAGTAAGAAAGATCTGAATCCTTTTTGCTTTAAATTTTAGTGTCAACGACGTTATACAATTGTGAAAAAATCGATATTATTTAATATATTAATCATTGTCGCAAGTTATCTTGCTACACCTGGGTCTTTGAATGGTCTCCGACTTTACTTATAATTAGGTCAGTATCTCTTTGACAAATACATTGACTCCACTATCCATAATTATCTTATGGCACGGGTATTTTAATTATTCAAAACGGATCAAAATAAGCGAATATATATATATATATATATATATATCCCGTCAGTGTCCAAGGACAGTATTTGTGGATTATTGTTTTACATAGAATATATGAGGGTAATCCTATAAATCTATGAGAGTGCTCAATGTATGGCTATTGTTAATTCCCTATTTATTCTCTAGGGTATAACAAAATTCACATTCAGAGCGTGTATAGTACAATTAAATGGAGACTCAAACTCGGTTAAGTCGTCATAATAAATTTATTTCGGCGGAGAATATTACTAAACTCTCCGTCTCGTCAGATGACTATTTTACATGCTTCTCTCTCGTCGCAGAGTAGCAAATGTGGAGTTGCAGTTCGTATTCAGAAGATAAAATAAAGGTATTAAAAAATAAAAAGAAAAAAAAGAAAAAGAAAAGAAAGTAAAAAAAAAAAAGGTGAAAATTTAATTAACAGACATATTAGGAATAAATGTGAATAATGTACGAGATAGCCATTAGTTAAACGATCTTAGTCTGTTTAGAAAATCACACCCGCTAAGAAGAAGAAACCACTACAAGAACGCAAAATTAGAAGGGATTGACCAGTAGATTAATTCCACTCCTGTTTCTTAATCGTTCTAACATATAACATTTTAACCCCCTCTGCTCACGCCTATGAATGAAATAATTTGTAATTTGATTTCCACCTTTTTTTTTTTTTTAATTTTATTCTTTTATTTTTTAATTTCTTTATTTTATCTTCTGAATACAAACTGTAACTCCACATTTGCTACTCTGCGACGAGAGAGAAACATGTAAATAGTCATCTGACGAGACGGAGAGTATAGTAATATTCTCCGCCGAAATAAATTTATTATGACGACTTAACCGAGTTTGAGTCTCCATCAAATTGTACTCTATATATATATAGAGAGAGATATAGAGATAGATGGATAGATATATAGATATGCATTCTACATCTGACGAGACGGAGAGTATAGTAATATTCTCCGCCGAAATAAATTTATTATGACGACTTAACTGAGTTTGATGCTCCATTAAATTGTACTTATATATATATATATATATATATATATATATATATATATATATTATAACAGTGTTAGTTGTCACTAAATCACTTTTAGGGTATGTGTCAAACCATTGTACAATATTACATCACAATACAATATACCTTTAATTATACCCATTATAATTCTGTTCTACCATAATACAACTGTTCAAATACGCTTTCAAATCAGATCTTCATTCATTCCCCCCGACATGCAGTGTTAATGTTTTGTTCCATAGCTATAGTCACCTACAGATACAGAAATAAAATAACGTAGCGAAATATCAATATACAACCACGAGTTCACAACCTCTTACACAACGCGCTGCGTTTGTAGCTTGGCTTAACCTAATAAAAACACGAATTCCTACGAAACTATAACACATACACGCATACGGACACAACTGCACACACTCACACACTTACAACCAGACGTAAACATTCATACGAAATCCCAACGGTTTTTGTCTGTATTTTTTTAAATTTTCGATTCATTTTATTTTCTTAACTGCCTGATGATTGTTGTTTTGCAAAAAACTCCATGAAACTCAAGGTTGCAGTCTAAATTCCATGAATTAAATATATGTATCTAATATATATATATATATATATATATATATATATATAAGTAAAGGATAAAGTTTTTTAATATATGTTCATCTATCTTATAATTACTATGAAATTGGTTTTTGTAGTAAAGGTTATTAATTGTTTATGGTTTAGGATACTCTCTCTCACTCTCTCTCTCTCTCTCTCTATATATATATATATAGTATTCTTGGTCCAGTTAAACCGGAGTTGGGAGTAATTCCATCGTGTTTTTGGAAATTTCAAAAATGCGTAACAGGATGGAAATAACTTTATAATCCTTTGTGATCGGTTTCGTTGTTTTTTCTTAAAGAAAGTATATATATATATATATAAGTAAAGTGACTTAAAGACCCTTTCCTTGCCTTTATATTTTTACATTTTTGTTGATCATCTTATCTATTTCCTCAGTTGCTAAAATGTTGGAAGATTCAAAATGTTTTTAGTCTAAAGAAGTTCATCCTAGAATAAAGAACGAACTATAACAATTAAATCATATATATATATATATATATACATATATATATATATATATACGAGGATTATTAGATAAGTTTCCAGACTTTTTTCGTATGGGCACTTTAATTGATACTACACACATGAAACGGCAGTCCCCTTCGAAGTAATCTCGTCTGGCTGCAAAACACTTGTTGTACTGTTTCAACAACTTCTGGAAGGCCTCACGGAAGTCCTCTTGTGTGAGCGTGTCAATGACCTTCGTCACAGCCTCTTTCATCTCCTCCACTGACCCGATTTGAAGAGTGCTGGTCTCTTCCGACGGAATCTCTTCTTGAACTTCCTTAAAACCTCCACATAGTATTCCTTGTTGAATGTCTGTCGAGTGGGAACCTAATCCATGTTGATCATGCCTGTACTGTCAAAAAAAAAAAAAAAAAAGGGATCATGAAAAGTTTGTGGGTGGATTTGCTCTGTCTGGCCTTCTTGGATCTGGGAGAACCAGCATGCTTCTACTGGGAACTCTGTCTCTTGGTCTCTGGGTCATAGCAGTAGATCCAGCTTTCATCGCATGGCATTTTTTTCCTAGTTTAAAACAGAATTTTATTGCATATCGTTCTTCTAAAGTGTCAGATTGCAGTTTTGAAATTCACCAGCTGTGACAATCAGGCTTTAGTAGGGTGTATTCCAATTGCTGCTGTACCTGTTCATTTGAACCTGAAATCATAAAAATTGATCAATCATCTCATAAGATATATAGCAATAACAGTGACTTTTCGAGAGTCTACGACAATTTTAAATGCCTGTACAAAAAAGTCTGGAAACATACTGAATGCACCACACACACATATATATATATATATATATATATATATTGACATATTTTAATAATGTAAATATATCTATGTACAAACTGTGTTTAATTTTGCTTTCCGTGTTTCTAGGTTCCAAAGATTAATTTATCTCTTCTGAATCGGCTACTGAAATTAAATTTTCCCGATTGGTCCTATGCAGTGATTGGGAGCATCACTTCGATTTTTATAGGTCTTATTGGTCCTGTGTTTGGACTATTTATAGCTGAATTTATATACGTAAGTATCTTTTGCGATCATTTTCCTCTTGAAGTTTCTTAGTCAACTTAAATATTCGCTGTAAATATTATAGGTGTGTATGTCTGTGTGTGTGTATACATAAGTGCACACACACACACACACACACACACACATATATATATATATATATATATATATACCTAACCCTCCGTACGAGTAGAATGCGACTCAAGATCAAGAGAAGTTTGACAGGTTTGAATTTAGTTTTCCTTCTCCTAGACTGGTTATCATACTGTTATATACCGTACCAATGAACATTAATGAGTATGATCCGTTCCTCATATATACGTTGGACACTACTGTGATGGGGGTTTAATTTGCTGACAAAGTAGTCACCACAAGCAGTGGTTTACCTTCTTCATGCCGCTGGCAAGTATTGTATTTACTTAATATTATAAAGATTTCTATTTCATTTCCAACCTCCATTGTGGATATTTCTCATTCAGTACCCTTTTGTGAGGTTACAACATATACCAGGGCGAAAAAGCCCAGTCTGTCCTACTACTTACCCATATCTGAAGAGAGAATAGTTGGATTCATACCTTTCCTGAGGGTATTAGCGTGATGTGAAAATGAAAACAGCCTCATCTTGTATTTGAACTCGGGTCGCAGTGTCCATTTTCAACGACAGTAACCATTACATCACGAATACCTCCATTATACACGCACACTCACACACACACACACACACACACACACATATATATATATATATATATATATATATATATCCCACACATACATACAGAGGTTGCAATGAGTCAATTTGTTGTATCGATTTGGTGATATCAATAATAACAGTAATGCAGATACAGATACAGGCGGCCTCTGTTGTTTCGGATACGAACGGGTGTATTAATTTCTGGCTTCGGTCCCTGGTGACACGAGAAGAGAGACATAATTCTTAAAAGCCTATGCTAACCATACTATGCTGACCCCACCCCAACGCGCGGTGCATCTTGTGATGTTAAGATCTTAATTCATCTCAGCCGGTCGAGATCCGAAAAACTCACACCTCAACGGCAGAAAACTCAACTACACCTTCAACGGTCGAATCTCAACTATTGTCTTTCCAAGATCCTCAAATCCCCAGGACCATCTCTTCTGGGTATGAAGTCATCCACACTCCAGCCTCATTTCCTGTCTGGGGACAAATGGTGATTGTCATATTCTTTCCGCACAAGCGTAAGACTGCCCCAAATATCTATGCACCTGGACTAAGAGACCCGAGTGGTTCAAAGCCTTACCAAACTGAATGATAAAATATAATTAACGAAAAAGGATTAATATAAAAAATCATTCCTTAATTATATAACAAATTGTAACCATTTTAAATTATTCATTTCGCGCTGGCTTTGTCTACTGTGCAGCAAGCAAGAGTCAGTTGTTGACTTCCTGTGAATATAGCAACACTATAACACAATCCAATCCTCCAGAAATTTGGAAATACTATGCTGTACTATTCGACATTCACGACGCGAGTTCCAATATGAAAATTCCATAGTGTTTAGGTGTAAATTTGTGGACAGATTCATATTTATATTGATGAAAACCACACACCCAGTCGTCCTTAATGGTGTTTGGGGTGGTCACTAACGATACTGACGTTAGACCTCCATTCATCTTCCTACATCGCCGCAGACTTAATACGAAGGCCCTCATCAAGTGCCTGGAAGAGGTGCTGTTTACGAACGCAAGGGTGACTGCGGGAAGATCCTAAGTCTTGCAAAAAGCGTGCGCCATTCCACAGAAGAAGGAGAATCCAGTATTTACTGTGAAAATATTTCTGTGACCACATCGCATCTAACATCTGGCCACCTTACTTTCCAGATTGCAATCCTCTTGATTACAATGTGTGAGGCCCGCTTAAACGAGACCAACAAAAGCTCGTGCAACACCAAAGAAAGCAAGGATAACAAAAACATTTAAACAAAGAGACAGTCGGAAAGGCTTGCAAGAGATTCAGAAGTCGTTTGAAGAGCGGCGTTGTTGAAGCCAATGCCATTTTCTTTGAATAAATTTTCTTTGAATAAATTTATATATTTTTTCATGTAATTTTGGTAAATATATCTGATAAAGTGAGATGTCAATGTTATTTTTATTTTTGAGGAATTTAGACGACAGTTTACCTATCCACTCCTATATATATATATATATATATATGCCAGTGTGTGTATATGTGTGTGTGTGTGCGTGTGTCTATTTAGACGTGTGAATAGAAAATTGAACACAGAAAGATACTTGTGCAATTTTTGCTCCGGATATTTCGATGTATATTCACATCTTCCCCAGACTACAACATTATCATATTTCTGATTTGATATTCACATACTGACTATTAATAGAAATGCTTATTTTGAGAAACACGCAAGATCAAGTGCGCGCTTGTGCACACACATACACACAGATATACTCTCTCTCTCTCTCTCACACACACACAAATACACTGGGAGGAGGTGTGAGAAAAAGTTATCGAAACTTAATCGTTAGATTTTTTAAAAATATACTTTCACTGAGGGTCAAGTACTTTAAAAAAATCAATTTTGATTATAAATATATATACATGGTGCATTCAATATGTTTCCAGACTTTTTTACAGGCATTTAAAATGGTCGTAGACTCTTGAAAACTCACTATGTTATTGCTATACATCTTATGAGATGACTGACCAATTTTTATGATTTCAGGTTCAAATCAACAGCTATAGCAGCAATTGGAATACATTCAACTAAAGCCTGATTGTCACAGCTGGTGAAGTTCAAAAATGCAATCTGACACTTTAGAAGAACGATATGCAATAAAATTCTGTTTTAAACTTGGGAAAAATGCCACAGAAACGTATGGAATGCTTCAGGCTGCTTTTAGAGCATCTTACATGAATCGAGCATCAGTTTTTGAGTGGCATAAGAGGTTCAAGGAAGGCAGGCAGTCTGTGAGGGATGATGAGAGGTTTGAGAGGAGTAAGGAAATCAATACACCAGAGTTGATTGGCCAAACGGTTAAGGTTAGGGTTACTATGTTGAGGTTTAAGGGAGTTCAGCAAGAGATTCCGTCAGAAGAGGCCAGCACTGTTCAAATCGGCTCAGTGGCATTTCCAGCAAGACAATACACCAGTCCACAACTCCATCCTTGTCACAGACTATTTGAGCAAGATGGGCATCAAGACAGTTCCTCACTCTCCCTATAGTCCAGACCTTGCTCTCTGTGACTTTTGGTTATTCCATAAGCTCCGCGGCTGTTGTTATGAGACAATTGAGGAGATGAAAGAGGCTGTGACGAAGGTCATTAACACGCTCACACAAGAGGACTTCTATGGGGCTTTCCAGAAGTTGTTGGAACGGTAGAACAAGTGCATTGCAGCCGGAGGAGATTACTTCGAAGGGGACTAGAGTTTCATATGTGTACTATCAATAAAAGTGCCCAAACGAAAAAAGTCTGGAAACTTATTTAATTATCCTCGTATATATGTGTGTGTGATGTAATTAGATTTCTAACATGACGTATTTCTATAAATAAGTTGGCGACCGTAGTTGAGGGTGACCTGAAGGCTCCCTTTACAATAGCTACTACATCGAGGTGTAGGGGAGGGCGTTACTCTTTTCTATAGATTTCTCCACTTATCCTTGATCCGTATCTTGTAATGCTGAGTGTTAAGCAAGGAGCCATCAAGTACCATTTTTTGAGTCTTTGGCATGACACAACCGGGGATTGAACTCCGGTCTCCCAGACTATTGGTGAACACTCTACCCACTTGGTAAATGGGAAAGAAAATAAACTGATAAGGCTGGGTCCTTGTTTAATTGTATTGGCGTTTGAAATGAAGTTAGATTCAACAATATTTCGGTGTTTTTTGTTATATATATAGACTAAGATTTTGGAATCTTTAAAGTCAAAGTTGTGATTGGTTTTTAAATTATGTCTGACCGTTTATATCATTAAGGGTTTTCGGACTACTGTCTTCATTTTTATTGTTATTTCCACAACGTTTCGGTCGATATGTCCTCCGACCTTCTTCAGGTGTTTGTCGACCTCGTGAACCTACACCGAACTTCGAACTACGTCCTTTATTGAATCCACAGGGGTTACATGTTCTGATTCCGTTTGTCATAACCGGGTACAAGTGTTTAGTATTCCTGTATGTTATTCGCCTGTATCTTTATAGTTATTTCCACAACGTTTCGGTCGATATGTCCAAATGTCATATGGATCCTTTCGGCTAGTCCTTTGACATAGGGTAGACATATTGTGGTGAATTTTTGGATATCGTCCTCTATCCTCCAATCCAGGTTTCAAAAAATGAAGACAATAGTCCGAAAACCGTTAATGATAAAAATCATCAAGCTTCGTCTCAGGAATCAAGACAACTAATGTCTGACCGCAGAATTCTCGGGTGAATTTTCGTTCAGTTTTTTAACTTGGTAGAATTTCAGCAGACGACTTTCGTTTAAATTTACTTTCATTTCTTGAGAAGCTTCTTGCCTGTTGAAATACGTTTCGGCTGTTCAAGAAGCGAGTAACGAAACCCTTCTGCTGACTATTTTTTCGTGCCTTTACAGTTGGTCCTCTAATTCGTACTAAGAGTCCCAATAGTAGTTCTAGACAAATAGTGGGAGGTAGCTTTTTGGTGTCGTATTGTCTAGAATTGCTTTTCCCTTTTCCACTCTGGTCAAATCAAGTTCCGCACGTGGTCGGTTTGATTTTTTTCTTAGAAATAAATTTTTATAATATATATATATATATATATATATATATATATATAATGAAGTATGTTATACATTTTGAAATAGATTTTTAATACTAAATACGTCAGACAGTTTTGAAAAAGAACACCAATAACGGAAATTGAATCTTAAAAGCTTTCTCATTTTTTCGTTTCGTTTATCTAAAACATAAGATAAATTATAACACACACACACACACACACACACACACACACACACACACACACACACACACACACACACACACACATATATATATATATATATATATATATATATATATATATATATATGGCAAAGTATTATCTCTGATGTTCTAACTTATCATTAACAGATTCTGTCTCTGACCAATGCTGATGAACAATACACCGCTCGAAGGAACGCTGCCGCTCAGCTTATGGTTGTTGGAGCCTTTTTGGCGCCATTGAATTATTTACAGGTAAGAATAAACCAAAAGTCTGTACAGAAAATGTCAATGGTTGAATCAGTAACATTGTTAAAAAAAAAGAAACTTTGAAATGGTATCAAGGCGCCAAATACCTTTTTTAAGCTAATTTGAAGGCGCTAAATCTGAAAATGACCTAACTTTTTTAAAAATTAGCAACTGTTTTTGCTGTACAGAAACACTTAATTTTTGGAAAAAGACATTTTTTTTTCATTTGTTTTCTGTATATATATATATATATAATATTGACCGATGGCAATATTTCTTAAAGTAAAATCGTAGAAACCTCTCAATTCGTATCTAAACAAATATTGAGAAATACTATTTTTGCAATAATAATCAGACCCTGAATTTTTAAATATAACCCGATTGAATTTACAAAGACCAACAAATATTTTCATCGACCCATTTAATAAACAAACAGAAGAAATAAAACCTTCGTGAACATAAAAACTATGGAAAAAATTTTGTCTTTCTTGATGATCAATCATGTTCAATGTTATTTAACTCCCTTTTGAGACTCCAGTAGTAGTCGGCCATCATTCGTTTTTCCCACGGTTCCTGGTAATTCTCTTCCATTGTTTTGATATCCTGATGGAATCATTCTCCTTGCTCATCACTCACATTGCCACAATTATCCGGAAATTTATTTAGATGGCGACGTAAAAAACGAACCTTAGTACTTATAATATTAGCGCCTATATACTGTAGATTTTTCAACAGCTTTTCCACTAATTCCTTGTAGTCTCCAGCCTGGCGATTGCTTAAGAAGTTTTTCACCATATCAACAAATGATGTCCAAGTATGTAAATTCTAAATCATTTATTGACTTAAGAAAAATTATCATCTTTAATGAGTTTCTTGATGTTATGGTGAAACCGTTTTCATGATGTTCATCATGTACAATAAAATAGGTGAATTCAATTAGGATGTCTTTAGTTGGAGTTTCTTTCCAACTGTGAAAACAACTGTTTCTCAGTGGGCTTAATTTCCTTCTGTTGTGAAGGGAAAAATTTATGAATATCAAACAGAAGATTTTAGGGTTTCATATTTTGATGGTACCATAATTATCAGGTTTACTAAAGTGTATAACTGTTAAAGTTTATAACTTACTTTGAATTTTGGCCA
This sequence comes from Sepioteuthis lessoniana, assembly GCA_963585895.1. Lineage (NCBI taxonomy): Eukaryota > Metazoa > Mollusca > Cephalopoda > Myopsida > Loliginidae > Sepioteuthis > Sepioteuthis lessoniana. The sequence continues at coordinate 55,573,158 of OY757941.1, read as the reverse complement.
GAAATTGGAAAAATTCGATATTTTTATTTTAAATTTATTGACTCAAAAACACTATAAAAAATGAAGCTTGTTTATTTTTGGTAGTTGATATAAATTATTCGAACTACCTGAAAACTGATGGGTTTCTATGACCTTTGTTAAATAGATTTTGCTATTAGCCAAGCTCGTAAACTGATCTTTTCTTCATAAATGAGCCATTCGAGGACAGCAAAAACGGTAGCAAATCATGAAAAACTAAGATCATTTTCAAGATGCGCACCATCAAATTATCTACCCCCCCAAAGCAAACAAACAAAACAAAACTAAACAAAAAACAAAACAAAACAAAACTTGTTTTCTTTCTTGGCGCCAAAAATCTTGTTAACCAGTGTAATTATCAGTAAAAGTTTTATTTTTTTCTAACACAAATAAATACACATGGGTCATAGCTTGCTGATAATTATTTCTCGACAGCCACTCAAAATATCTGAAGTTGTGACTCCTTACATCATTCATGACCACAGCTCAATATCTGGTCACTTTTTCTTCATAGGATTTGTATAATGAATGTTTTTATTAGCAAACTATTATAACTAGTTTATATTTGTTTAAAGAAAGATAACTCTTGCTTCCTCCACTTTCGGAAGATTAAAGGAAAATATAGAAACAAACTTATCATCAAAGCAATCATAGATCATCTGTACTAGTCACTCATAGTCCCAAAATACTGAAAAACCTTTGAGTTTGAAGGGTGGGGGGGGGACAACAGAAAACTGAGTGTATTTAAGAACAGTTGTTTTGGGACTATAGTGGGAGTTTCTCGTGTGAATCAAATAAAAAGAGACGATATAAGGTGTGACCTTTGAAGAAGTGAACATACTCTTGAGAGATGACATGACGATGCATAAGACCTCACCACAGAGAGATGACATAGCAATACAATATGTGTCAAGAAAACTAAAAAAGAAGAGGAATTGGTAGCATTGAGAATTAAGTAGATGCAAAAAGTCAGGAACTTGAAGAATATACAAAAAAAAAAAAAAAGCAAAGAAAAACTGATTACAGCGAGTAGAAGTAATATCAATCGAAATAACTTAAGAATTGTTATACCGGAACAATACACTCGGTGACTCTTTTTAGTATGACACCGGTAAGGATATAATAGACGGTGTCAAACTATTTCGAGGTAAAAAGCGTTAACCGCTCTCCGATAGACTTGCCAACTCTTCGGCTTGTACCTGCGGAATACCGCTATTGAACAACGATACAACAAGAATAAACAGTAAATTATCAAAATCTAGAAAGCAAAAATCAGAAGAAAAACAACTGTACGGATACTTCAAGCGACAAACTAAAGAAATTACACACAAGATAACCTGGACATGGCTAAGAGAGAGAAACTGAATTTCTTTAGATAGAAGGACAAAAAATGCTATAAGAACCAATCATATCGAAGCAAAATTTAATAAAACACAAAATTGTAAGGATAGTTTACGAAGAGAAAAAAAAAATGAAACGATTAATCACATAATAAGGGAATGCAGCTAACTAGCATGAAAGTACCAGATTAAGCACGCCTGGGTTGGAAAAGTGATCAACTGGGAACTGTGCAAGAGATTGAAATTTGACTATAACTAACAAATGGTATATGTAAAAACCAAAATCCGTCCTAGAAAGTGAGACGCCAAAAATTCTCTAAGATTTTTAAGATTCTAGCAAATCACATAATTCCGACCAGAATTTGTCATCTTGTACATTTTGCTGCTTCAGTAGACTATAGAGTGAAAATAAAAGAAAACAAAGAGATTGACAAATACCTGGATCTTGCTAGAGAGCAATAAAAAGCTGTGGAACATGAAGGTGACGGTGTTATGAATTGTAGTTGGTTCTTTTAGAACGGTCTCCAAACACCTGGATTGAAGATCAGAGATAGAATCAAGACCATCCAGATCATAGCGCTGTTAAGATCAGCTTCAATACTAAGGAGAGTCCTGGAGAGCTGTGAAGACTCGTTCTCACTCACACTTTAATTAAAACTGGTGTGAAAAACCTGCAAGGATAATTGGCGCGCTGGGAAAGTCACCAAAGGATTGGTACAGGAACTGAAAGATTTGGAAATAAGAGGATGAGTGGAGACCATCCAAACTACGGCATTGTTGAGATCGACCAGAATACTGAGAAGAGTCCTGGAGACCTGAAAAACTAGCAAAAGTCCACCAGCTAACGCTGGAGTAAAAAGCTTACAAGGAGTCAAATAATAATAATGATACTCGGCCAAACGACCAGACCTAGCGATAGTCAACAAAGAACAGAGAACCTGCCGATTAGTGAACTTTGCCATTCCAGTTAACCACAGAGTATAACTGAAAGAAAGCGAAAAGAGAGATAAATACCTAGACCTTGCTAGAGAACTGAAAAACTATGGAACATAAAATTGACGGTAACACCAATTGTAATTAGTGCACTCGGTTCAGTCAACAAAAGATTAGTACAGGGACTGGAAGATTTGGAAATAAGAGGACGAGTGGAGACCATTTAAACTACAGCATTGTTGAGATCGACCAGAATACTGAGAAGAGTCCTGGAGACTTGAGGAAACTTGCTATCACTCAGACTCTTGTAGAAAACCATCAGCTAATGCTTGTATGGAAAACTCTTAATGAGTAAAATAATAATAGTAATAATACCGATGAACAATACTGAAAATCTGTTAGGTAAATTACCAATGTAAGTCCCAGTGGTGCAGTGGCTAACTTGCAAGACTGTGACATCGTAGTCAGCGAGTTCGACCTCCAGTCGCGCTATTATGTTCACTTTTGGACTAATACCCTTTGGAAAGGTCATTATCAAATAATGCTGATAACAAGGAGTCCCCTGACTTTCTCTCGACATCAGTCCCAGTAATCCATCTTTTCAAGCAAGTCCTCTCGATTGCATCCTGTGTTCACATAGAGCTGATGTATGTAAGGTCTTGCCGGACGGCCAACACTTACACATCGATATGTATGGGTCCATAAAAGAAAGTCGCTTTTGAGATCATCCTCAATTAACCAGCAGTTTCCCGCATGTCTTGTTCGAATTATTAAGATGGTTTGTTAGATGGACGGTAAATGGTCGTCCAGCTGCTGTGTTGTGGGTCGCTGTTTCCAGGATTTGTTTAAAAGAGTATGTAGCATTCTGGTGTAGTTCCCTAGCTTTTCCTTCAGGCATTTTGTTAGCGTCCTAGTAGTGCATCAAACAGTTGTACTGACTCAACCACAGCTTGGAAGAAATCCAGTTTAGTTTTATCAGAGAGACCAAACGGGTTAAAGAGTACCTCTATTGTTCTTGTAAAAAGATAGCTGTAGCATCAAATGACCCACGAAGGTTTATATGCCATTAAACAAAGAAACCGGACCAATATACTGCTGTAATATCATTAAAGATATCTAATTAATTTAGTTGCCCAGTCGGCTGGGGCTGTAGAATACACCGACTGCTTCTCTGCAGAGGGGGTAAGACCCCTCCCAATCTGATAGTGAGGTTCCAGTAATGCTGGAGCTTTGGGGAATGCGGAGTACCCCTTTATTGCCATCGCTCCCAGGTCCACTCTGGCCCGGTGTGGTAGCACCTGATAGGTCCCTATCTATGGGTTAAATAGAACTGCATACTTATGCTAAACTGAAACCAAACTTACATTTAAACTGTGTGCTTATGCTCAACTGAATTATTTGAAATAGAACTGTTTTTGTCATCGAAACTGTATTTAAACTAAACTGAATTGTTTAATATAGAACTGTTTTGACATTTAACTGTGTGTAAACAAAATCTGTACTTATACTAAACAGAAATAGCTAAATAAGAGCTACTTGACTAAAATGAATAGCTTAAAATAGAAATGTTTTTGACAATTAAACTGTGTACTCATGCGAAACTGAATTGTTTGAAATAGAACTGATTATTTAGATAAAAATGGATTTGGCGTTAAATAACCTAGAAAGGTTGATATGCCATAAAACCCAACCAACCAACCAACCAACCAACCAATTACTTTAGTCTAGACAAGGTTGACAAAAGGTCAATGAAGAACATATTTGTATGGCGTATAAATAAATGAATTTAGAAAGATTATAAATCATGCAAGAGAAGAGAGGATAGGTGCTGTCAAATCCAGTCTTCTCAATTGGATATGAATAAAACCACAAATGTTGTATCTAATTTAAGGTAGCTGTAGTTTCTTCCGGCTTCGTTAGATGTATAGAAGAAGAAGAAGAAAAAGAAAAAGAAACAAAGATCTTTGAAAAACAATCAAAGGTCGTCTGTATTGTTCATGAAAAGTAAATGGCTGTAAATGTTGGCGAAATTTGGTGAGTAAAGGAGAAAGACAACAGAAAATTAAGTGTATTTCATAACGATTGCTTCCGTTTCTTTTTTTAAAGGCGTATCAACCTTTGTGTCTTATTTAATGCCAAAGACATCCTTTTAGAACAGCGATGATGCTATTTAATTCATAGCTGGGAGGACAAGGGAGTTCACGACTTTCCTAAGAGTATTAGTGCGAAAATTATGTGACTGGAGTTCGAACTCTTTTCCTTTGAGACCGCAGCTTAGTACTTTAGCAATTAAGCCACAGAGATTACTCTCATAATCATTGTTTCAAGTCTATTGTGAGAGTTTCTTCAGCAAATCATATCAAAATGCATGATATTAGGAGTGATCTTGGTTGGTTGGTTGGTTGGTTGGGTTTTAATGGCATATCAACCTCTATAGGTTATTTAATGCCAAAGCCTGTCTACACGTATGTACGGTTTGTAAACACATAATTTAATGATACCATATTTAATTTTCTAAGAAGAACTAGAGAAAATTGGAGGAGTTTTAGTCTTTTGACAGTTCAATTTCAAACAATTCAGTCTAGCATAAGCAGTTTAAATGTAAGTACAGTTTAATTGTAAAAACATTTCTATTTCAAGCTATTCAGTTTAATCAAACAGTTCTAATTCAAACAATTCAGTTTAGCATGAGTACGCAATTTATCCTATTTAACCCATAGAGCCCTCTCAGATACAACCATTGCGTGCCAGAGTGAACCTGGGAGCAATGGCAATGAAGGGGTGTTCTGCATTCCCCAAATTCCAGCATCACTGGAACCTCACTATCAGGTTGTTTAGTGTCATATCCAGGACACTTATTGAGGGGGACTTACCCCTCTGCAGAGGTGCAGTTGGTGTATTCTACAGTCCCAACTGACTGGGCGAGAGTGATCTTGGAATACTAAATAAGGTCAATGACATTACTAAGAAGGATAGTTCAAAGAACTTTGGTAATGCAAGCTATGTCAGCCATGAATACAGGAAGGGCTTCTCCCCACAAATGCATGATATTAGGAGTGATCTTGGAATACTAAATAAGGTCAATGACATTACCAAGAAGAACAGTTCAAAGAACTTTGGTAATGCTAGCTATGTCAGCCATGAATACAAGAAGGACTTTCTCTACAGAATATCCAGAGGACAACCGTCAAAGTGATTGAGTAACCTGAAAAGAAAGTGTAAAAGATTACCTCTCCTAACAGTTAAAAACAAAACAAAACAAAACAAAAAACAACAAAAGCAGGCAAAAGACAGTGGAGGTCTTATGAAAACTTTTAGTATTTCATTATGTTAAATAACCTTGAGGAATGCGCAGTACCTCATCATTGCCATCGCTCCCAGGTCCACTCTGGTCCGGAGTGGGACCTATCTATGGGTCAAATAGAACTAAACTGTGTACTTATGCTAAACTGAATTGATTGAAATAGAACTGTTTTGATATTTAAACTGTGCACTTATGTTAAACTGAATTGCTTGAAATAGAACTGTTTTGATATTTAAACTTTGCACTTATGTTCAACTGAGTTTTTGAAATAAAACTATTTTGACATTTAACTGAACTGGTTTGACATTTAACAGTTTGTAAACAAAAACTATACTTATACTAAACTGAATTGTTTAAAATTTAATTCGGTATTAAATGATCCAAAAAGAGTTGACACGCCATAAAACAGAACAGCCAAACAAATCTTTTGCATAAAGTGCATTATATTAAAGAGATTTAAACCGTCTTTATGTAACATATTGACCCCGGTCAAGCAGTCAAAATAGGAAATGCACCTGTGTAAATAACAGGTGCATCCGGTCGAGGAATATCAGGATATAACCGTGACCGTGGACGGGTTGAATTGAGTGCGATTTGTGACACCCACAAGAAGAAGGTTGACGTCGAACAATTATATAACTCGGTGCACAGGAAGTTCAATCAGTTGGAGATAAGATGCGGTAGAGAAAACCAGCACCCAGCAGTGGGGCCCTCAGGACCCCCGATTGAGCAGTTGAAGTTCAGACCAGTTGGAGAGAAGATGCTGGAATGAGGAACATGTCCCAGAGAGGCTGGGCCTCCAGGCCCCCGGTTGAGCAGCCCAGGACGAAAAGGAAAGACACGCTGTTATGGCCATAAGAGTGGGGGTTGCAGTTCTGTTCGGTCTCCAACTCCCTCTCACAGTAAAACCTTTAGTAACCCTTTCGAACCCTTTCAAATAAAGTGAGAGGTGTATTTTTCTAAAGAACTGTGTCGCTCGTCTTTATTGTGTCGTTGTTATGATTCTGCATGCATCTGCATATGTGTATGTATAGTGGTCATGGCTATACAACAAATGGAGGTGCCCGTGGTGTAATGGTTATCGTCGCAGGATGTGGACACGACGACACGAGTTCAAATCCTGGACGAGACTGATTACATTTCACATAGCACTAATACCCTTGGGAAAGGTATGAATCCAATAATTCTCCCTCCAGCTATGGGTAAATAGTAGGGCAGACTGATTTCTTCAGCCTTGGTGAGGCAACTAGTCTAGGAGAAGGAAAACTCTGAATTGAAATCTGTTAAACTCCGCTTAAAAATTGACCTTGTGTCATATCCTGTCCGAGCGGAGGGGTTGGGTAAATAGGATGGCTATACAACATTTACCGTAAAGTCGAGGTCAACTCTGTGTGAGTGACAAGTTGTAACCCTAATGTCAGTAGAAAGCTTGGCTATCGACGAATAAGTTAAAATCAGGTGACTACAAATTCTAGAAGTTAGACGTCAGATATCAACTTTGAATTATTTAGCTAAAGCAGTGGAAGGCTCAACACCTAATTTTCATCTATGATTCTATGGCAACTCCTGGCTTATGTATGTGTAAGATAAAAAGATAAATAAAGAAGTGTTTACATACACAGATATTATCGTTGTGATTCAGTCAAACAGAAAAGAAATTAGAGTAGCCATCAAATAACACGGAACTGCTTAAAACTGCATTGGAAAAGAACGAATACTGGAAGAGTTGAGATAAGATGGTCGAAGAGACTAAACGGTTATCCGACAAATGTTATTTCTGTTATATTTTAGATAATTTCGATGATAAAAGCTGGAAGACTCTATACAATTATCGTCCAGCGGCAAAGTGGACTGGAAATTGCCTTATTCTCTGGAAGTGTTTTAAATGTGCTTTCTCGGAAACCATCCAAGTAAGACGAACAAGACATCTGGGGCACTGCAAGAGAAATAAGGATGAATTCGTAAGCAACGTTCTCTTATGGACTCCTACTTATGGACGCACCAATGTTAACCGACCAGCAAAGACTTACGTAGATCAGCTCTGTTTGGACACTGGATGCCGCTTGGAGAAGCAACTAGGAGCGATGAATGACCGGAACGGAAGGCGGGAGCGTAAAGAGGACTCCATGCTGTCAGCGCGACTTGATAATGATGATGATTTAAATGTATTGCTCTAAAAATATCTTTGTATGATGTAATGTTTTGCTGACTGTCACACACACACACACACACACACACACACACACACACACATATATATATATATATATATATATATATATAGTGACATGCAAAGTACTGGAGACAAGGGATATTTAAATATCTATTCAAGAAAATAAAGAAAATATTGAAGTGGTTTTGTCATACGATGCTCTAAGAAAATACAAGCGAGAGATCCCGAGATTGACCTCTTGCAGTTGATCTCTCAGCCAAACACCAGTCTCACAAATGGTGGTGGGGAGGTGATAAACAACTGAGAGTTTATGAATACTTGCTGTCACTTGACACCAAATCTATCGAATCTGTTCTAAAGTTGTTTTCTGTATTTTTTTGTTTGTTTCAGAATTTTTGCTTTGGCCAGATCGACAGCAAGTTAACCCTGCGAATGAGAGATGTACTTTGCAAAGCTCTCTTCAAGCAAGTACGACTCAAACTGAAACTGTCTGACTAATTGACTAACTCACCTACTAACAACAATCCGAGTGCGTCTATGAACTCTTCTTACGTATATTCGGCTAATTATTTTGCTAACTAATCCGTTAATAACATGGAATCCTAAAACTTTCCAATGACAAGTCATACTTATATCAGCTGACATCCACCCAAACGCCCATCTTAAATATTTTGCTAACAGCCGATCTCCAAACAAACTTTAATTATGACAGAAGTAAAATGTGAACGCAACCAAGGTTCACCCGCTTAACCTTCTCAACTCCAATTTGTAACTTAACAATTTGTAACGGCTGATCATAGAGAAAGAGCTATCTAACATAAAACGGTACCCGTTCTAATACATCACCGTCGGCTTTCTACGCTTCGATAATTTTGTTCGTGTACTGGTGATCTGATTAATTGCATCGTTCTGCGCCATTCGCAGTAAACCTCACCAGCACGTCACACTCTTCAAACTGTGAAAATACCTGCTTGTGTTTAGTGGTATTAGTTGATCGTCTAGAATTGTAAAAATATGATTAACTTTATCTAAAGGAGGTATCAAGTACCATTTTTAAAGTTTTGGTATGACTCAACCGGGGATTGAACCCAGGTCTCCCGGTCCATTAGCGAACACTACCTACTAGGCTAATGAGCCGTTTAAGTGAGCATATATAGGTGTGTATATATGGGTGTAGGTATATATGGGTGTGTATTTGTGGGTGTGGGTATTACGGGTGTGTATATATGGGTGTAAGTATATATATATATATATATATCGGTGTGCATATATGGATGTAGGTATATACGGGTGTGCATATATGAATGTAGGTAGATAGGGTGTGTATATATGGGTGTAGGTATATATGGGTGTTTATATATGGGTGTAGGTATATATGGGTGTTTATTTGTGGGTGTAGGTATTACGGGTGTGTATATATGGGTGTAAGTATATATATATATATATATAGTGTGCATATATGGATGTAGGTATATACGGGTGTGCATATATGAATGTAGGTAGATAGGGTGTGTATATATGGGTGTAGGTATATATGGGTGTTTATATATGGGTGTAGGTATATATGGGTGTGTATGTATGAGTGTAGGTATTACGGGTGTGTATATATGGGTGTAAGTATATATATATATATATATATAGTGTGCATATATGGATGTAGGTATATACGGGTGTGCCTATATGAATGTAGGTAGATAGGGTGTGTATATATGGGTGTAGGTATATATGGGTGTTTATATATGGGTGTGTATTTGTGGGTGTAGGTATTACGGGTGTGTATATATGGGTGTAAGTATATATATATATATATATATAGGTGTGCATATATGGATGTAGGTAGATAGGGGTGTGTATATATGGGTGTAGGTAGATAGGGTGTGTATATATGAGTGTAGGCATTACGGGTGTGCATATATGGGTATAGGTATATATGGGTGTGCATATATTGGTGTAAGTATATGAGTGTGTCTATATAGGTGTAGGTATATATATATATATATATAGATGTGCATGTATGGATGTAGGTATATACGGGTGTGCCTATATGAATGTAGGTAGATAGGGGTGTGTATATATAGGTGTAGGTACATATGGGTGTTTATATATGCGTGTAGGTATATATGGGTGTACATAAATGCGTGTCGGTATAAATGGTTGTAGGTATATATCGTTGTGTATATATGGGTATAGGTATATATAGGTGTGTATGTGTGGGTGTAGGTATATATATAGCGGAATTGAAATGTAAATCCTTTACGATATTATAAATATCTAAAGGCACCACACCATTATGTTGTAAGATGAAATCTGACCAGTTATCAGAACTTGGGAGAATATTGAAGAATTTGATTTTCCAACAAGATTGCTTTTCTCCACATTTGTTGTTTGCTAATGACTGAATGTCCAGTTCTCTGAGAGATTAATGGGTCGTTGAGGTCTGCGTGAGTGGTCAGACAGAAACCCTGACTTTATACCCAGCAACTATTTTTTTTTTGGGTGTGACTATTGTTTTGCTTTACCAAACCACAACTTTGGAAAAACTTGACGGGCGGATACAAGAGGTTATGTCATTCATCCCACAAAAGTTCCTACTGAAACCAATTGACGCGGATTCGGGATTGCTTAAGAATATGATGGCAAGTGCTCGCACCTACATTGAATTTTGAATAAAATTTCTTCATTCCTTGTAAAAAGTCTAGTTAGGAAATAAATCTTAAGAATTCTAAAATAAAGAGTTAATTTTCAACCAAGCTATATATATATATATATATATAATTTTTATTTTTATACCTATTCTATAATTCTGACGGTGGGAAAAACCCTGATGATACAATTTGTAAATAAAAAGATGTGACACAAACACACATATCTGGGAAAAAATTCAATGGAAAAGAAAAGACTAAAAATATTCTTTATGGTGACCGTTTTTTCAATAAAATGTTTGGGCCAACCTTTATATATATATATATATATATATATATATATATATATATATATATGTATATATATATATATATATATATATATACCCCTTGTTTATTAATTGACTTTCATAAAATGATATTTGACTTTGGAAATTATGATGAAGACGCAAAATATGATGACTAATAACGTTTATTTATTTATTTTTTGTCTGTAATAAAGATATATTCGCATTTCTTTTATTTAGAACATTAATTACTTCGACGACCCAAAAAACAACCGAGGAAAACTGGTCAATATCTTCATACGTAATGCAGTCGATATTAATGGGGTGAGTATTTAGCGTTAAGTTTGGCACAAGATCAATGGTAAGGAGAACTTAGGAAAGATTCGACTCTCTATCAATCGATTTTCAAGATCTTTAAAAATCTTATACTTTCTCTCATTCGGCACCTCGTTGAAGTGTAACAGTTAACAATCAATCCCGCAGATTCATTGGAAATGAGTATTGAATTCGATCCTCACTGGGTGTCACATCCCCGTGACCCTGTGACAAATAAAACTATGCTTGTTTTTTGAAGTACACTTTGTCAAAGTGTTATTATTAGCAAGCAAGTTCGCAGATCGATTGGGAATGAGTAGTGAGTTCGATCTTCAATGGGTGCATCACCACTGTGATCGTGGGCCAAATATAACTTTGCTTGTTTTTTTAAGCACACGTTGTCAGAGTATTAAGCTAATCTCGCCGATCTATTGGAAATATGTAGTGATTTCGATCCTCACTGGGCACTTCATCCCAGAGTCCGTCTACTAAATTCAAGTTATCTTTAATTTTTATATAAGTGAAAACGGATATTATTAGTTACCTTTTACCACCAAATTCTACAATATTCAAATCCGAGAGAATGCAGTCATCCAATTCTGAATTATGGAGGTGGTCCAGTGGCGAAGTGGGTAACGTGCTGGACTGCGAGATCAGCGTAAGCTTATTAAAACTTAAAACTTCATTTGAACGCTATTACGTTCACACTTTCGGACTAATTCCCTGGGCGGGGGAGGTAAGGACCCCCCTCCAGTTATAGGTGGAGGTTCATACAAAAAATATTACCACTGTAAATAGTGGTAATATTGTTCTTCTAGAAGGATAGCTTTGGCATTAAATAACCCTCAAAGGTTAATATGCCTTTAAAAAAAGAAACCAAACCAACCCCGTTAGATGATCGTCGTTTTTTACTCTATGTCCAAATATATTCAACAAGTGCCTGGGGTTTCCATATATTTGCATTGCGAGTTGGTTGGTTTACTGGCAGGGAAACCCTTGATGGGGTTATTTTAAGCCGAAGTTAATTTCACAATTACTGCAATCTCGGGCCCTAGTACGTATCTATTTCACAAGTACGAACAACGTTTCATTCTTTTTTCACTTTAAGTTTTTTTATAAAACACAAAAGAGGTTTATTAGAAAATACGGGTAAGTCCTCATGGCATACTGGTTAACCCTGTAGACTGCGATATCGTCGTGAGTTCGAATACCAGTCGCGCTATAACGTTTATTTTTCAAATTAGTACACTTGGGAAAGGCATGAACCCAATTATTCACCCAGTTATAGGTTAAATAATACCACTAATATTCTACAAGGATGTATTTGGCATTAAATAACTCATAAAGCTTTATATGCCATTAAATAAAAAAAAAAAAATTAAAAGTACATACTCATGCCCGCATCTATATGCATCATTGCAGATATATGCATTATTGCACATATGCACAAATGCATTTTACACAAACAAGCATATGCATTATTGCACCTACATATATGCACATTATTGCATGTTTACAACAATATGCATATGTACAATTGCAGCTATATGAATATCCAATATTGCACCTATATACATGAGTATAATTGCACCAACATATGTATGCATTATTGCACATATGCACTTAGCTGTCATATTCATTTTGCTGCATTATGTATGTGCATTGTTGCAGCTCTATGAATATGAAATATTGCACATATATACATATGCATTTACACCTACATATATATGCATTATTTCCTATATACACATATGCATTTTTCAGTTATATACATGTGCATTTTTGCAGCAATATGCATGTGCATTTTGTAGATATATGAATATGCCATATTGCACATATTTACTGATGCATTATTGCAACTATATGTGAATTATTGCACATGCATCATTGTATATATGCTCATGTGCATTTTACAGCAATATAAAAGTTGGCGACAGCAGTCGAGGGCGACCAGAAGGCTCCCTTTTCAATAGCTACTACACTGAGATGTAGCGGAGGGCGCCACTCCTTTCCCTGGATTGCTCCACTTTACCCTTGATATGTACCTTATAATGCTGAGTGTTAAGCAAGGAGGTATCAAGTACCATTTTTAAAGTCTTTGGTATGACGCGACCTGTGATTGAACCCAGGTCTCCGGGACCATTGGCGAACACTCTATCCACTAGACCCATGCAATATTGCAGCTATATACCTGGTGTATTCAATAAGAAGAACGATATGCAATAAAATTCTGTTTTAAACTTGGAAAAAATTATGCCACAGAAACGTATAGAATGCTTCAGACTGCTTTTCGACCATCTTGCATGAATCAAGCATCAGTTTTTGAGTGGCATAAGAGATTTAAAGAAGGCGGGCAGTCTGTGAGGAATGATGAGAGGTGTGGGAGGAGTAAGGAAGTCGATACACCACAGGTGATTGGCCAAAGGTTTAGGGTTTGGGTTATTTTGTTGAGGTTATAAGGGAGTCCAGGAAGAGATTCCGTCGGAAGAGGTCAGCACTCTTCAAATCGGGTCAGTGGCATTTCTAGCAGGACAATACACCAGTCCACCACTCCATCGTTGTCACAGACTATTTGACCAATATGGACATCACGATAGTTCCTCACCCTCCCTATAGTCCAGACCTTGCTCCCTGTGACTTCTGGTTATTCCCTAAGTTCACAGGCTATCGTTATGAGACAATTGAGGAGATGAAAGAGACTGTGACGAAGGTCGTTGACATGCTCACGCAAGAGGACTTCCATGGGGCCTTCCAGAAGTTGTTGGAACGGTACAACAAGTGCATTGGAGCCGGAGGAGATTACTTCAAAGGGGACAAGAGTTTCATGTGTATACTATCAATAAAAGTGCCCATACGAAAAAAAAAAGTCTGGAAACTAATTTAATGATACTCTTATATGCATTTTTGCATATACTGTACATGCCTTATTACACCTATGTGCATCTGCATTATTGCACCTAAATGTGTGCATCCAGGGGTAAAAGTGCTTATAGCCGAAGTTGTGCAACATTTGTCTAGAAATGATAAAATCCTTGTTTCTTTGGTTTTGAAAAAATTACGTTTATATAAAAAAAGATGGTCAGTTTGCTGTCATATATTTGTGAAACTATATGAATTAAAACCGTTATTGTTTTAAGGCGCATTTTTTTTTCTTTCTGTTTCCAGGCAACATCTTTAAAACTTGCGAAGAACCTGCAGGCCATTTCAAGCATAATTGGTTCCATAATTATTTCATTTGCCTATTCATGGCAGTTAGCCTTACCAATGTTAGGAATATTTCTCCCATCTTTGATGGTTTTGAGTTACTTCACTGGAAGACTCTATGCACTGGATTCCTGTAAAACCAGCAAACTCCAGAAAGATGCCGAAAAGGTTCGTAAAGGAAATTTGATCCTAAGCCCAAATGTGGCGGTAATCGAAGCAGTTCCTTTCTCTTTTTTAAATTTTAGTTTCTTTGTTATTAAATATTTGGCCCAGTCGGTTGTGGCTGCAGAATACACCGACTGCATCTCTGCGGAGGGGTAAGACTCCCCCACAACGAGTTTCCTGGATATGAAATTAAACAATCTGATGGTGAGGTTTCAGTTATGCTAGAGCTTTGGGAAATGTGTAGTACCCTTTCGCTGCCATTAGTACCAGGTCTACTGGAGTGGTTGTATCTGTTAGGGTCCTGTCAATGGGTCAAATAGAAATATTTAATCTTTTAAATGTGTAAAAGAAATGAGCTCAGGCTCGTTTAAAAATATTAATCACATATCTAATATACGTGACCGGCTCATTGGCCTAGTGGGCAGAGTGTTCGCCAATGGTCCAGGAGACCTGGGTTCAATCACAGGTCGCGTCATACCAAAGACTTTAAAAATGGTACTTGATACCTCCTTGCTTAACACTCAGTAATATACGGTACGTATCAAGGGTAAAGTGGAGCAATCCAGGGAAAAGAGTAGCGCCCTCCCCTATACCTCGGTGTAGTAGCTATTGAAAAGGGAGCCTTCTGGTTCCCCTTGACTACGGTCGCCATCTTTACAACTTTTAATATATGTGTACAAAAGGATTTGGCAATACATAATCTACAATGGTTGATATCATATTTACCACCCTCTCCGTTCGGGCAGGATATGACACAAGGTCAATTTTTTTAGTGTAGTTTAACAGGTTTGAATTCAGAGTTTTCCTTCTCCTAGACTAGTTGCTTCATTAAGGCTGAAGAACCTAGTCTGCCCTACTATTTACCCATAGCTGGAATGAAAATAATTGGATTCATACCTTTCCCAAGGGTATTAGTGCTATGTGAAATGCAATTAGTCTCGTCCAGGATTTGAACTCGTGTCGCCGTGTCCATTTCCTGCGACGATAACCATTACACCGCGGGTACCTCCACTACAATGGTTTATATGCCATAAAACCAAACCAAACCATCCACTTCAAAAATTACCTTATGTTACATCTTGTCAAATAAGTGTAACTTGTAAGTACCTGTTTTCATGGGCAAATTTTGGAAGTGTATTCGGTCATTTTGAGAAGGGCTTAGATGGGACCCAATGCAATCGAAATTTCATTTTAATGTTGAGAATCGTTTCTGCTATTTTAGATAATACAGGAAGCTTTTGAAAATATAAAGACTGTCGTAATATTGAGCAAAGAAGAAGAATTCATCCGAAAATGCCGAGACATATTTCAACATATGTTCAGGTAAGATATTCCTTTATTGTTACTTTCAGTCGAAGAAGTTAAGCAACAGTTCTTTTGTTTAGTAATAGATGGGTGTTGGTTTATATGCTGTAAGCGCTGGCATTGGTTGGAGGTGTTGGATCAGTAAAAAGAAGCTTGGAACTTTCAAGTGACCAGTTAAAATTTCTAGTTATCAGGGATCCAATATTCTCGTCATCTGTATATAAAGATTTGGATCGAAAAGTTTTCGGCCAGATCAAGATGAATGACTCGTATGAATGAAACATATATAGTATTTTCAGTCGTGGTATAATGATTATCGTCGTAAGAACTGGAAACGGCCAACCCAGTTTCAAATCCTAGACGAGACTATTTGAATTTCACAGAGTGCTAATATTCTTGCCAAAAGTCTGAATCCATCTATTCTCCCTCAAGCTATGGGAAAATAGTCGGTCAAGAAGGAAAACTTATATATATATATATATATATATAACACCGCGGTTCTCAATTGACGTTTTATCGCTACGAAAAAACATAGACCCCTGTAACACCACCGTTCTAAATAGTCTATCAGTGTAGCATTACGCTTAAAGTTCCAATCGGACCCCCATTGTAACGTCACTGTAAGAAAAAGTGGCGAAAACACAAAACACTGTCTGTTGGTTCGTTTGATACCAAGTTTATTTGCCACAACCAATCTGATTTGTCGCTGAAGAGAGAGAAACAGAGTATGAAATGAGTCAACCGCTTTTGATAAACAGAGAAATAAACCGTCGCAGGACGAGAAAGGTAAACACAGACCTTGGTATAATTCTTTACCACCGCTATGGGACTCCTTCACGGAGCTCAATTAAAGTGGATGCCGTCTTCGCTTCTCTGTGTCTTAGTCTTCAACTAAGTTTTTTTTTTGTTTTCTATTCCACATCCCCATTTAACGGCGTTTCTGTTTTAGTTTCTTCCAGCCAATCAGTGCCCGTTGTCCAATTGCTCCGGATACATTTCTATTTTTAGCTTGAGCGTTAGCTGCTATCATGACCTGGATTTCGAGAACCTACTGTTCACGTTTCTATTCGTTTTTTCCTTATCATAGGGCCTCTCTCTCTCTCTTTCTTTCTCTCTCTCTCTCTCTCTCTCTCTCTCTTACTGCCTCAAATCTTTTTCTCATATATGTCTCTCCTTTTCACCGTCCTCTGGTTGATCTCTATATCTAGCTTGGAAACAACTTACAACTAAAACAATTAACCAAAATCTTTAATTATATATACGTGTGTGTGTGTGTGCGTGTGTGGTTTATTTAATGCCATACCCCTTTTTATACAAATAGTTCTATTCCAAACAATTCAGTTCAGCATAAGTAGTGTTTTATTGTAAAAAAAATTCTATTTCAAACTATTCTTTTTAGTCAAACAGTTCTAATTCAAACAATTTAGTTTAGTATTAGAATATTTTTTGGTTACACACCGTTAAATGTCAAAACAATATATATATATATATATATGGGTGGTGTAAATTCACCTACCTAGGAAGCAGCGTCTCATCAACCGAGAAAGACATCGACACACGACTGACGAAGGCATGGACAGCTATCGATAGGCTCTCGATCATATGGAAGTCGGACCTAACTGATAAAATGAAACGCAGTTTCTTCCAGGCAGCGGTTGTGTCGATACTGCTATATGGATGCACCACATGGACGCTTATGAAGCGGCTGGAAAGGAGGCTGGACGGAAATTATACAAGAATGTTGAGAGCAGTATTAAACAAGTCCTGGCGACAACACCCCACGAGACTCCAACTATACGGACACTTGCCCCCCATCACAAAAACTATACAAGTTCGACGAACCAGACACGCAGGACACTGCTGGAGAAGCAAGGACGAGCTCATAAGCGATGTACTCCTGTGGACCCCCACACATGGATGTGCAAGAGTGGGACGACCAGCACGAACCTACATACAGCAGCTGTGTGAGGACACGGGATGTAACCCTGAAGACCTGCCGGAGGCGATGAATGATAGGGAGAAATGGCGAGAGACGGTCAGGGATATCCGTGCAGGCGGCGCGACATGATGATGATGATGATCCTGGGTTTAATCTCAGGTCGTGTCATACCAAAGACTGTAAAAATAATTCTTGATACCTCCTTGCTTAACACTCAGCAATATAAGTTTCTTATCACGGGTAAAGTGGAACAATCCAGGGAAATGAATTGCGCCCTCCCTTACACCTCATTGTAGTAGCTATTGAAAAGGGAGCCTTCTGGTAGCCCTCGACTACGGTTGCCAACTTTACTTATATATATGTATACATAGCAACTGCCACTTCTTTGTGGAAGCGGGGCTTAGAACATGTCGGTTAAATCCCCGGGAGAGGAGTAAGAGCCCTCAGCCTCAAAATGGGGTGTCACTCTGAACTACAACTGATAGTGAGGCTCTAGTTCTGTGTCCGAGTGAACATGGGAGTAATAGTATTTGGAGAGGTAGTATTCTAGTAGACACTACCTGTTAGTATGCCATCTATGGGTCAAATAGATCTATTCGTATCTGTATTCGGGAAGAATATATGTGCCCTATACCTCTAAGTTCTTTGTATAAAGAACAGCTACTTTTAGCTCTAATTGTTTACTCATTATCATTGTTATTAAGTACTTGTAACCAGATAACTGTGTGCAAACAGATAACAGATAACACATAAAATTCTTAGTATTAGATAGGAATACTTGAAACAATTTAACAATATGAAAATTATTTGTATTGGATAGGAATACTTGATGTATGAATGTATGCATAAATATTTTAACAAGAAACTATATACAAATGTTAATTAAACATACAATGAATGTGATTCTCTAACCTCTAGGCATAGCATAACCATAGACTGGTTGACATGCCGTTTAAATCAATCAATCGAATTAACAAACAAAACGTCAATTTAACAATTATAGTATTTCTTCGTTTCTTTGTATAATGGTATATCAACCTTCGTAGGTTATTTAATGCTTAAGCTATCCTTATATAAGGACAGTAGTGGTACTTATTATCAATCACTTGGGAGATAAGGAGGTTTATGTCTTTCGCAAGGGTATTAGTTCAAAATTAAATTAATGGAGCGAATGGTGTTCGAACTCGCTTACTACGATGTCAGAGCCCAACACGTTAATCACAACACCTCCGAACAATTGTAGTCTATAGCAAAATCATTTAAAACAGGCAAACATTTTATAATTAATTGTAATATCAACGTTTTAACTGCTTATATGTTAGTACATTAACTTCAATATATTACCTATTTTAATAGTTCAAAATCATTTCAAACATTATCTTAATCAGATCAATTTGATTCATAGATAAGGCCTTGATATGTATAAAAACTTTCTGCCAGAGTGGACCTGGGAGTAATGAAGGGGTGTTCCATATGCTCTAGAGCATAAGAACCGGAGCCTTATCACTGGATGCAGTGGTGTCCTACCAAGGACAAGTAAACGATAGAATGGATTAAGGTATTTAACCGATTTCCTACCGAGTCATTTTAATGTGGGATGGGGCACGTACGAATTGAGACTCAATCGTGGTAATCACAAAAATGCTTGATGTATTCGGTCTTTTTCATATTTGGTTACCTAAGGTGCCAAGCGAACGATGGAATGGATTGAAAAAAATAACGGAAATTTAACCTGAGTTCATTTTTCTTTTGTCTTTTCGAATAAATATTAATGTCTACTGAGTTATTTGCTGTCATTTGTTTTGCAAGAAATATATTCATATCAGACTGTCTCATTTTTGTTTTAGAAAGAAAATGGCGGGAGCAATAAAATTTGCTATCATCTTTGGTCTTCACAAAGGAATTATCTACTGCGCACTTGCCGTTGCTTTCTCCACTGGTTCCTATCTCGTCCAAAAGGGAATGGCAGAATATCCAAGTATATATAAGTAAGTAATATTTCACCAATCTATCCTCACCGGTCATATCGAACTTTTTGTGTTCTTAAAGACGAATGGCCTTTTCTCTTTCCTTAATATTTTGTAAAGATTTTTTTATGTTTATTTCAATAAAGTTTATTACAAGCCGCAAGAAGCAATAAACTGACAATATCCCGAAGAAACTATTACTGATGTAGACTGCGCAGATGATCTAGCGCTTCTTGCAATACACCGGCTCAAGCTGATTCTCGTTCACACAGCCTGGAGCAGGTAGCAAAAAGCATTGGTCTCCACGTGAATGGTTCATGTGTTTTTTATCAAAATGGTGTCATCGAAAGCAATATCTCATCTGTTGAAAGCGATGTAAACATACAACAGGTTAACGACTTTATGAAAATTCAATATCTCTGATGAAATAAAACGGGAATTCTTCCGAGCTGAAGCCGTGTCAGTACTAGTGTGTAGTTGCACCACTTGGACTCCAATGAAACGCCTGGAGAAAAAGGTAGACGGAAGCTACCCAAGATTACTGCATGTTCTTTAAACAAACCAACACCTAACAAATCAGCAATTCAATACCCTAAAAGCATCACTCTACAATACCTTAAAGCTTTATGACCACTTACCTCCCATCTCACCAACCGTCCAATAAGATATGAGCAACGCATAAAAGTGCTGGAATAGCAAGGACGAACTCATTTGTAACGTTTTGCTTCTAACTCCAAAACATGGGCTCTTTGTTGGCCAATCATCCAAAAATTATATTCCTTAGCTCTATCCGAACACTGGATACGTCTAGAGGACTACCAAAAATGATGACTGATAGAAATGGACGAGGTGAGATATATATAGATAGATAGATAGAAAGAGAGAGAGAGAGAGAGAGAGAGAGAGAGAGAGAGTCAACGGAATCTGTGCTGTCTGCACTCTCTGATGATGATGATGATGATGATGATTCCAAACCGTTATAAATAGAAGTTTTTTATTATGTCCATGAATTTTTATCACAAAAATTGTTCGGGGGGTCACTATTGCATAGTGGCTAACGTGCTGGACATTATGGAGGTACACTTCCGAGGTGATAGTGGAGTGTAGTAGTTACCTGCCCTCTCACATATGAGAGGCCTATCTATATGTATTGCCCAGTCAGCTGGAGCTGTAGAATACACTGACTGCACCTCTGCAAAGGGGTAAGACCCCCCCACCCAACGAGTGTCCTGATATGACACTAAACAATCTGATGGTGAGGTTCCAGCAGTGCTGGAGCTTTGGGGAGTGCGGAGTACCCCTTCATTGCCATCGATCCCAGGTCCACTCTGGCCTGGAGTGGTAGCACCTGATATGGGTCCTATCTATGGGTTAAATAGAACTAACAGCATACTTATGCTAAAATGAATTGTTTGAGTAAACCGAATAGCTTGAAATAGAAATGTTTTTGACAATTAAACCGTACTTACATTTAAACTGCGTGCTTATACTTAACTGAATTATTTGAAACAGAACTGTTTTCGACATTAAAACTGTATTTACACTTAACTGAATTGTTACATATAACTGCTTGAATAGTTTGAAATGGAAATGTTTTTGACAATTAAACTGTGTACTTATGTTAAACTGAATTGTTTTAAATAGAACAGATTATTTACATAAAAATGGATTTGGCGTTAAATAACCTACAAAGGTTGATATGCCATAAAACCCAATAAACCAACCATATCTACATGTATACTGACTTCCGGTCATGTGATTCTTAATAGACGAGAATTTTGCAGCATTCCAAAATGAACAGTTCCATACTCTACAACTTTGGTCTAGTTTGGTTTTTTTAATGGTACATCAAACCTTCACTAATTATTTAATGCCAAAGCCATCCTTATAGAAGAAGGGCAGGGGTACTATTTAACCTATAGTAGGGGGAATTAGGGGGTCTTACCTTTCCCAATGGTGCTGGTGCGGAAGTGAATGCAATCCTGTGACTGAAGTTCAAACTCGCTTACCACGATGTCAAAGTGGACAAATCCTGGACGAGACTGACTGCATTTCACATAGCACTAATACCCTTGGGAAAGGTATGAATCCAATAATTCTCCCTCCAGCTATGGGTAAATAGTAGGACAGACTAGGTTCTTCAGCCATGGTTAGGCAACTAGTCTAGGAGAAGGAAAACTCTGAATTCAAACCTGTTAAACTCCGCTTAAAAAATTGACCTTGTGTCATGTCCTGCCCGAGCGGAGGGGTTGGTAAATAGTACCACGATGTCAAAGTCCGGTATGTTGCCCCCTATGTTACGGAGACTCATCCCTTTGTTTTTTTTTTCTTTCTTAACTAATTTTAACTATTTGTTATTTAAAAACAGATTTTAAAGAGTTGTTTTCTCAAAACTATTTTTTTTTTATCAATGATGATATCTGAAAACAACTTTCAAGATGAAACGAGAAAAAAATTCGAAGATTCAGGAAAATTAGAGCCCAGTCTGTGGCTGTAGAATACACCGACTGTATCTTTGCAGATGGGTAGGACTCCCCCAACCAGTGTCCTGAGTCTCAGTCAGCTGGGGGATGGATGAAGAATACACTGACAGCATCTCCGCTAAGCTGTACCCCTCGCCCCAATGAGTGTCCTGTGACCCAATCGACTGGGGCTGTTGAATATACCGACTGCATCTTTGCAGAGAGATAAGACCCCTCAACGAGTGTCCCGTGGCCCAGTTGGCTGGCGGTAAGACTTCCTCAACGAGCGGTAAGACTTCCCCAACGAGTACCTGGATGGGACACTAAGCAATCTGATGGTGACGCTTCAGCAATGCTGGAGCTTTGGGGAATGTGGAGCACCCCTTCATTGTCATCGGTCCCAGGTTCACTCTGGCTTGGAGTGGTAGCACCTGATAGGGTCCTATCTATGGGGTCAAATAGAACTGTTTGACATTTAAACAGAAGGCAAACAAATGACTTATGCTAGATTGAATTGTTAGAAATAGAACTGTTTGGTAATTTACCTATGTGTAAACAAACGACTGATGTTTAATTGATTTGTTTGTGATACATAATAATACTTGAAACCATTTAACTTTGTTAAATTATGTTTACTAATCATATATATATATATATATATATATATATATATATATATATATATATACCGGATTTGGTATTAAATAACCCATAATGGTTGATATGACATAAAACTGAACCAAACTGAACCGATCAAGATAATTAGTTAGTCTTTGTTTTTTTCTTCTTTTTTTTCAGAGTCTTAGGAACCGTTGTTATTACTTCTATAATGACAGGAAGAATGTGCTGGAATACTCCTGATTTTAGAAGAGGTAAAATTGCTGCCAAGAAACTATTTCCATTATTAGAAATGGTTCCAATGGATTCCTCAACCGAAGAAGAAAATAAAACTTTGGCAAGTAACTTTCTCATTTCAGTGTAGGTATATACATACCAACACACAAGTGGCCTGTCATTATCACTGATAATTTTGACTGGTATTACAGAGCGGGATGTTTAAGAGATTTACTGCCTGTTCTCAATTAAGACTCAACAATCAAGGATCGTCAAATCCATAGCGTAATAATGATATTGAGGGATCTATAGTACCGACGAGTGTCGTCGTTTTGGGAGAAGTTGCATTAACTGACAAAGAGTGATAAGTAACACAGCAATGGAGCAGACGTGCATGAGTTAAAGAAAAAAAGAAGGAAGATTTTATTTTCGGTTGATGTATTGGGATTAAAATTAGATGTCATCACATATTGTAGTTAAATGTTATTGAATAATGTAGTTTGGTCATCATTGCATATTGTAGTTGTGGTCATTTGACTTCTCTTTGAAAGCTGCTGCTGGTTTCTGATCATTCAACATCTCTTTGAAGGCTGCTGCAGGATTCTGAACATTTATCATCTCTTTGATGTTGCTTCTGTTAGGATCCTATTTTGTCTAAATACTGAGTCAAATTAAGCATGCTTATATACCGTCAAACTTGCTCCAGTCGACTCAGAAACCAACCTTACTGAAAATCGCATAACAGTTTCTGATTGGTCAAAAATATTTTAGGACACTTTATTTTTTCTCTTGCGTACGTGCCGAAAGTGGGTGTATGGAGCTGGTGAAAATTTCGGTTGGACTTTGCCGTATGAGCGATGGCTAACATTTGGTTAACTTATTAAAATGAATTCCGACATGTTGCGACGATGAAGAGAAAATAACATTCTGTTGATTTTTAATTACTCACCACATTCTATTTTCCGCTCGAGCCGATTCTCAGTGGGTGGGTTTTCAAGGCACCATTTTGACTGGGCAAAAATCATTCTTAACTGTAAAGTGATCTGAGGTTCTGGTACCTGATTAAGAAAAAACTCAGTAAATTCCAAATGGTTATAATATCATTCAAAACAAGGATAAGTTCATAGGACACTGGCATATCTAACCAGAAATCATGGGAACTGGAAACATTGTTATTGAATCTATAATTATAGATAGATACTTAGAAATTTCCTGGAAAACTGAGAAGTTAAAACTAGCGTGAAAAAATCGAAAGGACAAAAAATAAAGCTTGGTTGGTTTGTTTAATGGCATATCAACCTTCGCGGGTTATTCACAGCCAAAGTAATTAATCCTTGTTGAAGGACAGTAATGGTACTATATAACTTACGGCTTGGTAGGGGGATAATGGAGTTCATACGTTTCTCAAAGGTATTACTCCGGAAGTGAAAGTAGACTGGAGCTCAAACTCGCTTACACCGATGTCGCAGTCGAGCATGTTAGCCACTACGCCATGGGGTTATCTCCCTCCCGAGGAAAAATAAAAGATGTAATTTTTCGTTGATAAATGTTATATATCATATACGAGGATCATTAAATAGGTTTCCAGACATTTTTCGTATGGGCACTTTTATTGATAGTACACACATGAAACTCTTGTCCCCTTCGAAGTAATTTCCTCCAGCTGCAATGCACTTGTTGTACCATTCCAACAACTTTTGAAAGGCCCCATGGAAGTCACAGCCTCTTTCATCTCCTCAAGTGTCTCAAAACGACAGCCTCTGAGCTTAGGGAATAACCAGAAGTCACAGGGAGCAAGGTCTGGACTATTCGGAGGCTGAGGAACTGTCTTGATGCCCATCTTGGTCAAATAGTCTGTGACAACGATGGAGTTGTGGACTGGTGCATTGTCCTAGTGGAAATGCCACTGAGCCGATTTGAAGAGTGCTGGCCTCTTCCCTAGGAATATCTTGCTGAATTCCCTTAAAACTTCAACATAGTAACCCCAACCCTAAGCCTTTGACCAATCAACTCTGGTGTATTGACTTCTTTACTCCTCCCACACCTTTCATCATCCCTCACAGACTGCCTGCCTTCCTTAAATCTCTTATGCCACTCAAAAACTGATGCTCGATTCATGCAAGATGGTCAAAAATCAGTCTGAAGCATTCCATACGTTTCTGTGGTATTTTTTCCAAGTTTAAAACATAATTTTATTGCATATCGTTCTTCTAAAGTGTCCTGACGTCCAGATTGCATTTTTGAACTTCACCAGTTGTGACAATCAGGCTTTAGTAGGATGTTGCACAGCCTTTTCAGCCCTTTGGCAAGATCCAGGTATTTTTCTGTCTTTTGTTTTTTTTTTAATCTATAAATGGCTGTAATATATTGTGGGAAAATGAGGACAAAGAAGATGCTGTTTGGTTCCTGACTTTATTGAGACCGATATTGTACACGTGCATGCGGTCAGTCAGATATATGAAAGAATGGTGTCGAGCAGTAGTCCTTAACCCCTGGTTTCCGGACCGGTAACGGTCCGTGGATCATTTTTTTTAGTACAAATCATAGTTTTTTCATTAGTACTTCCGTATCTGTGACAAAAATTATGGAAACGGTGAGGGAACGCAGGTACTTTCGACACGTTTCACACAATAGCAGGGATTATAGAAGAGACTGAGATCGAACCTTCATTCTGCTAGTTGATGCATGACCATTTGTTGCAGCTTTAAAAAGAGTTTAAGTAATTCTTCTAAATAAAAAAAGACCCCAAAACGGCAAATTAATGGACCAGCAACCCATTTGTGAACAATCCAGGACAACCAACCCTATCCCTACATGAAGAGGAACAAATGAACAAGTGAAATTGCAAAGAAGGTGATCTTCGATCCATGTTTGAGACAACTTCAAATCTCTTTGCATTCTGGGTTAAAGTCAAATAGAATATTTGTGAGGCCGGGTTATCTGCGATGACAGCCACTAAAACAAAATAACAGATTAGACTGGATATACGTAAAACAATTCGAGTGGGACCATCTAATAGTTGAGAAACAAGCCCAGGGCTCCCACTGACTATGTATTATAATGAGTTGATATTATAGTCCAAAATTGATGCAATTGCCTAATATAAAGTGAAATCGTTGTATTCAGATTAAATACTGTGAAGCGTTTTTTTATTATTATTGGAACCCTCAAACCTCTGACAGGTCTGCGGAAATATTTTTATGCATAAAACTGGTCCCTGGTACAAAAAGTTGGAGACAGCCGGTGTAGAGAATCATTTTTTTTTCTTTATGTTACGTTACTGTAGAGTTCTAGTATAAGGGAGATAATTTATTTCTAACTAATATAATGATGTTCTTTTCTTCTTGTTAATTAACGGTATGTCTGGTGTTCTGGCCGCGATTTGCTGACCCGCTCATATCTCAATGTGGCAAAGAAAATTATGCATCGATTATAATAATAATAATAATAATAATAATAATAATAATTATTGTTATTATTATTATTATTTGGAGCGTCTTAGAGCATGTAAATAGATTTCACTTTAAGGAAAAAGATATATATATATATATATATATATATAAGGAAAAAGATATACATATATATGTATAATGAAAGTGGAAGAAGACCAAAGTCAAATTATTATAAATTTATTTCGGTGAAGAATATAATCTTCGCCTCTTCAGATGACATATACGTTTAATTTGACGATGAAATCAGCAGATATATATTACAATATATATATATATATATATATATATATATGAAAGGAATGTTCAGGCGAACGGGTAAGAGAGTCAAAACAATAAAGATGTAAAGGACCGAGAAAAAAGGGTGTTCTAGAAGTTGGCCTATCCTAAAATCAACATGCAGGGTTTGTCATAGCAGGTGGAATTTTTTGTATAAAGGAATATCTGACAATAGCCATACATTGAGCATTTCCATAGATTTATTTGAAATCCCTCATGTATTCTATATACGAATAGTCCACAGCCATAGTCTTCAGACACTGAGGATTACTAATATATATAGTCGCATCCAAATGGAATCCCCTTGTAATTTAAACCTCCACAAAGCAGAGATGGTGTTATGTATCATAGTTGAGTCAAAAGCATGGGTGCCAATATCCACACGTGAATAGAATGTTAGCGTCGGTTTTAACGAAACGATCCCAGGAACCCTAAT
The DNA here is from genome assembly GCA_963585895.1 of Sepioteuthis lessoniana. Taxonomy (NCBI): domain Eukaryota; kingdom Metazoa; phylum Mollusca; class Cephalopoda; order Myopsida; family Loliginidae; genus Sepioteuthis; species Sepioteuthis lessoniana. Next base: position 55,546,106 of record OY757941.1, on the reverse strand, counting down.
TAAGCTGGAGGTTACCCACGGGAAAAGGGAACAAAGAAACAGAAAATGACTATGCATTCCTTCTTTCTTAAATGTTGTGGAATTTTCAAGAAGATTTTAGAAAATTCTATTACCCCAGCGATTGATATAAAAGCCGGCCGTGTTCCAGGAGGTAGAGTAGGTCTGGCCTCCTGGCCACTTGTCCGGGACACATTTCGGCTGGCCGTGGGGCTCAGTATACGGATCAGGTCGGGTGTGTTCTGGCTTCGGTTGCGGTCGGTCAGGGCCACCAGACATGGCTTCCGGGAAGCCGGCATTGATGTCACACGTGCTAAGATTGGCTCTCCTCGAGTCTCAGAGGGGCCGTCCCTTCAGGCTCTTATTCTCCTCGGAGGGGCTAGGTTTATCACATTTGGGTCTGAGACGTCTTTTTTAGGGGAATGCCGACGAGCCCCGAGGCATTTTGGGAGCCGTTGGTCATGCCTGGGCTACGGGCCTGCAATCAGACCCACCTAAAAAAGGCCACATTCAGTCAGTGGGACTGAGTAGGTCTTGCTAGTGCCTGGTGCCGGGTTCCCATGTTAAACAGGCCTTGTGCCACACTTTGGTATAGTGGGATACCAGACGAATACCGAGTAGGTCTGACCATCAGAATAGAAACGTGCACGTTGAGTAAAGTAATTCCTAGCCCAAGAGTCGGAGTTGTAATTTTTGCTCACTGAATTCGAGAAGTTATCATTTCCCCCAATGAAAGTTTTCTAAGTTCTTTCATCTCTCAATCTCTTCCACCTGATCGATGAAGACTACTTTTGTAACGCTCATATGTGCATAAAAAGAAGAGAACATAATTGACAGATAACTTAAGAAAAGCATAAGTATTTCATTCAACCAAAATAACACTTTAACACACAAACAAAAGATAGTTACTATCCGTACACTGCCGGCCAAGCTATTACTGAAAAGTCTTTCTCTCGCTGAAATCAGTCCGACTGCTATCCACCGAACTAATATCCTTCGAGTTAGTGTCCTTTTGACTCATATTCTGTCCTAACAGCACGTTACTTTTATTTATATTATCTAGAGGCCCGCCACTTCCCTCCACTGGCGATCGGTGTTCAATCACCAGTGTATCACTTTATTCAGACAATGACGAATCGTATCTAACTACAAAATAAAACTTTGACGTAGTAAACCTTGTGTTTGCGTTTCGTTCAGAAGTGAGTCTGACGAAAAATTTGCACCTTCGATAAGAGACTACAGGTAACAAGGAAGAATACAGCAGATTGGTTCCAAATATGGTTAAGGCCTATACGGCTTCTCTGTATTTCCAGTTCCCATCGTAATAAAGTCTTATTACTATTGTGAAGAATTTGTTAATTGTGTCAGTGATTGGATCGCCAGAGAATTACCTCGTTCAATGGCCTGCGAGATGTACTGCATCGTGGTGGCTTGTTCTCTAGGCCAGAAAATTGATTATTGTCCATAAATTTAATAAGAATTATTATTATTCCAATATTTGTTGGGGCAGTTGAAGTCATTGCGTTGTTTATGTTACCACAGTGTTTCGGTCAACCCATACTACAAACTTCTTCATGTGCACAATCCACAAGAAAAGAAATTGGACACTTTTTAACAGAACAAACAAGATGGCGAAAAAAAAAAAATGGTAAAAGTAATCCGAAGAAAGATGCTAAATTTAGTTCCATCAACAACGCAAATAATGAGCTCAAATGTTCAAATCAACTTTTGAAAAGTATATTTTTTTTGTTTATTGAATTGTGTACAAGGTTGAGTCAAAAGTTTTGCAATATTTTGGAAGTACGCGAGGTATAATTCTAAAACTCCTGATGTTTTGACCGAGATTGTTAAGGTTGGTTGTTTGTTTTTACGGCGCATCAACCCTTTTCGGGTCATTTAACACCGAATTAAGTCCTTTTGATATAAGTTTCAAACAAGTCAGTTTAGCGTAAGTACATTTTTTTGTTTACACACTGTTAAATGTAAGTAAAGTAAGTAACGTTAACATCCATAGTCGAGGGCGACCAGAAGGCTCCCTTTTCAACAGCTACTACACGGAGGTGTAAGGGAAGGCGCTACTCCTTTCCCTGGATTGCTCCACTTCACCCTTGATACGTACCTTATATTGCTGAGTGTTAAGCAAGGAGGTGTCAAGTACCATTTTAAATTCTTTGGTCTGACGTGACCTGGGATTGAACCTAGATCTCCCGAACCATTGGCGAACACTCTACCCACTAGGCTAATGTAAAAACAGTTAATTTCGAACAATTCAGTTTAGCGTAATTACACAGTTTAGTTCTATTTGACTCATAGAACCCTATCAGGTGCTACCATTCCGGGCTAGAGTGGACCTGGGAGTAATGGCAATTAAGGGGTACTCCGCATTCCCCAAAATTTCACCATTACTGGAGCCTCACTGTTTAGTGTCATATCCAGGACACTCGTTGGGGGGATTTACCCCTCTGCAAAGATGCAGTCAGTGTATTCTACAGCCGCAGCCCCCCCCCCCGTACCAGGGCGTAAAGGTGACGAACCACATTACACTGTGAGATCCCGAGCTTGCCTGACAACTTTCGAAATTTTAATCACCGGATTTGTCTCCATGGGTCGGAGCATGGACTCGGAATCCACTGTTTTAGGCCGACCTGATTTTACCTGATCCTCGAGGCCCTTGGAACCAAAGTAAAATTTCTTGAACGATCTGATACTGTACAATAGTCAATTCTGCCTTCACATTTTGCACGACAGATGTTTTTGGTTAAAGTATAAATCCTCGATTTTGACGACATGTTATATATTGACCCTCGACCGAGCCTTCAATCAAGAGATGCACCTGTGTAAATAAGCGGAAGAACAGCGGAAGCAGGTGGACGTTAGACAATAATATAACCAGGTACCCAGACGAAGTGAGAGCCAGCGGCAGATAGAGGGCTTTGGGCCCTCATTGACCCACGGTTGAGCAACCCTGCCAAGATGAGAAAGAAGTATTGTTGGGTCAATATAGCAGTCCGTCCTTGTCTCCACTCATCTCTCACACACAATAAACATCACCCTTTCGAGAATAAAGTGTGAGAGATATATTTTTATAAAGAAGTGTACTCGTTCGTTATTGAAGTCGTCATTATCGGTTAATGATGTTTCCGCATGTAAGTGTATATTTGTATAAGTACGCGTGTAGTTGTATTGTGGATATACAACAGATGTTGTACATTCATCTGTGCGACTTTCAAATCACACACGGAACCAATGTACAACGTGTCTGCGCACCAACTAGCATGATAGTCTAACAACCACAGCGCCTACTTTCACTGCTTGAACTACTTCGTTCAGGTGATGTAATTAGTACATTCTAAAATATTGCAAAACTTTTGATTCAACCTACTTTAATTTTCTTTTTTTTTTTTCAGGAACAGTGTAAAGGAGCTGTGTTGTTTGAAAATGTCACTTTCAATGACCCAAATCAGCCGCATATTGTTACTTTGGATAATTTTTCGTTATCAATTGAATCGGGTGAAAGTGTAGCCATCGTTGGCGCTAATTTGATGGAACAAAGAGCAATTGTAGATTTAATGGAACGATTCTACAATCCAATTTCTGGCAAAATTGTAAGTACACATGTTATATGGTCATATATACACACATATACACATATACTATATATACTTACCTGGCCTTTTGGCTGGGCCGTCGAATGGGGTATCGAAACCAATGGCAGATTCGAGGCCGAAAGGCCCCCAATTTCGGTTGGGCCACTCTCGGGTGGGCGAACTGCATCCTCTGTCCCCTATGTATGGCACTAGACCTTGCTGTCTAGTTTAAGCCATAACCCGGCATACGTGCCCGGATCCAAATTTGGATTCGTGAAACTGCTTGCCTCATTAGACCCACATTGCACTTAGTGGGTCGATGAGCAGCACAGACCAACAGGGTTCGAGTCTCGGCTCGTTCCCGACCTTTCCCTCCCCTTTATCCCCACTTTAATCGGCCTTCGGGCTTTTGACCCTGTGTCAAGTCCTGTCTGATGGGAGGCAGCGACAAATACTTATAGACATATACACATGCATATACATGCAGAATGAATCACAAGGACACAATGATAAAACAGACGAGCGAAGACTTCTTTAACAAAATATATACCTCTCACTTTATTGAAAGGGTTCGAAAAGGTTATTCAAGGTTTTCGTGTGAGAGGGAGCTGGAGACTGAACAGAAACTGCAATATATTGACCCCCACTCTTATGGCCGTCAGCGTTGTGTCTTTCTCGTCCTCCAGGGCTGCTCAACCGGAGGCCCAGGGGCCCAGCTCTCTGCTGGATGATGGCTTTCTTTACTGCATCTTATCGGTGTTCCCGAGGGCCCCTTCGGCCGGGTGTGGCTTTCCCTACCACATCTTGTCTTCTAATTCGTCTAATCTCCAACAGATAACTGATCTCTAACTGTCTTGACAGAGTTATATAATAGTTCAACGCCCACTCAATCGCCTACTCAATCTTTGGAATGGCATGTTTGATTGTAATCAAGCGGAAATAACTGTCATGCAGTTCATAGGTCACTCTCTTCTGGTGCATCACTCTGAAGTGGGACCTTCACCTTGTCCCATATTATCAACAGGGCTCACCTGCGCGATTTCCTCTCATAACTGCCATTGGAATGGGTCACTTCCTTCCGGTGCATCACTTTGAATGGCATTTTTGGCCGGGTCGAAGGTCAAAATACAACACACTTATCTAGACATATGGAGACGTTTGTGGGGTAATGGTTACAGTCATAGAAAATGGACTCAACGACTCGAGTTCAAATTCCTGGACGAGACTGTTTGCATTTCACATTAATATTCTTGGGAAATTTATGAATCCAACTATTCTCCCATTAGCAATGGGCAAATAGTAGGGCAGACTGAATCTTTAACCTAAGTATAATAACCAGTCTGGGAGAAGGAAAACTCTGAATCGAAAACTGCTAAACTCCACTCAAAATATCTGCTCATGTAGAGGGGTTGGTATATATATATATATATATATATATATATACATGTGTGTGTGTGTGTATGTGAATGCCTATAGAGTAAGCATTCATATTTCGCTCTATTTAGTGTATTGAACATTCTGACGATTAACCTAAGGAATTCTGTCGGTGTTTTTTCTTTTGGCTAGGCATTGCGTTATTGGTTGAAATTTACACGTAGTACGCCAACTACGCCGATGACATAGCGCTTCTGGTAAATGCACCTGCCCTAGCCGAAACCCTGCTACATAGTCTGGAACGAACAGCTGTAGGCATCGGCCTCCATGTCAATGCACACAAGACGGAATATATGTGCTTTAATCAAACAGGTGACATCTCCACAACGGTAACTCTCTGAAACTAGTAGACAAGTTCACCTACCTTGGAAGCAGTGTCTCATCAACCGAGACAGACATCAACACGCGACTAGCAAAGTCATGGAGAGCTATCCATAGACTATCAGTCATATGGAAGTCAGACATGACCGATAAAACAAAACACAGTTTATTCCAAGCAGTGGCCGTGTCGATACTGCTGTATAGATGCACTACAGTGATGCTAACTTAACGTGTGGAGAAAAAACTTGACGGCAATTACACAAGAATGCTGCGAGCAATACTGAACAAGTTCTGGAGGCAGCACCCAACAAAGCAGCAGGTGTACAGTCACTTACCACCCATCACGAAAACTAACAAAGTTAGACGAACCAGACATGCGGGACATTGCTGGAGAAGTAAGGATGAACTCATAAGTAATGTTCTCCTGTGGACCCCTTCGTATGGACGAGCAAAAGGAGGACGACCAGCTCAAACTTACATACAGCAGCTCTGTACCGATACGGGATGTAGCCCTGAAGACCTGTGGGAAGCAATGGACGATAGAGAAGGGTCAGGTATATCCGTGTTGATGGCTTGACATGATGATGATGATGGTGATGACGTATATTTTTAGTCTTTTTTTCTTTTTTATGGATTTTTTTCGCCGAATATCAGTTTGTGTAATATCTTTTAAATGCAAATTGTATCATCTTGGTTTTTTCACACCGCCAGGATTATAGAATGGTTTAATGAATTATATATATATATATATATATATATATATATATATATATATATAAGAAGTGTTATTCTAAATTGCTCTATGTAATACCCCTTCATTGTAATAACTCCTAGTTCCACTCAGACCCGGGATGGTAGTACCTGTTAGGGTCCCATCTATGGATTTAATAGATCTGTTTAAAAAATGATTAAAATTCAGTAGCAATACTTGATATCATATAACTGTAAATTATTTATATTAAGAATAATTTCCTAAATGTATTATTGTTTACTAAGGATAATTATTAGTTACCTGAAATCACATAAGTATGTGCAACAAATAACAATTTTTAAAGAGAAATAATTACTTGAAACTATATAATTATAAATTTTAGACAGAAATACTTAAAGCCATGTGACGGAATATGTTTTTAAAAATCATATATATTTCATCATCATCATCATGTCGTGCCGCTAGCACGGATATCCCTGACCCTCTCTCGCCACTTCTCCCTATCGTTCATCTCCTCTGGCAGGTCTTCAGGGCTACATCACGTATCCTCGCATAGCTGCTGAATGTATGTTCGAGCTGGTCGTCCTGCTTTTGCTTGGCCATATGCGGGGGTCCATAGGAGTACATCACTTATGAGCTCGTCCTTGCTTCTCCAGCAGTGTCCTGCATGTCTGGTTCGTCTAGCTTGGATAGTTTTCGTGATGGGAGGCAGGTGGCCGTATAGTTGGTGCCTTGTGGGGTGTTGCCGCCAGGACTTGTTCAATATTGCTCGTAGCATTCTTGTGTAATATATATTTAATATATGCGTATAAAGAAGATTTGGCATTAAATAATCTGCAGGGGGTGTTATGCCTTAAAAACTAACGAAATCAAACCAAATCATATGACAGTGTCCAAATTATTTGTATAAATTTGGAATACTTGATACAATATAATTGGGCAAATAGAATACTGCTAAATAGGGATTATTACTTAAAACTCTAGGAATATTTAAAAATATAAAATTGTATGCAAATTTTCAATATTATTTAGGAATATTTAAAAGCATACGATTGTATGCCAATTTTCAATATTATTTATGAATATTTAAAAGCATACAATTGTATGCAAATTTTCAGTATTATTTAGGAATGTTTAAAAGTATAAAATTGTATGCAAATTTTGTAATATTATTTAGAAATATTTACAACCGTAAAATTGTATGCAAATATTCAATATTAGATAGGAATACTTTTGAAAGCAAAGGATTATTTTATGATCCTTGTAGTGTGGGCGAATTATCGAGGCTCTATTCAAACAAGTCAATGCTATAAAAACAAATAAAACCTGATATTTTGATCTGTAATTGTATGTCAGAGTCCAATAGCATAAAAACGAAGCGTTCACTTTAATCATATATAGCAAAACAATCTTTACACCATCCAGCATCACAGGGGGGCTTTCTAGCGATGTTTCTATCCATAAACATTGAATTAGTCAATGAGAAGCCAATATGAAATGCCTTCTATTGAGCTAACACAAAAAAAATCACTTTCTTTTCAAAATAGTTAAGGAATAGTTACTTAAATCTGTGAAACAGAGCAAATTATTTATTTTAAGAATATTTATTTGCCCATTGGCATATATGTTAGAGTTTTCGCCATGGTACTTAATGCCTGATTACTTAACATTCAGTACTATAAGGTACGGATCAAGTGTAAGTGGAGTTATTCAGGGAAAGGAGTAGTGCCTTACCCTACACCTCGGAGTAGTAGCTGTTGAAAAAGGAGCCTCCGGATCCCCCTCGACTACGGTCAGCCAATTTACTTAATAATTGTTTACAAATAATTGTTATTATTAAATACAAATAGCAGGGGTATCTTATATTTCATCGAATGTCTTTCTGCAGTTATACTTCCTGGTCAGTGGGGCTTGGAATTTACTGACAGTATCTCCTCCTACAGAATGTTAAGACCCCTCCCCCCAGTTCCGGAGATTTGATTTGGTTGGTTGGATGGGTTTTATGGCATATCAACCTTTCTAGGTTATTTAACGCCGAATCAATTTTTATGTAAATAATCAGTTCTATTTCAAACAATTCAGTTTAGCATAAGCACACAGTTTAAATTGAAGTACAATTTAATTGTGAAAAAAAATTCTTTTTCAAATCATTCAGTTTAGTCAAGCAGTTCTAATCCAGCTAATTCAGTTTAGTATAAGTCCAGATTTTGTTTACACACAGTTAAATGTCAAAACAGTTCTATATTAAACAATTCAGTTTAGTATAAATACAGTTTCATTGTCAAAAAACAGTTCCATTTCAAATAATTCAGTTAAGCATAAGCACGCAGTTTAAATGTAAGTACGGTTTAATTGTCAATAACATTCCTATTTCAAGCTATTCAGTTTAGTCAAACGATTCAGTTTAGCATAAGTATGCCGTTAGTTCTATTTAACTCATAGATAGGGCCCTATCAGGTACTACCACGCCGGGCAAGAGTGGACCTGGGAGCGATGGCAATAAAGGGGTACTCCGCGTTCCCCAAAGCTCCAGCGTCACTGGAACCTCACCATCAGATTGTTTAGTGTCATGTCTAGGACACTCATTGGGGGGGGGGGTCTTAACCCTCTGCATAGGTGCAGTCGGTGTATTCTACAGCCCCTGCTGACTGGGCAACAGGAGATTTGATGAGAATGGAGTACTCCTACATTGACATTACTTCCAGGTCCACTCTGGTCCCACCTACGTGTCAAATAGATCTGTTTTACTATTATTAATACTGGACAGAAATACGTGAAACCATATTACAATAAGCCAACTATATGTAATAATTAGTAATATTAATAATATTATTTGTACTAATTAGTAATTAATAATATTTGACAATGTGCAAACAAATGATTATCATAAAAAATAAAAAAGTCTAATAAAAAAAAAAGATTGTAATGGAACTTTGTAAATATAAATGATTATGATCAAATGTTTACAAATAAATCAAATTTTGGCATTAGATAATCCATAAAGAGTTTGTATGCCATTAAACAAATAAACCAAACTCTTTGCTTATCAGCTCAATCGGCTGGGGCTGTAGCACTTGATAGAGTGGTAGCACCTGATAGGGTACTATCTATGGGTCAAATAGAGCTGTTTGACATTTAAACCCTGTGTAAACAAATGGTTTATGCCAAACTGGATTGTTAGAAATAGAACTGTTTGATCATTTAACTGTGTGGAAACAAATGACTGATATTTAATTGAATTGTTAGTGATACATAGCAATACTTGGAACCATTTGACTCATGCAAAACTGAACTGTTAGAAATTAAACTGTTGGATCATTTAACGGTGTGTATCTACGAAATTTAGTTATAAATCATCTATTTAATATATTTGTAAAACAGGATTTAGCATTAAATAGCCAATAATAGTTGATATGCCATAAAATCAAACAAAACCAAATCAATCATTTGCTTAAGCATAAAATAGATACAAAAAAAATCATTTTTCTTTTCTATCTCGTGACCTGAGTAATGAAAATTTCAAAATGTGATGGGAGGTTACATTTGGTGTGGCACGATGTGGGTGAATTCGTTTCTGTGGGTGTGGGTATGTGTGAATGCCAGTCAGAGGATTCCTTTGTCTGTTTTGACGCGAAACCCACACTAAGGGCTTGCGCACGAGATTTCCTGCGGGACCGGAGGAAGACGAGGAAAGTCAAGGTCACAGGGCAGTCAAGAGAAGTCTGGGAAAGGCGACGGTTAGAGAAAGGCGGCTGCTAAGCGAAGAGTCGGGACCTGTGGACTCAGAAGCCAGGTCAGCTAACGCGAGAGGATGAGTCGATGTTCCTGGTGGCTGTGTGGAAATTTCGCTCGGATACACGCTCGCGATAGCCCACAGAAAACCACAGAAGAATGTAAAAACTTCCCCCTTCTTGCGCTTGGAGCTAACCCAAGTCCGTGTTGGTTGTTCTTTTCTTCCACTCTCTCGGTTGTGTATGTTGTGTCTTGTGTGTTTTTAAAGCAATGTGAAATGCCCCTGGCCGAAGATGAGAGAAACCACTAGACGATCGGATGGCCATGAGTTGATTTAGAAGTTTGAGATAGTGGGGACCAGCCAGCGGGCATATTGTCACATTGGGGCTGATAAATAAAAGGGATTTTCCATAAGTTGCAAATAAAGAAAAACTTTGTTTATTCTTGTAGAATTTTAATAAGTTAATTTTGATTAATATGTTTTTTTAAACAGACCTTATTAAGATATGCAAATTTGACCATTTTATTATAGAAAATAAATTTCATCATCCAGAGTGCAGAAGCTAAGCTTGAAGGGAATCGTAGGCATTTTTTAGAAATACTTTTACAACATAAGCAATTAGGGCATTACACATATTATCCAGGTAAAAAATCTTCAGACCGAGGGCCACAAAGCTTATCTCATAAGAGTCTGAAGCCGCATCTTAAAAGAACAAAAAAAAAAGAAAAAGAAAAAGAAAAAATCAACAAAATTCACTTGGTTGCAATCATAATTTATAAATGAATGTATATTAACAATCACAAAAAGATACATCAGGGTTAAATGAAAAGGTCAATAGAAGGAGCACACCAGACAAGTTAAGATTTGACCTTTAGGAACGCTACGTACTCTTGACATGCTTTATTTTGGAGATCAATTGCTCACTGGGGTATGTAGAGGTAAACATGTTCACTACTTGCTGGGTGTGGGAGATAAGGTTGGGGAAGCACAGGGTTCTTAAAGAAATCAAGGATGTGGGCAACAAGAAACTTGGATTTCAAATCTTCTAAACAATGAAAGATCTGCAGATGTAATAATACTTCTTTATAGTCAATATTAAAAGGCAAAGAGAAAATTCTGAAAGATGGGTGTTGGGCTGCACCGATGGATCTTGAGGGCTGAATGTAACCCGCGGGCTGTGGGATGAAACCCTTACATTACCCTTCTGTCTCACCCTTAATTTCGTGATGCTGATATTTTTTTGTTTAATTCGCAGAAATTGGACAATGTCGATATTCAGAAGTCAAAATTGGACTGGTTTCGTTCTCAGATCACCATTGTAAAAGAGGAAGCTCTATTTCCTGATATGAGCATTTTAGAAAATATTCTATATGGAAACACGTCGGAAATAAGCGAAGTGAGTGATATATGCAAAGAACTCCAGATCCACAAAGTTTTAGTCGCTTTACCAAAGGTGAGTCCATCAATTTTGTTTTACGAGGAAATTAAAGTAATTTCAGCAACGAGAAAAATCTAAAACCTCTCAGACAGCTATCCAAAGCTTTAACCATCTAGATATATACCCATTATTTTGTGTTATTTTATATCAGACTCAAATTTTAACGAGTTAAGCGAAGGGAAATAAATATGTTTTGTGATAAAAGCTACGTTTTACTATCTGTATTACTCATAGCGGTAGTTTTTTTATTCGTTATTTTTTATACAGTGGCCTCCCCTTATCCACTATTTTTATACAATACTTTCTCTTATTCCCGACTTTTTATACAGTGCCCCCTCCTTTATCAGCTATTTTTATACAGTACTCTCTCTTATTCCCTACTTTTTATGTAGTTCCCCCTTATCCGCTATTTTTATACAGTACTCCCTCTTATTCCCTACTTTTTATACAGTGCCCCCTCCTTTATCAGCTATTTTTATACAGTACTCTCTCTTATTCCCTACTTTTTATGTAGTGCCCCCCTTATCCGCTATTTTTATACAGTACTCCCTCTTATTCCCTTCTTTTTATACAGTGGCCCCTCCTTTATCAGCTATTTTTATACAGTACTCTCTCTTATTCTCTACATTTTATACTGTTGTCCTCCTTATCCGTTATTTTTATACAGTACTTTCCTTTATAACCTTGTTAAAATTGATCTCAAAAACATTATCAACTTCTTCAAAACAATTGGCCTCCTATTAAAAATATAGACTATGTTACCAACACTTTCGACCACCAAGTTTATACGAGCAAAAAGCTTTGACATTTATATATACACACACATACATATCAGAATTTAACACTCAATGACCCTTAAGAGGTCAATTTGCCATAAAACCCAACCATCACCAACCTAAACATTTGCATTTACAAATCATATATATAATATATGTGTAAAAAGGCTCTGGCATTAAATAACCTATAGAGGTTGATATGCCATTAAATCCAACCAACCAAACTAGTTTTTTTATACAGTTCCCTCTTATTTTCTTGTTTTTATTCTGTGATCATCCTTAACTGCAAATACAGTTTTCTCAATTATAAGATATTTTTATAAAGTGCATCCCCCTTGACCGATATTTTTTCATATAGTAATCTCCTTACCGATAATTTTATACTTTGTCTCTCTCCTTACCGATATTTCTTATACAGTGGTCTGTCTTATCCGATATTTCTTATACAGTGGTCTGCCTTATCCGATATTTCTTATACAGTGGTCCCTCTCATCTGCTATTTCTATACAGTAGTCCTTCTTATCCTATCTTTTTTTATACAGTGGTCTATTTTATCCGTTATTTTTTATACAGTGGTCCCTCTTATCCAATATTTTTTATATATTGACCCCATCACCGATATTTTCATGCAGTTGTCTCCCGTTATCTGCCAACATTATACAGTGATCCCTCTTATCCATTATTTCTTATACTGTGGTCCTCCTTATCCGCTATTTTTTATACATTGATCTACAATCAATATTTTTATACGGTTGTCTCCGTTATCGGATATTTTCATACACTGGTCCTTCTTATCCGCTTTTTTAATGCAGCGATCCCTTTACCGATATTATTATACAGTTGTTTTCCCTTTATCCGATATTTTTTATATAGTGTTTTACCTTATACGGGATTCTTATACATTGGTCTTCTTTAGCCGCTATTTATCATATAGAGTTTCCTTATTCGCGATTTTTATACAATGGTCCTCCCTTGCTCGCTATTTTTTATCAACAATTTTATACCGGGTTTCTCTTATCTTAATTTCCGCTTCTCTACAATCAATTTTATAATTCTTACTTAATAATGGTCCCAAAGCGCAAAGGTTGGGTAAATTTTTATTAAAAAAAACCCCCAAAACTGTAAGTTCCACTCACGAATAATCATTCTTAATTTCGATAAAAATGATTCACATACGAGGATCATTAAATAAGTTTCCAGATTTTTTTCATCTGGGCACTTTTATTGATAGTACACACATGAAACTCGAGTTCCCTTCGAAGTAATCTCCTCCGGCTGCAATGCACTTGTTCTACCGTTCCAACAACTTCTGGAAGTCCACTTGTGTGAGCGTGTCAATGACCTTCGTCACAGTCTCTTTCATCTCCTCAATTGTCTCAAAACGACAGCCTCTGAGCTTAGGAAATAGCCAAAGTCACAGGAAGCAAGGTCTGGACTATAGGGAGGGTGAGGAACTGTCTTGATGCCCATCTTGGTCAAATAATCTGTGACAACGATGGAGTTGTGGACTGGTGCATTGTCCTGGTGGAAATGGCACTGACCCGATTTGAAGAGTGCTGGCCTCTTCCCTAGGAATCTCTTCCTGAACTCCCTTAAAACCTCAACATAGTAACCCTAACCCTAACCCGTTGGCCAATCAACTCTGGTCTATTGACTTCCTTACTCCTCCTACACCTCTCATCATCCCTCAGACTTCCTGACTTCCTTGAATCCCTTATGCAACTCAAAAACTGACGCTCGATTCATGCAAGATGGTCGAAAAGTAGTCTTAAGCATTCCATACGTTTCTGTGGTATTTTTCTAAGTTTAAAACAGAATTTTATTGCATATCGTTCTTCTAAAGCGTCCTGACGTCCAGATTGGACTTTTGAAATTCACCAGCGGTGACAATCAGGCTTTAGTAGGGTGTATTCCAATTGCTGCTGTGTTTATTGATTTGAACCTGAAATCATAAAAATTGATCAGTCATCTCATAAGATGTATAGCAATAACATACTAAATTTTCAAGAGTCTACAACAATTTCAAATGCCTGTCCAAAAAAAGTTTGGGAACTTATTGAAGGCGCCATGTATTCTTTAATAAAAGTGACTCTAGGTTCTTTATTTCTAATAATGACTGCCTCGTCTGTCTGAATGTGTGTGTACGAGTCTAATTGTGTGTGTATATGTTGTCTTGTGTTTGTGTACTGTGTGTATGCTGTGTGAGTCTATGTGTGCTTGTGCTGTGTGTGTGTGTGTGTGCTTGCGTATATTTTCTTGTGTTGTTTTATGTGTACGTATTTTGCTGTGTGTGTGTGTGTGTGTGTGTGTGTGTTAGTATATATGCATACGTTGTGTTGTGTTGAGTGTGTTATGTGTACATTTTTGGGTAATTGTGCTGTGTGTTTGTGTGTTGTGATGTATATTTGTGTTGCGTTGTGAGTGTGTTTGTGTGCATTGTGTAGTGTTGTGTGTGTGTGTGAGAGAGAGTTGTGTGTATGTGTGTGTGAGAGTTGTGTATGCGTGTTTGTGTGTTGTGTATTGCATGCTTTGTTATGTGTGTGGTTGGGTATGTGTGTGCGTTGCATTGCGATGCGTTGTGCATGTCTTTGTGTGCTGTTTGTGTGTTGTGTTGTGTTGTGTGCTGTGTTTGTGTGTTGTGCTGTGTATGTTTTTATGTTGCTCTGTGTTGTGTTGTGCATGTGTGTTTGTGTGTGTATTTACGTGTTGTATTGTGTGTGTTTGTGTGTTGTGTTATGATGTATTGTGTTGTGTTGTGTTGTGTATGTCTTTGTTTGTGTATTGTGTGTGTTATACTGAATGTGCATGCGTGTTTGTTTATGTGTGTGTGCGCGCATGGGTGTGTGTTGTGTATGTGTAGTTGTTTGTGTTGTGTTGTGTTGTGTTCGTTTTGTTGTGCGCGTTTGCTTATGTATACATCTGTGTGTGTTGTGTTGTGTGTACATTTGTGTGCGTTATGTGTGTGTGTGTGTGTGTGTGTGTGTGTGTGTGTGTGTGTGCTTTCTACTCTGTATCATACATTTCGGAGCGTAGGCTCATTAATGTCAGCTAATGAGAGATAGGACAAAGAAAATGGAAACCCGACTCCCACGGGATATGTCTATGAGTTTAGACAAACCTGGGAAATATAATTTCCGTGACAAGTGAATAATAATTATCAAGCGACATTTCGCTGTAAATGGGTTAAATTATTTGTTTATATTTGTTCTGTACGTCAATGTTTTATGTCCAAACAAATATTTTGATATACAAGCTACTTCATAAATAACAGAAAAGCCAATAATTATTAATAATAATACTGGTTATTAGCTATTTATTCCAGAACTTCAACATCTATGCAGATAATATCAATTAGTCCTTTTTCATATTCTTATACTGTCGATAAGGCTAGAATATGCCGACTTTATCCCCAGCAGAGTACCCCCCCCCACAAAAGAAAGGGTGTCCTAGATATGACAATAAACTGCATCTCGTGGTTTTGGAGCTCTAGGAGTACCTCTTCACTGTCATTACTCCCAGGTCCACACTAGCCTGTGGTAGCAATTTGTCGGGTGCCCCACTAACAAGCGAGTATGACACAAGGCCGTTTTAAAGTGGGTCCAGGAGCAAGGGCGTAGCCCAGACACCCCTGGCGGGCATAAAAATGCTCCAGGCCCCATCAGCATTCCTTTGAAGGAGCGTATCAAGCGCCAGGCGATAGACCTAGCCCACTGAGGTGAGTTAGTGCCCTGGGGATGGCTCCTTAAGGTTCAGGGAATGGATCAGTCCAGAACTACATTACTGCGATTTCTGGGCTATCCTGACAGTCGCGTCAAGCAGTCTAAACCGACTGTAATACGTCAAAACATATCCGATCCCGACCGAATCGCCAACCCCAAAACGGCTGGTCAGAAAAAGACTTGTTTGTGGTAGTGGTATCTATTAGGGCCCCATCTATGGGTCAAGTAGATCTACGCTGAAATTATTTATATTCAATTGTATTACAAACTACGTTGAATGTAGGATAGGTGTCTCGGGGTAGACTTGGTCCCCCGCAGTCATAACAGAAATAAGTCGCACGCAAAATAGTCAAATAAAACAAAGGTTTGGAAATACTAACCAAAATTTTATTTACAGGGAATGTACAGGGGACGAGGAGTCATACAAAGGTAAATACAAAATAACAGTAACACGTGGGCAGAAGGGGGGAAAGTAAAAACATGGGCTATTACCAACATGAAATGTATTTGGGATTAAAATTTAGAAGCTTATTCCAAGACTGGCCAGCGAAAACAAACCCCGAATAAAAAGTTGAATGCAGCAAGTAAAAAGGTTACCGGTTAGTTCTTTTGTCCCGGGAGAAATGTTCAGACACGTCTTACTCTGTTGGCGGCCGGATTCATTCTAACTGGCAGTAACACCAGGGTCACCTGACCAAAATCAGCTGCAGTCGCAACCCAAACCACAAAGACAAAGGGGGCCAGTAGAACTACAACAATGAGCCGTGTAAGATAGTATTCAAAATTAGGCAGGCAAGGAAAAGTTCACTCTTAGTACACAGAGGAGACATGAAGTCTGCTCCCAAGGACAAGTTGAAAATGGAGCCTAAGGAGGTAATAATTGTAACACCATACTTGATGTCATATATCGAGATTATTTGTATTAAAAATAGATACTTGTTGCTATAATTGTTTACTTAAGATAACTTTTAATTACTTGAAACCATAGAATTGTCTTCAGATTAATTGTATTCAATAGGAATGCTTGAATTGTATAATTGTGAAAACAAATGATCATTATAAAAAAAATAATCCCTTGAAACTCAGTATGAATAATAAGTATTAGAGAGGAATACTTGAAACCATACAATTGTGTGCAAATTATTTGTATTGGATAGGAATACTTGAAACCATACAACTTTGTGCAAATTATTTGTATTAGATAGGAATACTTGAAACCATACAATTGTGTGCAAATTATTTGTATTAGATAGGAATACTTGAAACCATTCAACTGTGTGCAAATTATTTGTATTAGATAGGAATACTTGAAACCATTTGATTGTGAGCAAATTATTTATATTAGATAGGAATACTTGAAACCATACAACTTTGTGCAAATTATTTGTATTAGATAGTAATACTTGAAACCATACAATTGTGTGCACATTATTTGTATTAGATAGGAATACTTGAAACCATACAATTGTGTGCACATTATTTGTATTAGATAGGAATACTTGAAACCATACAATTGTGTGCAAATTATTTGTATTAGATAGGAATACTTGAAACCATTTGATTGTGAGCAACTTATTTATATTAGATAGGAATACTTGAAACCATACAACTTTGTGCAAATTATTTGTATTAGATAGGAATACTTGAAACCATACAATTGTGTGCACATTATTTGTATTAGATAGGACACTTGAAACCATACAATTGTGTGCAAATTATTTGTATTAGATAGGAATACTTGAAACCATACAATTGTGTGCAAATTATTTGTATTAGATAGGAATACTTGAAACCATACAACTTTGTGCAAATTATTTGTATTAGATAGGAATACTTGAAACCATACAACTGTGTGCAAATTATTTGTATTAGATAGGAATACTTGAAACCATACAACTGTGTGCAAATCATTTGTATTCAATAGGATTACTTGAAGCTATGTAACTGTGAAATATTTGTATTAAGAATAGTTAATTGAAGCTATAATTTTTTAATAGGTTTTTATCATTAAGGGTTTTCGGACTTTTGTCTTCATCTTTATAGTTAGTTCCACAACGTTTCGGCTAATATGTCTTCCAGCCTTCTTCAGGTGTTTGTAGAACTCGGGAACCTTCACGGAACTTTGAACTACGTCCTTTATTGAATCCACGGGAGTCGCCTGTTCTGATTCCGTTAGCCATAACCGGGTACAAGTGTTAAGTATTCCTGTATTGTTACTCGCCTGAAGTCAGGATTGAACCTACAACTTTAAGCTGATTGTCTCCTTTGAAGCTTAGGGAACCAACGCCTATAACCGTGTCCAGTTGAACAATTCAGAGTGAATTTTGGGGGCTTGAAAAAAAAAAGAGAAGGCCGGAGGACATATCGGCCGAAATGTTGTGGAAATAACAATAAAGATGAAGACAATAGTCCGAAAACCCTTAATGATAAAAATCATCAAGCTTCGTTTCAGAAATTTAGACAACTAATTGTTTAATAGGGTTTATTATTTTTAATTACTTTAAACCATATAACTGTATGCAAACAAAGAATTATCATCAAAGAGAAAAAGCTAGATGGAAGTAACACCCCACAAAGTAGCAGCTGTACGGCCTCCAACCTCCCATCCCATTCAAGTAAGACGAACATGCTGATTATTACTGGGGAAATAAGAACAACTTAATAAGCGTTGTTTTCCCATTTACTCCTGCATATAGATATACCAAAGGCTAACATACATCGACTATGAGCGGACACAAGATGCAGTCTAGGGGACCTTCCAGGAGCGATGAACGATTGAGTGGATGAGAGAGAGAGAGAGAGTCAATATGACTTGATAATAAATGATGATAATTTAGAATATCAAAAGAATTGTTTAAATTATTGCTGATTGGTTTCTTTGTTTAATGGCATATCAACCTTTGTAGGTTATTTAATGCCAAAGCCATTCTCTTAGAAGAACAGTAGTGGTACTATTTAACCCATAGCTGGGAGGATAAAGGGGTTCATACCTTTCCCAATGGTATTTTCCCGAAAGAGAACGTAATAGCGCGACTAGAGTACGAACTCGCTTACTACGATTCCGTAGTCCATCGCTTTAACCATTACACCACGAGGACACCCCGATTATTGCCGAGGTTGTCTATTGTTCAAATAACATATTCTCATTCTTTTTTCTTTTCTTTTGCAGGGCTATAATACAAAGTTGGAAGATGCAGAATTACCATTTCATCTTCAAAGACTCGTCATTGCCCGGGCACTGGTTCGAGATACCCCAATATGGTTGGTTGATTGCGAAAGTCTTGCTCTGACCTTACCAAGTGAAAAAGTGAGTGGTATTACTTAGAAAATCAAAAATCAAATTGCAAGCGTTGTTAGAAGAATATACTTTTATTGTAGGTAATTTCTCACAAGAGATTGAATCATATGATGTGATACTGTGAAGTGAAAATCTCTACGATGATTAGAAAACTAAAAAAATATTGGAGTTACAGAAAGCCGTTGCAAACTTAGGAGCTACATTCACAAAACATCATTTAACAATAAAAAATGCGAACACTACACAATACTTTCTTGATACATATGAAACCATAAAAAATAAAGCCAAAACACATCAGAAATAGACTGAAAAGTAAAAAAGGGGAGTATCAGTTTATAACGCCTTAAAACACTGCAATCTTTGCCGAGAAGGAAATTACCCTCCGAGAACAAACAAACTTCTAAATAAACGACCAGAACTTATATACAAATGTAGGTATAAAAACAAATTCCTATTAAGCTATCAGAAAAATTACGACTTAAAAGATTAATCAAAAGAAAAAGACTAAAAATGAACAAATAATAATGAGGATAATAATAATAAATAGAGACAAAACGATCAATCAAATGATAAGCGAATGCAGTAAATTAGCGCAAAGACTAGACACGACTGGGAGGACAAGGTGGTCCACAGGGAATTGTGCAAAAAGTTTAAATTTGACTATACGAACAAATGGTATATGCACAACCCAGAATCTGTCCTGGAAAATAGGACGCACAAAATTCTTTAGGGTTATGAGATACAAACGGATCATTTAATCTCGGCCAGACGACCAATCCTCGTGATAGTCAATAAAAAAAGTGAACCTTCTGAATTGCAGACTTTGTCGTTCCTGCTAGCCACAGGGTAAAACTGAAGGAAGGCGGAAAGTGAGATAAATACCTGGACCTTGCTTGAGAATTGAAAAAAATTATGAAACATGAAGGTGACGAGGATACCAATTGTAATTGACGCGCTCGGTACAGTCACCAAATGATTGGTAATGAGACTGGAGGATTTGGAAATAAGAGGACGAATAGAGACCATCCAAACTATAGCATTGTTGAGATCGGCCAGAATACTAAGAAGAGTTGTGGAGACTGGAGGAGACTTGCTGTCACACAAACTCCAGTGGTAAGCCATCAGCAAACGCTGGGGCGAAAAACACTCAAATAAGTTAAATAATAAATTAAACCTAACGGTAAAAAAATTAACCAAGTACAAAATTAATATAACCATATGAATAACCATGCAGTATTAACTAAGATGCCCTTCCCAGGATGCAACAGAAATTAGATCAAGAAAATTTTTTAGCAAAGTACGGCTTGTTTAAATTAAGACATTTCCTTCTCCAAGATTGGTTACCTTAGTAAGGCTAGAGAACTCAGTCTGCCCTATTGTTTTCTTATACCTGGAGAAGAACAGATGTATTCATACCTTTAGCAAGAACATTCGCTCGAAGTGAAGAGCAAACAGCTTTGTCCAGGATTTGAACTCAAGTCCAGAGCGTTAAAGGTTACGCGCTGTGTGTCTCCGCCAATTTATGGATAAACAACTACTTTCTTGCAAATCCTGGAGATAAAAACGACCAGGTTGTAACTTCCAATTGACAAGGAAAGAAAGGACATTGGAGGTCGAAAAAATGAGATTATCCAAGTATCTCCATAATTCATCCTTCCTATTTCACCCCTGTACTTTTCTATTTCATCCCCGTACCTTTTTATTTCATCCTGGTACCTTCTTGTTTCATCCCCGTACATTCCTGTTTCATCCCCGCACCTTCTTATTTCATCCGCGTACCTTCTTGTTTCATCTCAGTACCTTCCCATTTCATCCCCGTACCTTTTTATTTCATTCTGGTACCTTCTTGTTTCATCCCCGTACATTCCAGTTTCATCCCCGTATATTCCTATTTCATCCCCGCTACCGTCTTATTTCACCCCAGTACCATCTTAATTTATCCCTGTACCTTCTTGTTTCATCTCAGTACCTTCCTATTTCAGCCCGCTACTTTCTTATTTCACCCCAGTACCATCTTAATTTATCCCTGTACCTTCTTGTTTCATCTCAGTACCTTCCTATTTCATCCCGCTACCTTCTTATTTCATCCGCGTACCTTCTTATTTCATCCCTGTACCTTCTTGTTTCATCTCAGTACCTTCCTATTTCATCCCGCTACCTTCTTATTTCATCCCTGTACTTTCTTGTTTCATCTCAGTACCTCCCTATTTCATCCCGCTACCTTCTTATTTCATCCGCGTACCTTCTTATTTCATCCCTGTACCTTCTTGTTTCATCTCAGTACCTTCCTATTTCATCCCGCTACCTTCTTATTTCATCCCTGTACCTTCTTGTTTCATCTCAGTACCTTCCTATTTCATCCCGCTACCTTCTTGTTTCATCCGCGTACCTTCTTATTTCATCCCTGTACCTTCTTGTTTCATCTCAGTACCTTCCTATTTCAACCCGCTACCTTCTTATTTCACCCCAGTACCATTTTAATCCATCTTGGTACCTTCAAAATTATATATAGATTCCCCAATACCGTAATAGAAATCTTCTGAATAACGGTCAACCGAGAGAGAAATATGGTGATGAATAAAAAAAAAAAAAATTTGCGTGGGATTTGATCTTTTATAGTTCTTCCTCGATGAACGAAATTTTTTATTATTTTCCTCTTTGAATAGAAAATAGTAATCTCTTTGGACTTTAGATTATTAAAACAGAAAATATCCAAAGTTATTTTGATTCTGGTATTGTGTGTGTCTTGGACTGTGTGTCTAGTTTTGTTCTGACGTCGGATATCATGTGTTATTCACTCTAAAAATAAATTGACGAGCTTTGTATTAAAAAAATTCTTTTGAATAAAAGCTAAAATCTGAAAAGGGTCACAAAAGAACAAATAACAAATTTCCAGAAAGAAATAAGCAGATTTGATTACGTCAAAGAGTGGAAAACATATTCTTGAAAAGTTGACAGCGTATTTTTTTGTTTTTTCAACAATTAAAATAATAAGGAAGGAAAAGAATAAAGAAAAAGAAGAATAGAAATTTTAAAAAATAGGTGGGTGGGGAGAGATGACGGGAAAGAGAGGAAGAGAGAAAAGTTAACAGAAAGAGAGAGAGAGAGAGAGATGTTGAGAGACAAAGAGAAATGAAAGACAAGACAAGCAAGCCGCCACTGGTGGTGTAATGGTTAGCAAGCTCAACTAGCAAACCTACACGAGTGAGTTCGAGTCTCATTGGGTGCCCCTTTCATATGGCTTTGTGTCACATCTAAGTCAAATGCTTAGTAAATTACAAGCAAGAAGGATAAAGATAGCACCGGCAGAAGAGATAGAAATATTGATCGATACGGAGAGAGAGAGATAGACAAAAGGGAGAAAGAGAAATAAAATATGTAAAGATGGGAGAGAGAGAGATAGATAGATAGAGAGAGAGACAAATGGGGAAAAAGAGAAACAAGATATGCAAAGATGGGAGAGAGAGAGAGAGAGAGACAAATGGGGAAAAAGAGAAACAAGATATGCAAAGATGGGAGAGAGAGAGAGAGAGAGACAAATGGGGAAAAAGAGAAACAAGATATGCAAAGATGGGAGAGAGAGAGAGAGAGAGAGAGACAAATGGGGAAAAAGAGAAACAAGATATGCAAAGATGGGAGAGAGAGAGAGACAAATGGGGGAAAAAGAGAAACAAGATATGCAAAGATGGGAGAGAGAGAGAGAGACAAATGGGGAAAAAGAGAAACAAGATATGCAAAGATGGGAGAGAGAGAGAGATAGAGAGAGACAAATGGGGGAAAAGAGAAACAAGATATGCAAAGAGGGGGGAGAGAGAGAGATAGAGAGAGACAAATGGGGGAAAAAGAGAAACAAGATATGCAAAGAGGGGAGAGAGAGAGAGAGAGAGAGAGATAGAGTTAGACATATGGGGAAAAAGAGAAACAAGATATGTAAAGATGAGAGAGAGAGCAAGAGAAATAAAAAAGCAAGTTATATACAGTAACGATGCATATTGTAAAGAAAGATAAGATGGCCAACAAACGAAAGAGGGAATAGTAGTTCGAATATTTCTAAAATTCCTGGGATCCGTTAATCCAAGATAAAGCTCACTCTTTGAATTATCGATAATCTCCAACAGCATAAGGGAATTTACGACAGAAAATGTCAATCAGGACCTCTTCATTTGAACTAATTTCATTTGACTTGAAGATGATGGAGTTTAAATTGAAGGGTAATGACCCCCGAAATTAAAATGACATGCGAATATTTCTCTTTATTTGCTACCATGTCAGTTTTGTAATTTCTTTTCTTGATGGAATGATGTTTACTGACATCAAATCTTCTGTTTCCATACGAGATATGATTAACCCACTCACAGCCTCTAACTACTTTTGTCCAATTTCGAGTGTTGTACAGTGGGTAACTGTAAGTTGAATCACAAATGATTTACAGTGCTGTGTGTAACTATAGTTCAATTTCTAGGGACAAAATGACGATATCCCTGAATTTTTGAGATAAGGTGTTCATCTTAATTCTACTTGTTTTATTTATCATTATCATCATCAATAATTTTGACGCGTATTATACTTCATCTTTCCTTGTCAATCATTATTAATTATAATTTTCACTCATTGGTATTAAGCTTCATCTTCGTAATTCTACTTGCTTTGTCAATCTTTATTATTCATAATAATTTTGACTAGTATTAACCTTCATCTTCCTAATTCTACTCGCTTTGTCAATTATTATTATTAATAATAATTTTGACTAACATTATCCTTCATTTTCTTAATTCTACTTGCTTTGTCAATCATTATTATTAATAATAATTTTGACAAGTATTAACCTTCATCTTCCTAATTCTACTCGCCTTGTCAATCATTATTATTAATAATAATTTTGACTAACATTATCCTTCATCTTTCTAATTCTATTTGCTTTGTCAATCATTATTGATAACTTTGGCCAGTATTATCGTTCATCTATCTAATTAATTTTTTTTTTCGAATTGTAATTCATTCATTATTATTCTTTCGCAATCTTTTTATCCCATTTTTCAGCTCCTGTAGCCTCGGACTTTTTTCAGGGGTCTGTAATATCATACAGGAAATGTTATTAACCCCCGCCCCTATTCTCTTTTAGTTCTTCTATTGTCGCTTTATTGTATTCTTTCTGTGAGTTTGGACTCTTCATGGTATCAGACTTGGTCGAATATGCATCAAACGCTTCAGGGAGCGTTCCTTTTAGAAGTAGTAAATCAATGCATAAATATTGATCTTATATCGCAGAACTGTGGTGTCAGAGAGCCAGTGAATGTTAATTATTCTACTTTAAGATAACAGCTCGTATGCCTCCTGCGATAACAAGCAAGGCTTCTCATTCTTCAAAGTATCTAAGAGATAGCTTGCCCTGTCGAATTGACTAAGAATATGCTGATTGTATCCCCGGAAAAGAGGAAAGACCGTTCCAAAAAATGGTCTTCAAAGTATGACAATAAACTGGATCTGAAGGTGAGACTCCAGTTCTGGAGATCTGGGTTGTGTGGTTTACCCTCTCATTGTTTTTACTAGCAGATTCACCCTGACCTGTAGTAGTAGTAGAACCTGCTAAGGCCCCACTCTATGGGTCGAATAGATCTGTGTGAAAATTATTCGTATTAGGGTGGAATATTTCATCGCATATAACTGTAAATTATTTGTATTAAGAGTAGTTACTTAAAATTATCATATTTACCCAACCCCTCCGCTCGGGCAGGATATGACACAAGGTCAATTTTTAAGCGGAGTTTAACTGGTTTGAATTCAGAGTTTTCCTTCTCCTAGTCTAGTTGTTTCACCAAGGCTGAAGAAATCAGTCTGCCCTACTATTTACCCATAGCTGGAGTGAGAATAACTGGATTCATACCTTTCCCAAGGGTATTAGTGCTATATGAAATGCAATCAGTCTGGTCCAGGATTTGAACTCGTGTCGCCGTGTCCATTTCCTACGGCGATAACCATTACACCACGGGCACCTCCATAGTTACTTGAAATTATATTTGTCTACATTATTTACATATTTCGGACTATTGTCCTCAGCTTTGTGGTTATGTTTTTCACAACGTTTCGGCCGTTGTACGCTCCGGCCTTCTTCAGGTGGTTGGAATGTCGAACATAACCCTTTATTTCGCTTACCGGGGTAGTCTGTTCTAGTTCCACGAGTTTAATGGATGTCAGTTATCAGTTATCTCCTATTAATTTCCCCTCTTAAAGTTCTCCACTACCTTCACCGGGTATTGAACTCGCATTCTTTGGGTATGTCACAGGATCTAACCAACGCTTTTATCCACTGTGACATGTGTCCTTAAGGACACATGCTCGTGGAACTAGAACAGTCTACCCCGGTAAGGGAAATAAAGGGTTAAGTTCGACTTTCTAACCACCTGAAGAAGGCCGGAGCGTACAAGGGCCGAAACGTTGTGATAAATATGGCGACAAAGATGATGACGATAGTTCGAAAAATGTAAATGATGTACATAATACCTCATCTTATAATTGTCTACTTTAAATTATTTTTAGTTACTTGAAACCATATAATTATTAACATTATGATAACGATTACACACTTTTTATATTGTAGGGATTGGAAAAATTTTAAATCATAGAATTGTGGCAAATTAAGTTTTGGTTTGGTTGGGTTTTATGGCATATCAACCATTGTTGGTTATTTAATGTCAAATCCTTTTTATGCATATATAACAAATAAATATGATTTGGTTTGGTTTGGTTTGGTTTGGTTTAATGGCATATCAACCATTGTTGGTTATTTCATGCCAAATCCACTTTATACATATGTATTAAATATATAGGATTTGTTTTCTTTGGTTTTTATGTCATATCAACCATTGTAGGTTATTTAATGCCAAATCCTCTTTATACATATATATTAAATGTATATGATTTCGTTTGGTTTGGTTTTATGGCATATCAACCATTGTTGGTTATTAAATGCCAAATCCTCTTTATACATGTATATATTAAATATATATGATTTGGTTTGGTTGGGTTTGGTTTAATGGCATATCAACTATTGTAGGTTATTTAATGCCTAATCCTGTTTTTACATATATATTAAATATATGATTCATGAACACATTTTGCAGATACACCCAGTTAATTGATCAAACAGTTTTCAGATTGTTTAGTGTCATATCAAGAACACTAGTTGGGTGGGGGGGATCTTATCTCTCTGCAGAGAAGCAGCTGGTGTATTCTAACTGTGCAAAATACTTTTATGAAACAACTACACACAAATTGTAAATGTAAATATATAAAGAAGGCGATTCCCTAACCTCTACGCATAGAATAACACTCAAAATCTATCAATCAAAAAGACATAGCCTAAAATCTATTAAATATTTTCTATTTACAGGAAGTTAAAGAAATAATGTTCCAGGCTTTGGCGAAAAAAACAGCGATTGTCTTTACTCATCGTGTGTCACTAGTGGAGGACATCAGCAAAATTGCCGTTGTTGATAAAGGCAGTGTGGCTGAGGTCGGATCGCACGATGATCTAATGGCAGCCGAGGGAATTTACTGCAGATTGGTCGAGAACCAGCGAAACCTTAAAGAACAATTCTAAAAAATAAGGAAAGGAAAGTTAAGTCTAAAGGCAGAATCACCATTTTAGTTACACGATTAATACGTATACAAACGGAAAAATTTATCTTCCTTCGAGAGACAGTCTGCGAAAAGAAAAAAGATATTAGACAGTATTCGGACAGAGGGACAAAGAAGAAATCTTGGCGTTTCTTGGATTAACAATATAAACTACGCTTTTCTAAACGGTGTTTAAAATTGGCATTTTCTTCAAAAGAATTTGAAGACCGTGAGAAAGGAGGACTCAAGAATGAGTTGTTTTTTTTTTAACCAAGCATTTCATGCGTGGCCATAAAAGTTGTTGAATGTACCTTGAAAAATCAAAATGATTTGATATTGAAGCCTTTTGAAAATCAAATACCTTACCAAACGCATGCACACAAACTCACACACTCTCTGTCTCTCACCCCCATATATATATATATATATATATATGTGTGTGTGTGTGTGTGTGTGTGTGTAGTTAGGCAGTAGTCGTTCATTTAAGCATGTTTCATTAAATAAAAAAGACAAATTTTGCCTGCATAATTTATTTAAGATCCTTTCAAGTTTCCTAAGTGTCAGTTTCAGGTTGGAATTGGTAGATGAATTTCCCAAAATTGTTCCGAGCGCTTTCATCTACCAATTCCAACCTGAAACTAAGATACTTATCAGGAAACCTGAAAGGATCTTAAATGACAAAATTTGTCTTTATTATTTAATGAAACATGCATATATATATATATATATATATATAAGCATGTATATTTGGTTAAATAAAATGGAATTTTTGTTATTTTGAAGTTTTTTTTAAAGCTTTTTTTCAATCTTTCAATATTTTTTATGTTACAGTCTTTGTGACGATACCCCCTCGGCCCCCCGAATACGTCAACTTCTTCGAACCGTTTCACTTCTTGGGTGGTGATCAACTAGTGGTTCCGACAGGGGCATTGCACATTTCTTCATAGCTACAAGAAATACAATCAAGGGGGCGGGGGAACAAACGAACAATATGCTTGGGTTAACTCAAGCGCAAGAAGGGGAGTTATGTAACATTGCATTCCCTTTGTGCATATGTAGACTAACGCTAGCGTGGATTTCTAGTGAAATTTCTGCAAAACTACAAGGAATACCAACCTATCTTGATCGGTCTCCCTCACTGCTCTGGACTCTCTTTCTCATGCCGACTGGTCACTTCGGCTGTCCGGTGTCGACTGGCAACTCGCGTCACCCTTCGCCAACTCCTTCTTCTCAGTCCCTTTGTCTCACTCTCTGACTGGCGTTACCTTCCTACTTCCGGTCACGTCGAGATCTCGGGTCCAAACTCTTTGTCAGGTTTCGCGCCTAAACAGACAAAGGGATCGTCTGCTTGGCGGACCACCAACATAGTGTTACATCTTGAAATTTCTTAATTGTTTCTCCAAAAGAACAATTTGTGTTATAGCGAATATTTTCATTTCTTATCTGAACCATTATCAAGGTTTTGTATAGAATTGTTATTGTTTTTAGCGAGGAATATTGTTACTTGCGTTGGTTACGTTGTTATTATTTCCTCGCTACATGTTGTTAGAAAATAAAGGAGGATGAGAAGACGAAGATGCCGTAAAGTTTTATATGAAGGTTTTAATGGCAGCATGGAATAAAAGGGTTTACGCTGGCATGCTGCAAGTCTCGTAGGAAAGAAAACGGTTAGGAAGGACATGAAGTTGTTATAGAGTTGAGAAAGCATTTTAGCAGCCAAATGCCTGAGCGAAATGTGCATCGTTAGGTTAAGGCATTGTTGAATGTGTGAGTGAGATGTGTCACCATAGGTGTAGCAAAAGTCGTGTTTGGTCGTTCAGGACAGGAAAGTTGTCGTCGTCCATGAATGTGTGGTCCTGGTCATTTGGGGAGAGAAGTGTGAATGTCTCCAGAAAATGTTGCCCTGTGATGAAATGACAGGCTGTCGGAACGGTATTTTGCGTCGCAGTCGACATAGCCAAAGTTGAAAACGACTTAAAGTTGTTCCTGTGTGAGGCGGATTGAATTCATCTAATTTATATTCAACTGGGAACCCTTCGTCTAAGAGACTAGACTCAAGAGGTCCATAAATTAGATGGATTTCCTCATGGAGGAGTGATACTGCTGCTAAAAGGAGAGCGGACAGTAATTACGTCTGCCTAATTTGAAAAGTTTTGAGGAAGAGAGTATTTGGCGGGCTTTCCCCAATTTGGTGCAGCCCGGAAAAATGATCCGGGCTGAATAGGATAAGTCACCCTGATTGGGTGAAAATATGCGTCGACCCTAACGGCCAAATTAATTAACGCGCCAAACAAAAATACGAAGTTCTTTCTGCTACAAAGGTAATGTGTGTGTTTATTTGTAAATTAAAGCTGTTGATATTTAAAACAAATTATTGTTTTATTTTTGTTTTTATCACCAAAGGAGCTCGTTTTTTATCACCAAGGTGATGCTAAGCGGTAGTGACAGTTTATTTTTGAATAAACATTGATCATACCACGACAAAATTATCAAGGAAGCTCACTCTACACCTTTCAGATTCTGGCTCCATATGTCAACATTTAAAAAACCATAAATGTCTTAATGCAACGTATAGAAATATTTTAGTTAATAATACAAAAATACTCCAAAACAAAATATCAAAAAATTAAAAAATTTTAGATAAAATTTAGATAATCCACTATTAACAGAATTAACTCTGAAACAAGAGATGATATTTTAGAATGTTTAAAATTGATAGAACAATTCGTATTACAAAAGATGGAACAAATTTTATTTTACTTCACGTAATAGAAATATTTTAAAATAAACTGCCACAATCGCTTAGCATCAACTTGGTGATAAAAA
>OY757941.1:55449148-55514148 GCA_963585895.1 Sepioteuthis lessoniana | reverse complement strand
GTCAAAAACATTTCCATTTCAAACTATTCAAGCAGTTATATGTAACAATTCAGTTAAGTGTAAATACAGTTTTAAGGTCAAAAAACAGTTCTATTTGAAATAATTCAGTTAACCATAAGCACGCAGTTTAAATGTAAGTACGGTTTAATTGTCAAAAACATTTCTATTTTAAGCTATTCAGTTTACTTAAACAATTCATTTTAGCATAAGTATGCAGTTAGTTCTATTTTAGATATGGCCCTATCAGGCGCTACCACTCCGGGCCAGAGTGGACCTGGGAGCGATGGCAATGAAGGGGTACTCCGCATTCCCCAAAGCTCCAGCACTGCTGGAACCTCACCATCAGATTGTTTAGTGTCATATCCAGGACACGCGTTACTCAGGCTAGACTAAATTGTTTGAAATAGAACTGAATATTTGCATAAAAATGGATTTGACGTTAAATAACCCACAAAGGTTGATATGCCATTAAACCCAACCAACCAACCAACCAACCGAGTTAATGGTTCCAAGTATTGCTATGTATAACTAACAATTCAATTAAACATCATTCATTTGTTTACACACAATTAAATGATCAAACCGTTCTGTTTCTATCAATTCAATTTAGAATGAGTCAACAAAGTTAAATGGTTCCAAGTAGTGCTATGTATTACTATCAATTCAATTAAACATCAGTCCTTTGTTTACACACAGTTAAATGATCAAACAGATCTATTTCTAACAATTCAATTTAGCATACGTCATTTTTTTGTGCTCAGTTTAAATATCAAACAGTTCTATTCAACTCATAGATAGGATCCTATCAGGTGCCACCACTCCGGGTCAAAGTGGACCTGGGAGCGATGGCAATAAAGAGGTATTCCGTATTTCTCAAAGCTGCAGCATTACTGGAGCCTCTCCATGAGATTGTTTGATACAATATCCAGGATACTCGTTGGGGGTTGGGTCTTAATCCTCTGCAGGGATGCGTTTGGTGTATTCTACAGCCCCTGCCCACTGGGCTAAAACGAGGAAGGATTTTCGTGTTTGCATCCAGGTATATGTTTTGCAATATATTTTGTTCTGGGAATCCTATTATGCACTGCTATTTTCCAAAATTAATTCTTCATTGATACCTCGTTAGATACCTTCACCCCTTGGGGATCATTGAGAACTGTGCAAGAGATTACAATTTGACCGAACTGACAAATGGTATACAAAGTAGAATTTGTTCAAGAAAATGAGAAGCATAAAAATCTCTTGGAATTTCAGATACAAACGAATTACCAATTCCCTGCTAGAAGACCTGACCTATTGTTAATTAGCAAGGTTGATTGGTTGGGTCTGTTTTATGGCATATCAACCCTTAAAGGTTATTTAATGCCCAATCTCTTATATATATATATATATAAAGTAAAGTTGGCGACTGTAGTCGAGGGTGACCTGAAGGCTCCCATTTCAATAGCTACTACACCGAGGTGTAGGGGAGGGCACTACTCCTTTCCCTGGATTGCTCCACTTTACCCTTGATACGTACCTTATATCGCTGAGTGATAAGCAAAGAGGTATCAAGTACCATTTTTAAAGTCTTTGGTATGACGCGATGTGGGAATAAAACCAGGTCTTCCAGACCATTGGCGAACACTCTACCCACTTGGTCAATGAGCCGGATATATACATGAATAATTTGTAGGTAACATTATCTTTACACAATTCAGAGCAAATTTGTTAGCACACAGTTAAATGGTTTCAGACATTGCCATCTAATACTAATAACTCAATTTAATATTAAACATTTGTTTTCACACAGATAAATGATAAATTTCTATTTAAACTAGGTACTACCACTCCCTGTCTCAATGGACCTTGGAGTCAAACCAAGGTCCACTTTGACCCGGGATGGTAGTACCTTTTAGCAATGAACTGGTACTCCACGTTCCTCCTAGCTCTAGGACTGGAACCTCAGATAGTTTAGTGCGGAGACGCAGTCGGTGTATTCTACAGCTGCAGTCAACTGGGCTATAATTAACTTGAAAAAAAAAACGTCATTCAGTGGGTTTTGCAGTTCGAGTGAAAGAAAAATACCTAAAAGACAGACAACTACTGGGATCTTGCTAGAGTGCAGAAAAAGCTTAAACAAATGGAAGAAAACGGTGTGTTATACCAATATGTATCATTAGTTTTCATATCTGAACGATAACATAAGTCAACGATAAAATTGCCCGATGAATGATTTTATGGAGCTGATTTTGTTTGAATATGAAATCGATTGTTACCCGTCTCGTATCCAGCCCAGTCGACTGGGGCTGTAGAATACACCGACTGCATCTTTGCAGGGGGTTAAGATCCTCACCAACAAAGATATGACATTAAGCAATCTGATGGCCAGGCTCTAGGCTAGGGGATTTGGGGAATGTGGAATACCTTTTCATTGCCATTGTACCAAGATCCACCCTGACCCGAAGTGGTATCACCTGATAGGGTCAAATAGAACAAACTGTGTGCAAACAAATGACTGGTGTTAGATCGTGACTTATATAGTAATACTAGAAACCATTTAACTGTGCAAAAAAAAAAAAAAAGCTCAAGCTCGTTTAAGAATATTATCTATAAAATTGTTTCAGAAATGATATATATTTTTTTAAATCTATCTATCTATCTATCTATCTAAAAGATTTGGCATTAAATAACCTACAATGATTGATATACTATAAAAATCGAACCAAATCAACCATCTTGTATCGTTTTTGTGTGACGGAAATATTGTATATATCTTGTAAAATCCTCGCTGTGATAAATTTATATTCTCAAGAGGCCAATAGCATTGTTCCTTCTGTAATAAAATGAAACGTAATGTCTTTGTCTAAATTTCAGATTGGAAACAAGAAAAATATTTTTAGGAACGCAAGATTTTATTTTTTTTATTTTTATTTATTTATTTTTTTTAAATTAATATATTTATTAGTGGGGGTGTCCTCGTGGTGTAATGGTTAAAGCGATGGGCTGCGGAATCGTAGTTGGCGAGTTCGTACTCCAGTCACGCTATTACGTTCACTTTCGGGCAAATACCCTTGGGAAAGGTATGAACCCCCTTATCCTCCAAGCAATGGGTTAAATAGTACTACTACTGTTCTTCTAGGAGAATGGCTTTGGCATGAAATAACCTACAAAGGTTGATATGTCATTAAACAAAGAAACCAAACCAGCAAGATTTTTTTGTGTCTATTTTGATGTTTCATTGTGTTTTATGAAATTGAATACTTTTGTATGATTTAATATTTGTGAATTGGTAATGAATTTGAGTTCAGATGTAACTTTTTCGGAGTATGAAGATGTGATACAATGTGTGCCCGTGGTGTAATGGTTATCGTCGTAGGAAATGGACGCGGCGACACGAGTTCAAATCCTGGACGAGACTAATTGCGTTTCACATAGCACTAATACCCTTTGGGAAAGGTATGAATCCAATTATTCTCCCTCCAGCTATGGGTAAATAGTAGGGCAGACTAGGTTCTTCAGCCTTGGTGAGGCCACTAGTCTAGGAGAAGGAAAACTCTGAATTCAAACCTGTCAAACTTCGCTTAAAAATTTACCTTGTGTCACATCCCGCCCGAGCGGAGGGGTTGGTAAATATGTTATACACTTTATTTCAACCAGTCGACAGGAAAATCACTTCAGAATAAGCAGTACGAGGTTTATTAAAATTTGATAATTTGTTTAATAATTTTCTGAAATTTCTTGTCAAATTTTAATACTTTTTTATTTTATTTCGATATTGCAGAATTTCAGAGAACGAGAGGCTTATTTAAATTTTTATGATGAAATTTCAAAGTCTATTGAAATTTTCTAAGATCATTGAATAACTTTTTATTTTTTGCCCTAGTTCTCTTTCTTTAATGACATATCAACCTTCATGGGTTATTCAAAGCCAAAGCCATCACAGTTGAAGAACAGCGGTGATACTATTAAATGTTCCAGTTATTGTTATTGTCAGTGTATCAACTGTTGAGAAAGAGCGGGTGATATATTGTCATATTAATCTTCAATAGTTATCTCCCATGATGAATTATATGAATTGGCTAAGACGCGAATGTAGGGACATTATTTCCAATTCTCATTGTCTATTTTCTCTGTTTTTGGGGACCGTCCCTTTATGTTCGACACTAAGTTTTGCACCCCAATTTTAACTGAAGTCTAAGTGACAGCAAGTCTCTTCAGATCTCCAGGATTTCTTCTAAGTATTCTGATCTTAACAGTGCTGTGGTCTGGTGGAAAGCCTCTATTTTCCCTCTAATCTCCAGTTCTCTACTCTCTTTTCCAGGCTTTCGGGTACCGTTGCAAGTACATCGTCACTACTTTCATTATTCCACGGCTTACTTAAGTACTGTAAATTGCACCGTACAAGTCGACGTCAAGATTTCTAGCTCAGATTTATACCTCCTGTACAGGTCTACCTTCAAATAAATTGCGCTGCACGAGTCGATGTTAAGATTTCTGGCTCCTGTAAAGGTCTACTTCCAAATAAACTGAGGCGTACAAATCGACCTAACATATAAGTCGAACTCAAAATCGATATCTGCTGAATAAGTCGACCCCTAGACATACAGTAGGCGACTGTGACGTTCAGATTAGTGTTGACAATCAGTGCATCAATTGTTGGGAACGACTTGTGATGAAGTATTAATATGATAGTTAATTTGTATTACAGTTTTATTATTTTATATCAATCCCTGTGTTAACTTGTTAAATATGTTCACTAGACACGTGTTTAAGTTGGAAATGATAGCCAGTCAGCTAGAGTTACAGTAAGAGGTGTCTACCGATTGTTAGGAGTGCTGTTATTCTAGTAAACCTCTCTGTGGTAAAAGTTTGGATCTTATCTCTGCTATACAAGTTGACCTCCCCCCGTTTTACAGAGATTTTTTCAGACTTAAAAGATCGATTTATACACAGTAATTTACGGTAATAATTCATATTTTAACAGTATGAGTAGAAACAACTAAAAAAATTTATGTTTAACATTTTATGCTTTTTTCCTTTTGCGTAGTCGGCAGGGAGGGTTGTAGAATACACCAACTGCGTCTCTGCAGTAGGATAAGACTGCCACAACGGGTGTCCTGGATATGGCATAAAACAATCTGATGG
This sequence comes from Sepioteuthis lessoniana, assembly GCA_963585895.1. NCBI lineage: Eukaryota > Metazoa > Mollusca > Cephalopoda > Myopsida > Loliginidae > Sepioteuthis > Sepioteuthis lessoniana. Next base: position 55,509,021 of record OY757941.1, on the reverse strand, counting down.
TGAGGTTCCAGTAATGCCGGAGCTTTTGGGAATGCAGAGCAACCCTTTATTGCCATTACTCCCTTGTCCATTCTGGCCCAGAGTGGTAGCACCTGATAGGATCCTATCTATGGGTCAAATAGAACTAAACCGGGTACTTATGCAAAGCTGAATCGTTTGAAATAGAACTATTTTGACATTTAACTGAACTGTTTTGACAATTAACTGCGTGTAAAGAAAACCCTATACTTATACTAAACTGAATTGTCTTAAATACTAATGTGTTTTGATAATGAAACTGCACTTATGCTAAACTGAATAACTAGAAATAGGACTATTTTGACATTTAAACAGCGTACTGATGCTAAACCGAATTGTTTAAAATAGAACTGTTTTGACATTTAACTATGTTTAAACAATAAAACTGTACTTATACTAAACTGAATTGTTTAAAATAGAACCGTTTTTACATTTAACTATGTTCAAACAATAAAACTGTACTTATACTAAACTGGCTGGTTTGAAACTTTTATCAAAAGGACTTAACTCTGTGTTTAATGACCCAAAATGGGTTGATATGCCGTAAAACCAACCAACCAACCAACCAAACTTTTTTTTCTTTTTAGGTATAGAAATGCTATTCACACGAAAAAATAACCATTTAAACTTTAAAGATATAATTTTGAGTTATGTTGAAATCTGAAATCATTTCAACGCGAATTGGTCAAGTAACGAAAAGATATCAATTTTTCTGAAACATTACGCACATTTGAAATGATACCAAATTTTAAAAGCATTTTTTCATTATATAGATATATTTCTCTTAGTCTTAATCTTATATATGAGTGTGTGCAAACTGGATTAAATTCATTTATACGCAAAAAGCAAAGCTATGAATTTTAGAAGAATCTCATGTTTTCAAGTCAGTAAATTAGAAATATGATTAATAATAGCACTGCTTCCGCCCTCCTCGATCCCCAAAGTTAAGCAACAGTGAGCTTACTTAGATGGGTGACCACTAAATAGCAAATAATGTTTGTTAAACTAAACAAAGCTAAAATTCTATGATACTGTAAAACGGGTGGAGACTATCCAAACGATAGCATTGCTAAGAACGGCCAGAATCCTGAGATGAGTCCTGGAGACTTGAGGAGACTTGTTGTCACTCAAACTCCAGTGAAAAACCATCAGCAAACACTGATGTGTAAAACTCTAAAGGAGTAAATAATAATAATAATAATAATAATAATAATAATAATAATAATAATGATAATACTGGAAACTCTAATACACACAGTTAGAATATACAGTCAGGACATAGAAATGGAATTTGGCATAGAAAATTGTGCTATGCTTGTAATGAAAAGTGGCAAATGACATAGGACTGACGGAATGGAACTACCAAATCAAGACAAGATTAGAACGCTCTGAGAGAAGGAAAGCTACAAATACTTGGGCATCTTGGAGGCTGACATCATCAAACAAGTGGAGATTTAAAAAAAATTAAGAAAGAATATCTCAGCAGAAGTAGAAAGCTACTCGAGGTAAAAACTATCAAGCAGAAACCTTATCAAAGGAATAAATACCTGGGCTGTACCCCTCGTTAGATATTCGGGACCCCTTCTGAAGTGGACCGGAGAAGAACTTAAGCAAATGGACCAAAGAACAAGAAAACTAATGACTATGTATAAGGCATTACATTCCAGAGACGACATTGACAGACTATATATATCAAGAAAGGCGAGAGGAAGAGGACTTGCCAGCATTGAAGACAGCGTTGACGCATCGATGTAATGACTCGAAGACTACATAGAAAAACACGAAGGAGGACCGATTACAGCTATCAGAAACGATACTGACAACAAGATGGACAACAGAGTGACTATAACCAGAAAAAATGGAAAGAAAAAAATTCTATGGACGTTTTAAACGACTAATAAACAACTTCTCACACGAGAAAACCTTGACGTGGTTAATAAAAGGAAACTTTAAGAGAGAAACAGAATCTCTCCAAATAACAACACAAAACAACGCCATAAGAACCAATCATATCAAAGCGAGAATTGATAAGACGCAACAAAATAGCAAATGTAGACTATGTGGTGATAGAGACGAAACCGTCAATCACATAAACGATTACAGCAAATTAGCACAGAAAGAATATAAGACTAAACAGGACTGGGTAGGCAAGGTGATCCACTGGGAGATGTGTAAGAAATTTAAATATGACCATACGAATAAATGGTATATGCTCAACACATCACCTGTCCTAGAAAATGACGCACATAAACTCCTATGGGACTTTGACATACACACGGATCATCTAATCTCAGCCAGAAGACCAGACCTTATAATAATCAACAACAAAAAAAGAGAATTTGCAAAACTGTGGACTTTGCTGTCCCGTCTGACCACAGAATAAAACTGAAAAAATATGAAAAGAAGGATAAGTACCTTGACCTTGCTAGAGAATTGAAAAAACTATGGAACTTGAAGGTGACAATTGTACCAATCGTGATTGGTGCTTTTGGTACAGTAACTAAAGTATTATTAAAAGGACTGGAAGACTTGGAAATCGCAGGACGAGTGGAGACCATCCAAACTACAGTGCTATTGAGAACGACCAGAATACTGAGAAAAGTCATTGAGAGTTGAGGAGACTAGCTGTCATTCAGGCTCCAGTGAAAGCTAAATCTGATGTGAAAAACTCTCAATGAGTGAATAAAAACTAAGGAACACGAAGGTGAAGGTGATACCAGTTGTGGTTCGTGCACTTGGAACAATCCCCAAAGGTAAAGGGACTGGAAGACTTGGAAACAAGAGGACAAGTAGAGACCATTTGATAACTGGATAGTTAAGATCGGCCAGAATATCGAGAAGAATCTTGGAGACTTCAGTGAGAAACCATAGACTAACGATGGTATGAAAAACTCTCAAAGGAGTCAGCATAGAATTTTCAGTTGTTTCTACACATGGTGTTAAAATTCAAAGCCATTTCAACGAGAATTGGGCAAATTATTTAATTACAAAAAAATATCAATATTTTGAAACTCTCAGTACATCTCAAATGATATAATTTTTTTATAACACACTGTATTATTGGATGATAGGTTTTCCTGACATCTTTCATAAAAAGTGGTGTATTGAAGGGAGGTTTGATTTCTTTATTTGATGGCCTATAAACCTTCGTGGGTTATTTAATGCCAGAGCCATTCTTATAAAAGGACAATAGTGATACTATTTAACCCATAGCTTGGGGGATAAGGGAGTTCATGCCTTTCCCAAGGGTATTGTTCAAAAAGTGAATATAATAGGGCAAGTTGAATTCGAACCCACTTACGATGATATCGTAGTCTAACATATCAGCCATTACACCACGGGAACTTCTCAAACAGAAGAGAGAACGAGGAATCTTACAAATCTTGGTTAAATTACACAGATAGTCTTTCTAACTTAGAAAAAGATTTTCTTTCTCTGAAATTCACTTTAAACAAGGCAGAATTGGTCACTGCTTAGAACAAAGTTACGATATAGCAATGAAGTATAATAAATGGGGCAAATATAATGGCGCCTCATGCAAACAAAAAGAGACAATTAGATTTTCTCCAGTCAACTCGGCAATTATTTTTCTTTTAGGGAAACCAAACACAGATCTCTTTCTGTGAGAAATTAATTCCAATTTACCAGGTGCACTGCATTCAACAAGACAGCCTTTATTTCATTCAGGCTTCAAGATATAAATTAAGCTTTTACGAATTACGCCTAAGCGTAATTGATAGATAGCCATTCGAATAAAAGTATTGTATCGTCATTTTGCCATCTTCCAGGCTGCTAGTCCTCTTTCTCGCCGCCATCTTTCATTGTCGCCCCACACTCAGATCTTCTTTTCTGGGATGAATAAACAAGATAACATCTTCTGTGTGAACCCTTAACTATTCATCTGCAGGGGTTCTAGGCTAACTAACTTATTTTCAAACTATATTCCTAAACTTCTAGACTTCCTCGATCACCTTCCTGAGATTATCCAAACACAGCAAAGTGCTCAAATTGTCTTTAAAGCCCATTGCCAGTTAAAGTTGGTTGGTTGGTCGGGTTATATTGTATATCAATCCTTGTTGGTTATTTAATGCCAAATCCTGTGCACACACGCGCGCACACATACATACATACACACGCACACATATACACGTACATACATACATACATACATACATCATCATGTCATGCCGCCAGCACGGATATCCCTGACCCGCTCTCGCCTCTCCTCTCTATTGTTCATCGCTTCTGGTAGGTCCTCAGGGCTACATCCCGTATCCTCACAGACCTGTTGGATGTAGGTTTGAGCTAGTCGTCTTGCTTTTGCTTGGCCATATGAGGGGGTCCATAGGAGTACATCACTTATGAGCTCGTCTCTGCTTCTCCAGCAGTGTCCTGCATGTCTAGTTCGTCTTTGGTGGTTTTCGTGGTGGGAGGTAGGTGGCCGTACAGTTGGTGCTTTGTGAGGTGTTGCCTCCAGGACTTGTTCAATATTGCTCACAGCATTGTTGTGTAATTGCCGTCTAGCTTTTTCTCTAGCCGTTTAGTTAACGTCCATGTAGTGCATCCATATAGCAGTATCGAGATGACCGCTGCCTGGAAGAAGCTGCGTTTCATTTTATCGGTCAAGTCTGACTTCCATATGACCGATAGCTTATCGATAGCTGTCCATGCCTTCGTTAACCGCGTGTCAATGTATTTTTCGGTTAATGAGACACTGCTTCCTAGGTAGGTGAACTTGTCTACTAGTTTCAGAGAGCTACCACCTAGTGTGGAAATGTCGCCTGTATTCCGTTTTGTGTGCATTGACATGGAGGCCAATGCCTGCGGCGGCTCGTTCCAAACTATGCAGCAGTGTTTCGGCTTGGACGGGTGTATTTGCCAGAATCGCTACGTCATCGGCGTAGTCAGCGTCGGTGATTGTTTTTGCAGGGTACCTTCTGCTTCTTTTCTTTGTCAGCTCGAAACCGTTTTCTTTGATTTCATCAATCGATGTTCTAAGCACGTAGTCTAACAGATGATAAAGAGGTATGGGGCTAGAGTGTCCCCTTGCAGTACTCCTTTTACAATGTTGAAGTATTCTGTGTCTCCATCCGGAGAACGTACTTTCACTTTGGTGTTTCTATAGAGAATCGTTATTGCTGCGACAGTCACTTTTGGTATTCCGTATGCTAGTAGGATTTGTTTCATCTTCCCTCTGTGAATGGAATCAAAGGCCTTGGTAAAGTCGACAAATAGTACTGTCGCCAGTTGGTTTTTTGCCGGTACGCCTTCTAGGATTCTACGGATAGTCAATATTTGTGAGGTCGTGGATCTATTTCTTCGGAAGCCATTTTGGTTTTTCCTAATAATATTGTCAATTTTGGGTTCTATGCGGTTTCGTAGTTGGGCATTGTATATTTTGACTGCTATGGATGTAAGTGTTATGCCTCGGTAGTTCTTGGCTAATCCGAGGTCACCCTTTTTAGGGAAGGGGAGGATGCATCCCTTCATCCATCTGTCTGTCTATCGGATTTTCATTATAAACTGCGTTACAGTGTCAGAGCAGTATGTCGTCGAATTGTCTGGTCTTCCATACTTCTGGGGGATTTTCATTAAGCCCTGCGGCTTTCCTATTTTTAATTTTTCTAAGTACTGAGTCGAGTTCTCCTTGAGTAGACTATCCTAGTTTAATGTCTAATTGCTTACTAATAATTCTGGTGATTGGTTCATGTGTATCTTTCGGTGGGTTTCCGTGTAGATTCTCGAAATGCTGTTTCCACAGTTTTATTCTTTCTTGTTGGTTTGTAGCTTTCAATTTAGCTTTTGCTGTGCTCTTCCTCCTACTCACTTCGTTTATCGTTTGCCAGGCTATCCTAGATTGCCTATTTTCCACTGAGTCTCTAATCTTATCTATCTGATTTTGTATGTATTCTGTCTGTTCTTTTACATATATGCTTGCTAATTCATTTTGTGCCTTTTTTTTTTTTAGTTTTAGGGCATTTGTGTTCGTTGGGTTCTTCCGTTTGGAGGCAGTTTTCACGTCTGGACATTTTTCTCTAACGGCTAATGTTTCCTATAACCAAACTGGGGACATCTCCACTCTAGAAGGAACCCCACTTAAACTAGTAGACAAATTCACGTACCTAGGAAGCAGCGTCGAATCAACCGAAAAGGACATCGAAACGAGGTTAACGAAAGCATGGACAGCTATCAATAGGCTATCGATTATATGGAAATCAAACCTAACCGACTGGAGAAGAAGCTAGATGGCAATTACACAAGAATGCTGCGTGCAATCCTGAACAAGTCCTGGCAGCAACACCCCACAAGACACCAACTGTACGGCCACCTGCCCCCTATCACGAAAACTATTCAAGTTAGACGAACTAGACATGCAGGACACTGCTGGAGAAGCAGAGATGAACTCATAAGAGATGTACTCTTATGGATCCCCACGCATGGCCGCGCAAAAGCAGGACGACCAGCACGAACGTACATTCAGCAGCTATGTGAGGATACAGGATGTTGTCCTGAAGACCTACCTAGGGCGATGAACGATAAGGAGGAGTGGCGAGAGAGGGCCAGGGATATCCGTGCTACCAGCGCGATATGATGATGATGATGATGATTTTGTTGGAATACATTTCGCTGCTGCATCGAGGTGTGCGTTGACGAAATTCTCAGGTTCATCATTTGGGGTAAGGTTTTCTGTCTTCTGTAGTGTCTCGAATCTGTTTCTCAATTCTAACTCATATTTATCTCTGATATCCCTGTTGTTAAGAAGGGTCCAGTCATAGTGTTTGGTGGTCGCCGTTCGTGTGGCGTTCTTCCGTAGGCTTAGTCGTATTTTTGCCGTGACTATTCAGTGATCGGAGGACACACCCTTGAAAGAGGAGTATGCCTCGCAATTCATTGCGCTATTTTTCCATTTCTTGTTTATAAAGACGTAGTCTATCTGAGTTTTATTATTGTTTGCGAATGTGTAGGTCTATAATTTTCCCTCCCTCTTTTGAAAGTTTGTATTGAGGCATGTTAATCTATTTTCTATCATGAAATCTGTTAGATACTGTCCATTCCTGTTAGACGTGTTATGTAGGCTGTTTTTGTTGTTTCCGTTTTTCCCAATTTGGGCATTCATGTCTCCGCCAATGACTAGAACGTTGTGTTTCGGTGTGCTACATACTAGAAGGCGATGATTGTTGCTCTGGGATTACCATTAAAAGTAGCTACCATCGTCATAGGTTGTATTCTGTCTATACTATTTAGTGATTTTAATGCTCTTGGTCCTATAAGTATTCCTACACCTCCTAGAGTTTTTCCATGCTGATACAGTGGCTAGCGTCCATCCATTGCCAGTATCGTGATATTTGATATCCTCGTTGTGCGTGTATCATACATACATACATACATACAGATATATATATATATATATATGTATAAATATGAACGAGTAGTTTGTAGGTAACATTTTTAAACAAGACAGCGCTCATTTTTTTGTTTTCATGCTATCAAATATTGCTATATAACCCTGAAAATTCAATTTAACATCAGTCATTTGTTTGCACACAACCAAACAGTTCTATTTGACCCGTATATTGGACTCTATCTGATGCTGCCTCTCTGGGTCGGATTGGACCTGGAAGTAATGACAATGAAGCTGTACTCCAGATTTCCCAAAGTTTCGGGATTGGAGCCTCACCATCAAAAATCAAACTTAAGACATTAGTTCTATTTGGCCCATAGATAGGACCCTATCAGGTACTAGCACTCCAGCCAGAGTAGAAGTGGGAGTAATTGCAATGAAGGGGTTTCTCCACATTCTCAAAACCTCGAGGACTGTAGCCTCACCATTAGAAATAGTTTAGTGTCATATTCAGGACACTATATATCTATTTGACCCAGAGATGGGACTGTGATAGATGCTACCACTCCGGGTCAGAGTGGACCTAGGAGTAATGGCAATGAAGGGATACTCCATATTCCCCATAGGTCCAGGACTGGAGCCTCACCATTAGAAAGAGTTTAGTGTCATATTCAGGACACTAGGTCTATTCGACCCATAGATGGGACTCCGATAGATGCTACCACTCCGGGTTAGAGTGGGCCAGGGAGTAATGGCAATGAAAGGGTACTCTACATTCTCAAAAGGTCAAGTATTGAAGCCTTACCGTCCAATGGTTTAGTTTCGTATTCAGAATACTCGTTGGGGTGGCGTGAGTCTTGCCCCTCTGCAGAGGTGCAGTAGGCGTAATCTACTGCTCCAGACGACTGGGTCATTTCTTATCAATGAAACTTATACGATATTAACGGTTTCCGTTTTTGGTTCAACTATTAAATCTTTTTTAAATTATCTAAACTTCTAAACTACATGCCAAATAAAAGAGTCAGTCAATCATTCATTTAACTTATGCATTGTTAGAGAAAAAAATCAATGGCCGCTATTTTATTTTAGACTCAGTTTGCGCTTGGTAATAATAAAGATTTTTAAAAAATGATTTTCTCCAGTAAATGGCTTTTCTTCTTCAGTTAAAGTGCTCAACATTCGAGGGTTACAACTTTAACAGTCTACATTATGTATCTACTCAACCTATCTGCCACAGACAGCATGCAATACAAGGTTAATTTTGTTTTTAGCGGATTATTGAGTGGGTAGAGTGTTCGCCAATGGTCTGGGAGACCTGTGTTCAAGCCCAGGTCTCGTCATACCAAAGACTTTAAAAATGGTACTTGATACCTCCTTGCTTAACACTCGGCAATATAAGGTACGAATCAAGGGTAAAGTGGAGAAATCCAGGGAAAGGAGTAGCGCCCTCCCCTACACCTCACTGTAGTAGCTATTGAAAAGGGAGCCTTCTGGTCGCCCTCGACTATGGAAGCTAACTTTACTTTCTATAGCTGGTTTTGAATTCAGATTTTTCCTTCTACACTTGTTGCCAAAAAAAGGCTGAAGAACCCAGAGTGTCCTACTGTTTATCCATAGCTGGAAGGAGAATAGAAAGATTTATATATTTTTCAAGAGCATTTGCACCCAGTGAAAGGCAAATAGCTTTGTCCAGGATTTGAACTTGTGTTGCCGATTCTATTTCCTCAGATGATTATCGTTATATTACGCATGCCTCCATGTAACATCCCACGGCTGCAGTTCAATGAGGCTTCAGCAAATCAGTTATTCTATAATAGAAAACTTCCAAAGAGGCGTTAAGAATTCAGAAAAGGACAACCCCTTAGATATACTACTCTAAGATATCACTCCGTGTTTCGTAATGGTTAAAATACAGGACTCTGGTCTAGAAGTAAGCAATTTGTATGGTTTTATGGCATATCAAACATTGTAGGTTATTCAATGCTAAATTCCCTTCATAGACATATAAATGAGCCTAAACTCATTATTTTTTGCTCAGTTAAATGTTTCTAAGTATTGCTATGTATCAATAATAATTCAATTAAACATCAGTTATATGTTGACACAAAATTAAATGATCAAACAGTTCTATTTCTATCAATTCGATTTAGCACAAGTCATTTGTTTGCACACAGTTTAAATATCTAACAGTTCTATTTGACTCAAAGATAGCACCCAATTAGAGCTGCCATTCCAGATCAGAGTGGACCTGGGAGTGATGGCAATGAAGGGGTGCTCCGCATTCCTCAAAGTTCCTGCTTTATTTAAGCTTACCATCGAATTGTTTAGTGTCATATACAGGACACTTGTTGTGGGGCAGGTCTTACCCCTCTGTAAAGATGTAGTCAGTGTATTCTACAGCCCCCCTATCGACTGGACTGGTAAGTAAGCGAGTTCGAACTCCAGTCGCATTATTGCGTTCACTTTCGGACTAATGCCCATTAGAAAAGGTATAAACTCCTTTATTCTCCCAGTTGTAAATTAAATAGTATCACTTCTATTCTTTTACAAGGATGTATTTGGCATTAAGTAACCCACAAAGGTTGATTTGCCATTAAACAGAGAAACCAAACCAAACTACCAAAAAAGCATAATCATCATCAAGGTGCGTCTACTGCACAGATTCCCTTGATCCTCACTCAACATCAGTCCCTATCAGCCATTGCTTTTGGTAATTCCTCCACACGGCATCTAGTGTCCTCACAAGCTGATGAATATTCGTTTTTCCTGGCCAGCCAACACTGGTGTGTCAATGAATAGGAGAATATCGCTTATGAGTCCGTCCATACTTCTTCCGCAATGCTCAGCATGTATTGCTCATTTTACTTGGATGTTTTGTGCGATGGGAGATAAGTGGCCATACAACTGCTGTTTTAGAGGGTGCTACTCCCAGGATTTGTAGAAAACAGCATGCATTCTTTTGATAATTTTCATCAATCTTTTTCTTTAAGCGTTTCGTAAAAGTCCACGTTGTCGAGCCATACAATAGTACAGACACTGGGAAGAATTCCAGTTTTACTTTATTTCAAAGATCAGATTTTATAAGGTCGCAGTTCAGTCGGCAGGTTGGGGGAGGCTGTCGAATATATCGATCACATCTTTGCAGAGGGGTAAGACTCCCATATGAGTTTCCTAGATATGACATTAAACCCTATGTTGGTGATGCTCAAGTCTAGGAGCTTTGAGGGATGTTGATTACCCCTTCATTGCTATTATTCTCAGGTCCTCTCTGGGCCGGATTGTTAGTACCTGTTAGGGTTCCATCAAATATATTAGAACTAATTAAGAATTTAACTGTGTACAAAAAATCACTGATGTTAAATTGAATTGTTACTGTAAAATAATGACGCTTGAAACGATTTATCTCTGTGTGTAAAATTGAATTATTGGTATTAGAGAAAAATACTTGAAACCCAAGGGTGTCGTATTATATTCCTTTAGGTAGTTGTCCTGTTTCTTTTTGCACCAACTAACAATTATAGTTTCAAAAAAGTCACTGCTCTAAAATGCCCTTGTGTCACACTAGCTAATTTCTTGTTTGTTCTCATCTACCAGAAGCAACAATTGACATCGACACACAACTTATATCATTTGTAAAAATCGATTGTAATTCCAAATAAGTTTTTTTTTACTTTTTTGCTCTTCCATATTTTTTTCTCCTACAGTGAAAGCAAGAACACAAACTCGAAACGGTATTTTGATGAATGGGGTCAAGGTAGATTGTGATATATTTTTTTGCATTCATAGAATATAAGTTCTGTCCAAATCAACTCCGACAAAATATAAAGCTACATTAAAACCAACTAAATAAATCCAAAATCCTCCAGCAAAATTACACACCAGGTTTTAGAAATATAAACTAAAAATAATGATTGATAATATCATAGATGAAAATATGTGGGCATGGTTACGCAGAGGACATCAAAAATTGAAAAGCGATCTTTATTTCTGTTTACTGAATTTAAAAGCTATTGAAATCATTGTAACTGAGGTTAATTTAGTTGTGGCACAAGGCCTGAAATATGGAGCGTCAAATATATCGAGAAAGAGATATAGGTGTAAATGACGCCGTAAATGTCATTTTGTTGTTGTGTGCAAGAAAGAGATTAGTTCCGGGAAAGAAATATGTCCACAAAACATGAAACAAGAAACATAGAAATGTTCGTGTTAGTCTGCTAGAATTACAGTTTGTGGTGTATATCGATTGTCAGGACTAATGTTCTACTGGTTGGTGCCCGTGGTGTAATGGTTATCGTCGACTCGAGTTCAAATCCTGGATGAGACTGATAGCATTTCACATTGCACTAATACCCTTGGGAAATATATGAATCCAATTATTCTCCCTCCAGCTATGGGTAAATAGTAGGGCAGACTATGTTCTTCAGCCTTGGTGAGGCAACTAGTCTAGGAGAAGGAAAACTCTAAATTCAAACCTGTTAAACTCGGTTTAAAAATTGACCTTGTGTCATATCCTGCCCGAGCGGAGGGGTTGGTAAATATGATAAAGATGGAATAGCAAGGCAAAGAGAAGAACCAACAAGGCTGTAAGTGAACAATGGTTTGGTCTCTTTGTTTAATGGCACATCAACCTTCTTGGGTTATTTAATGCTAAAACCATCCTTGTAGAAAAACAATATTGATTCTATTTAACCAAATAGCTTAGAGATTAGGAGGGTTAATACCTTTCCCTGCGGTATTAGTCCAAAAGTGAACGTTACAGCGCGGCTAGAGTTCGAACTCACTTGCTTCGATGCCGCAGTTCACCACGTTAACCATTACACCACATGGGACACGCGAAGGAAAATAGTAGGCTAACCAACAAGATAGCTATTGATAAACTATCACTTCCATCGTACATTGTGTTGGATAAAATGGATTGGTTGTTGGTTGTTTGTGTGGTATACTCAACACAGATGCATGCATACAGAAACATAACGACGACACAATAAAGACGAGCGACACAGTTCTTTAGAAAAATATACCTCTCACTTTATTTGAAAGGGTTGTCTGTGAGCGGGAGTTGGAGACCGGACAGAACTGCAATATATTGACCCCCACTCTATTGGCCATAACCGCGTTTCTTTCCCGTTCTCCTGCTGCTCAACCGGGGGCCTGGGGCCCAGCCTCTCTGGGTGCTGGTTTTCTCCACCGAATCTTATCTCCAACTCGTCTGATCTCCAAACTCATTAATCAGGGGCCTGACGGCTCCCTCTGCTGGGTGCTGGTTTTCTCCACCGAATCTTATCTCCAATTCGTCTGATCTCCAAACTCATTAATCAGGGGCCTGACGGCTCCCTCTGCTGGGTGCTGGTTTTCTTTACCACATCGTCTCCAACTCTCCGATCTCCAAAACTGATAGAATTTCCTGCGCACTGAGTTATATAATTGTTCAACGCCCACTCAATCTCTTCCCATAAATGGCCAAAGGGATATCCACTTTTGCTGTCTTTGGAATGGCAGGTTTTGATCATCATCAAGTGGAAATAACTGTCATGCAGTTCACAGGTCACCCTCTTCCGGTGCATCAGTTTGTGACTGTACTGTGGGATTTTAAACCTGTCCCATATTGTCAGCCAAGCTCGCCCACGCCAATGGAATATGCAACTTGCGCCGTCTTTGGAATGGCATGTTTGGCAGTGTCGGAGGTCAATATACAACATTTGGGTTTTATGGCGTATCAACCTTTGTAGGTAATTTAATGCCAAATTCATTTTTATGCAAATAGTTTCATTTCAAACAATTCATTTTAGCATTAGTACTCAGTTTAATTGTGAAAAACATTTCTATTTCAAGCTATTCAATTTAATCAAGCAGTTCTAATTTTGTTTACACGCAGTTAAATGTCAAAACAGTTTTATGTTAAACAATTCAGTTTAGTGTAGATACAGTTTCAATGTCAAAAAACAGTTCTATTCAAAATGATTCAATTTAGCATAAGCACGCAGTTTAAATGTAAGTACGGTTTAATTGTCAAAAACATTTTCATTTCAAGCTATTCAGTTTATTCAAACAATTCAGTTTAGTCGTCAATTCTATTTAACCCATAGATAGGGCCCTATCAGGTGCTACCACGCCGGGACAGAGTGGATCTGGGAGTGAGGGCAATGAAGAAGTGATCCGCATTCCCCAAAACCCCATAATCACAGGAACCTCACCATCAGACAGTTTAGTGTCATATCCAGGACACTCATTGGGGAAATCTTACCCCTCTGCAGAGAAGCAGTCGGTGTATTCTACAGCCCCAGCCTATTGGGCAAGGATAAGATGAATTTATATCAGTTTCTGAAGAAATGAAATGAAATCAGATATTCATTTTGTTGACTTTTGGAGAAGTGAAAAAAATCACCAAAAATACATTTATGAAAAGAAAATATGAAATAAAAACGGTGGGGTAACGATGATATTGTAAGATGATTCATTTTATAAAGAACCTCTTGAAAACCAAGTTCAAGGGGGACCCCCATTATTTGTGGCTAATGTACGGAATTTTCATAATTCGAACTCCAGTCATAATATTGCGTTTATTTTTTGACTAACACCACTGGGGAAAACATGAAACCATAATTACCCACAGCTTATATAGTACCATTAAGTATTTAAATAGTACCGCTCATGTTAATCAACATTGATAGCTTCAGTATTAAATAACCAACGAAATTTGATATGCCATTAAACGAAGGAACAAAACCGACACCTCTATTGTTCTTAAAGAATAGCTTTGGCTTTAAATAACCCACGAAATTTGATATTCCATTAAAGAAAGGTACCAAAATAGACACTAACACTGTTTTTCTATAAGAATAGCCTTGGCATTAAACAACCAATGAAATTTGATATGCCATTAAACGAAGGAACAAAACCGACACCAATATTGTTCTTAAAGAAGAGCTTTGGCTTTAAATAACCCACGAAATTTGATATTCCATTAAAGAAAAAGAGCAAACGAAGACCAGAACCAAAACTAAAACCTAATCCTGAAAATGAGTGCTGCTTGATATTTGAAAAGAGAAATACACTTTTCTCTATTGATCTCGAACAGAAATGCGTATGAATAGAAATGCAGAAGTCTCCCTAGATTCAATTTCCGGGCCCCAAACAGCGCTCTGGAAGAAAGATAAGAATCAAGATATAGGAGGGAGAAAAGAAAAAAACGTTATTGTAACATCAGACCCTAATATCCTGTTTGGGAAACGTTTGTAAATCAACTGGAGGTTTTTTTTGTTTTGTTTTTGATCTGCAGAGGATGTTTCCATCAAAACATTCAATTCGATAATTGGAAAATTTACCCGAAGGACTTGTCCCATGTGTCGTTCCCGGGGTCAAAATATTTGTCTTGAAGACCAAAAGTCGACGGATCAATATCCCAACAAATAATAAAAAAAAGTTCTTTTATTTGCTGGCAAAACAAATTATCGACTTGTGAAATTAACGACTAATTAATGAAAATTGTTTAGGCTATTATATAGAATAAACCAAAGAAAATTTTTTTAATCATAATTTAAAAAATGCCCACATAAACTAGCTTTGTGCCAGGATTAGCTAAGGTTATTAAACGACAATGTATAAACAGCGGTGATCTATCTAATTATAGAGAGTACATTAATCTTAACGGCATTTTAACCTGTCTTGGGGTATTTTATGCCTAGAATTTAAGGAATCACATCCATTGTACATTTATACTTTTTCTGTTGTTGTTTCTATTGAGTTTTTTTAATACAGTTATACGATATCAAGTATTCCTATCTAATACAAATAATTTGCATTTAGTTGTATGATATCAAGTATTCTTATCTAATTCTAATAATTATATAGGTTCAAGTAATTAATTCTATTTAAAAATAATCTTTTGTTTGCACACAGTTGTATGGTTTCAAGTAAAAAATAATAATCCTTTGTAAACAATTATAGCTTCCAGTAATTATTCTTAATAAAAGGAGCCAGTAGGCTGGGCTGTAGAGGGTGTAAGACCCCCACTTTCCCAGTGAATGCCCGGATATGACATTAAACAATGTGATAGTAAGGCTCCACTTTTGGATCTTTGGAAAATGTGAAATACCCCTTCATCGCCATTACTCCCAGGTCGACTCTGAACTGGACTGGAAGCACCTGATAAGATTCCATTTATGGGTCAAATAGCACAGTTTGACATTTAAACTGAGAGAAAATAAGTGATGTTGAATTGAATTTGATCGTTTAAATGTATCTAAACAAATGACTAATGTTTAATTGAAATGTTGGTGAAACATAGGAATACGTTAAGGTGTCCGTGGTGTAATGGTTATCGTCGTAGGAAATGGACACAGCGAGACGAGTTCAAATCCTGGACGAGACTGATTGCATTTCACATAGCACTAATACCCTTGGGAAAGGTATGAATCCAATTATTCTCTCTTCAGCTATGGGTAAATAGTAAGGCAGACTGGGTTCTTCAGCCTTGGTGAGGCAACTAGTCTAGGAGAAGGAAAACTCTGAATTCAAACCTGTTAAACTCCGCTTTAAAATTGACCTTGTGGGGTTGGGTAAATATACATAGCAATAATTGAAACAATTTAACTGTGAGCTAACAAATGAATAATGTTTAATAGAATCATTAATGTTGTTATATAATTGCGGAGGGATTTTTTTTATATTATCATTTTTCGTTTTATATATCTTGCCATTCGGTTTAGTTAGGCTGAGAACCTTTCGGCTTAGTGCATGGGTTAGTTAGGTGTACACATTGAGTGCAGGTGTTCACGCGCGTGCAGAGTGGATGTGACAATCACAGATGTCACAATAAAAAACCCCAGATAGAAAATGTGACCGGGCACGTGATAACGTCATGTCGGGAAGCGATGGGCTGAGGATTTTGGAATTTGAAAAAAACTGTGAGTTGATATTCGACGCTAGCGGAAGGAAGTTGATTTTCGGTGCTCGCCGAGGCCAGACCACTAGTTTGCGTCGGGGTGCCGCACGTGGTGGACTCAGATGGAAAAGTCAGCATAGAAAGAAATTGTGTCTCTCTCTCTCTCCTCATGTCGAAAAACCTTAAACTCAAAAAGGTAAATAAAAGTTTCTAATCTGAACCAAAAAAGAGAGTCGTAAGCGTTTTCGAATTCCTATATGCGTATGAACATTATACTATTTACCCAACCCCTCCACTCGGGCAGGATATGACACAAGGTCAATTTTTAAGCGGAGTTTAACAGGTTTGAATTCAGAGTTTGGATATTATGAACGTTTTATGCATGTGAATATCTTGGTCGTATTTTTGGACCTTTATATTACAGCGTTGATTACCTCTACTTGAAAATCTTTACGGTGTGCCTTACTTGAATTGTTTGTGTTACATAACAATACTTGAAACAAATAAAATTAATGATGTTAGATAGCAATATTGTTATATCGTCATCTACAGCATCACAGCGACACAATAATAAAGACGCAATGACAAAGACAGACGCAGGAAGACTTCTTTAACAAAATATTTACCTCTCACTTTATTTGTAACGTTTGAAAGGGTTACTCAAGGTTTGCGTGTGAGAGGGAGCTGGAGACCGAACATAAACTGTAATATTTTGACCCCACTGTTATGGCCGTCAGCGTTGTGTCCTTCTCGTTCTCCATGGCTGCTCAACCGGAGGCCCAGGGCTCACTCTGCTGGGTGATCTGCTACATCTTATCAGCAACTTCTCTGGACCCCAACTCATCAGGGCCCCAAGCCCCTTCGGCCTGGTGTGGCTTTACCTACCACATCTCGTCTTACTCCGACTGGAACTCAACTGGCTGGCTGAACTCAACTGAGTTATATAATCGTTCAACGCCCACTAGATCTTTGAAATCGAATGTTTAATCGTCATCAAGCGAAAATAACTGTCGTGCAGTTCAGAGGTCACTCTCTTCCGGTGCATCACTCTGTAGAGGCACAGTGGGACCTTCACCTTGTCTCATACTATCAGCCTTAATCCGCCCACGCGATCTCTTTCGATTACTGGCCATTGGAATGTGTCACTTCTTTCCGGTGCATCACCTTGGAATAGCATTTTTGGGCCAGGTCGAAGGTCAAAATATAACAATAATTGAAACCATTTAAGTGAGTGCAAAGAAACGATTAATACTAAATAGAAGTATTTGTGTTCGAATACTTGGAACCATTTAACTATGTGCAAACAAATTAGCTCCAACTCATTTAAAAATAAGATTACTTATAAACTTAAAAATCATGTACAGAACCATCAAATTGTGTTTAAAGGAATGAGCTCTGGCTTGTTTGAAAATCTTATCAAGAAACTATGCATTTGTATAGCATATGTATATAGAGGACTTAGATAACCTACAAGGGTTGATGTGCCATAAAACCCTGCTAACTTTACAATCTTATTACATACAATTTATAGTTATTCGGTATTCCTATCTAATACAAATGATTTACTCAGTCTTATGGTTTCAAAATTTTCTGTCTAATACCCATAATTCATACACAATTATAATGTTTAAATAATTATTTCTGTCAAATAAACACGATTCGTTTGCACAGTTATATGGATCAAATATTCCTCTCAAATACAAATAATCTAAAGACAATTATATGGTTTCAAGCAAATACAAATTATCTTAAACAATTTTAGATTTAGGTAAGCATTCTAATACAAATGATTTACCGTTATATGGTATCAAGTATTCCTATCTAATACAAATAATTTTCAAACCGATATATTTGACTCATAGAGAGATGGAACCCTAAGACTGGACCTGGGAGTAATAGCAATGAAAGGTTTCTCCACATTTCTCACAACCAGATAAAACTTAATTTCGTACCAAAGACCCCCCCTTTTTTAGGTGGAAAGTCCAACTATTTTAAGAATTTTCAGAAACTTTCAAATAAATTTTTAAAAATTGCTGCTGTTTGTAATTTAACAAATACCCTTGGTTGGGTTTGGTTTGTTTTTATGGCATATCAACCATTATTGGTTATTTAAGGCCAAATCTTATTTTTACATACATTTTAAATATATGATTTGTAAACATATTTTGTTGATACGCACAGATAAAGGATCAAACAGTTCTATTTCTAACAATTAAATTTAGCAGAAGCAATTTGTTTGCACTCAGTTTGAATATCAAATAGTTCTATTTAATCCATAGATAGGACCTTATCAGGTGCTACCGCTTTGGGTCAGAGTGGACCTGAGCGCGATGGCAATGAAGGGGTACTCCACATTCCCCAAAACTCCAGCGTCCCTGGAGCCTCACCATCAGATGGCCAAGTTTCATCTTCAGGACACTCGTAGTCGGTGTATTGTATAGCCCCAGCCTACTGAACTCAAAGAATTACGTTACGTTTTTAAAAAAATTTTTAAATAAATTTAAAATAAATTTCGAATATTAATTACATCACATAGATTTGAAATAGAACGTGATTAACAGAAATAGAACGCTAAGATTTTTCTAATTTTTTCGTTTTGTTATTAAAATTGAAAATAATTCAGGAGATAAAATATCCCGAATTAACATTGTCCTGATGATAGTTTAAAATTTAAAAAACCGAAACGTCAACGTCGGCAAAAGATTCAACAATAATTAACCTCATCCTCTGAATATTTTTTAGTATATTTATATTAACATTCCGTCAGATTCATTTCTATTTTCTCTGATAAAAATACGACTTTTGCTGAAAAATACGGGACCGAATATGCTGAGTGAGCTATGGACGAAAGAGTGATAAGTGGACTATATTATTATCTTGGGAGTATATTATTGCTTTCTGCAACCATCACATTTTTTTTTATATGCTTTTATTTACACTTCTTTTTTAGGTTGTTCAGCTATGAGCACGAAGGAGCAAACAAGTAACGAATAAATCTGAATTTTTTGGTCCCGTTCATACATACATGAAACCGAGGTCAATGTCGTATGGGTGAGGTGTGGCGATTGTCTGTTGACTATTCGAATGATTGCAGAACAGTATTTGGAAAATTATTACCAAAGATTTAGGCATATACGAAAAGTAAGAGGATCCGACATTTCGTGGCCGAGAAGTACGACGACGAACTCCAACAACCAGCCTCTTGTTCAAGAGGAACATCAAAGGAAGAAGAAGAAGAAGAAGAAGAAGAAGAAGAAGAAGAAGAAGAAGAAGAAGAAGAAGAAGAAGAAAAGACAGTTTATTGACCAGCAGCAGCAGAAGCAGTAGAAGAAGAAGAGGAAGAAAAAGAGAAAGAAAGAGGAGGAGAAGAAGGGGGAAAAAGAATAAAAAAGCAAACTGTGAAGAAGAAGAAGAAGAAGAAGAAGAAGAAGAAGAAGAAGAAGAAGAAGAAGAAGAAGAAGAAGAAGAAGAAGAAGAAGAAGAGACAGTTTATGGACCAGCAGCAGTAGCAGTAGAAGAAGAGGAAGAAAAAGAGAAAGAAGGAGGAGAAGAAGGAGGAAGAAAAATAAAAAGGTAAAGTGTGAAGAAGAAGAAGAAGAAGAAGAAGAAGAAGAAGAAGAAGAAGCTAGTTGGTAGAAGAGCAAGAATTATAATAGGAATCCATTTTAAAAGTAAAGAGATGTTTTTTTCTTAAAAAAAAAATATTCAAAAAATGAAGAAGACGTATGTATGAAACGTTCTTTGTCAAAATTGACGAAGATTTTTTCTTGAAACACATGGCTGTTTGTTAAAAGCTTCTCGTTTTAAGCGTGTACTGTTGTCAAGGATATCAGCTTGACATTTATAAAGTTTAGCTGTAAGAGAGCTGCAGCCAGTGAGGACCGAACTCACTCTAAATGATCTGCGATAATAGCAAGCTCTACACCAAGCGCCAGTCGCTTGACTTCATTACAAATCGCTATTATTTCAAATGCTTATCAATCATTTAAAAGTAAATTCAGCTTTTAGTGATCGTTTTAAACCATTTTTATTTCCCGCTTGGAATAATCTCTTTTTTTTTTCTCTCCATATTGATTGTATAAAAATGTTTCTTTTAATTTTTTTGCTTTCTTTTTCATAAAATATTTCATTGATTTTTTTCAATTGCTTTTTTTTTTGTCTCTATTTATTCTTTTACCATATTTTCTTTTCTTTCTTTTCCTTCTTTCTTTTTTCATATCCTTCCTTTTTCTATTTCTTTCTTTCTTTCTTTCTTTTTCTCTATCTTTTTCTTCCATTCTTTTTTAATTTTTCCTTCTCGTTTGTTTTTCAATTTACTTCTTTCTTTCATTCTTTCATTCTTTCTTTCTTTCTTAATCTAATTCTTTCTTTCTTTCTATCCTAACCTAATCTATTTCTTTCTTTCTTTCTTTTTTAATTTTTCCTTCTCCTTTTGTTTTTCAATTTCTTTCTTTCTTTCTTTCTTTCTTTCTTTCTTTCTTTCGTAATCTAATTCTTTCTTTCTTTCTATCCCAACCTAATCTATTTCTTTCTTTCTTTCTTTCTTTTTTAATTTTTCCTTCTCCTTTTATTTTTCAATTGACTTCTTTCTTTCTTTCTTTTTTAATTTTCCTTCCCCGTTTGTTTTTCAATTTACTTCTTTCTTTCTTTCTTTCTTTCTTTCGCTGTTAGTGTCTTCTCTAACTTTCTTCACCTTCCTTCTTTTCATTCTTTTCTTTTCCTTTTTCTTTTTCTTGCTTTCTTTCTTTACTTTTTGTTCTCTTTCCCCTTATTTTATCGTTTCCTTTATTTCTTTGTTCTCTTTTTTTCTTTTTTCTTCTCTTTCGGTTTTGTATTTATCGTTTTATTCTTCTTCAGTTTCTCCTCTTTCTTTTTTATTTATTCCTTTTTTTTTCTTTTCTTTCTTATTTTTTCTTTGTTGTTCTATTCATTTCTGTATTATTCTCTATCGTTCTTTTTTTATTCCTTACTTTCTTTCCGCTTTCTTTTTCTCTTTATTCCTCTACTTTTTCTTTTTCTTTCTTTTTTTAAAGATTTGGTTCCTTTCGTTCTTCGCTTTTATTCTTTTCTTTCTTTTTCTATTTTTCTATGAATAGCATTTTCTTTTATTTCTTTCCGCTTTTTTTTCTCTTAATACTTATATTATTCTTTCTTTCTTTCTTTCTTTCTTTCTTTCTTTCTTTCTTTCTTTCTTCCTTTCTTACTTTCTTTCTTTCTTTCGTTCTTTCTTTCTTTCGTTCTTTCTTTCTTACTTTCTTTCTTTCTTTCTTTCTTTCTTTTATTTTGCAAGTAAAATATTTAAGTGTTTGATATTTTCATTTTCTTTTTTATACAATGCGGTGAATTCCAATTTTTTTCTCTACCCGAAAAGCATTATGGGTAAATGTCTTCCTCCAGAGATTCTTCCGCCCACGCATGGCTATAAATAGAGACACTCCCGCATTTAATCTGTTCGGCAAACAATAGACTTTCCCCTGCAATGGGAAAAATAAGCAGAACCGAAAGAAAATCTGCCTCGATCGATTTCTGTGACGTCGAAGTCCAAAATAATGGAAAAGGCAAATCAGTCTTGGGTGGGGTGGTCCCGTGGGTGTTGGGGTGGGTGGTCCCGGGGGCGTTGTAGATGGGATGGGATGGGACGGGAGAAAGCATTTACAGCCATTAACGTTACATTTGTGCTTGTATACGTGTGTTTTATGATATATATATATATATATATAGAGAGAGAGAGAGAGAGAGAAAGAAAGAGAGAAAGAGAAAGAAAGAGAGTTTTTGCGAAGTGCACAATAAGGTTATGACAGGTTTTACTAGGAATAAACTGTTACACGTTTATATAGTCATTTTCTAAGTTTAGATTAGTCTGGTATGAGGCCTGAAATATGAGCACCCAGTGAGAATCTAACTCACAAGCAATCTTTTGTTAGCCGGGCTTTCTAACCATTGTACCAAAAGAGGACTCTAAATATCCATGTACTCACCTTAGTTTGATACCGGGCCTGAAGTATGAACCACATAGTGAGGATCGATCTCATTAGCAATGGCTTGTTAAACTAGCTTGCTAACGATTGCACCACAAGAGATTTAAACAAAAAATATCTTATTTTAGCGCAAGGTCAGAAGTATGGGTACTCATAGTGATAATCCAGCCCAGTTGGCTGGGGCTGTGGAATACGACTTCATCTCTGCAAACGAAAAGACTCCTCTTAACGAGTGTCCAAGATATGACACAAAATAATCTGGTGGTAAGGCTTCTGTCCAAGAGCTTTGGGGAATGAGGAGTACCTCTTTATTGCCATCGCTCCCAGGTACATCTGGTCCAGAGTAGTAGCACCTGATAGGGTCCTATCGATGTGTCAAAGAGAATTATTTGACATTTAAATTGAGTGCAAACAACTGACTTCTGTTAAATTGAAATGTTAGAAATAGAACAGTTAGACGATTTTATTGTGCGTAGACAAATGATTGATGTTTAATTGAATTGTTATTGATGCATAGCAATACTTGGAACCATTTAACTGTGTGCAAACAAATGAGTAAGGTTGAATAGAATTATGAGTGTTGAATTGCAATACTAGAAACTCTTTAACTGTGCGCCTGAATTAATAATTGGCATTACATAGCAATACTTGAAACCATTCAACTATGTGCAAATCAATGAATAGAGTTGAATCGAATAATTAGTGTCAAATAGCAATACTTGTAACCACATCACTATGTGAAAACAAATGGTTAATGTTGAATAGAATTATTAGTGTTAGATAGCAATAATTGAAACCATTCAACAGTGTAGAAACAATAGTAATAATTGTGTGCCAAAAATTATTTCTAATTAATTGGAAAGTATGAGCCAACAAATAACTGATGCGAATTGAATTGTTAACGATACTTAGCAATACTTTAATAGTGTGCAAATGAATATAAAATGTTGACTAGAATGATGAGTGTTAAATAGCAATACTTGCCACCACTTCACTGTGTGAAAACAAATGACTGATGTTAAATTGTCATTATTATGTAGGAATGTAACGATTTGACTGCGTGCAAAAAAAAAATGAGCTCAGGCTCGTTTAAAAATGTTATCAACCAATTTTTTTACGAATCATATATTTTTAATATGTTGGTATAAATAGGATTTGGCATTATATAATCTACAATGATTGATATGCCGTAAAACCCAACCAAACCCAATTTGAGAATTTTGAAAGACGGTGATCGAGGTTCGACCATTGAAGCGAGCAGTTGAGTTTTTCGGATCTGATCAGATCAGTCAGTTTGGGTCTCGACTGGCAAAGATGAGTTGAGACACCACAAGATGCGCCGTGCGTTGGGGTGAGTGTCAGCATAGTATAATTGGCATAGGCCCTTATGGATTGAGTCTCAGAAAGAAATAAACCCATTCGTATTAGAAACGACGGAGTCCACCTGTACGATTATTATCATTATTATTATCATATTTATTATTATTATTATTATATATTTTATTATTATATATTATTATAATATTATCATTATTATATTATTATTATTATTATTATCATAATTATTATTATTATTATCATAATTATTTTCGTCTTGAGTATACAACGAAAGAGGACTCTTTTGGCATCAGTTTCATCACGGAAATTGTCAGAAAGAGCCCGAACATCACGTCGGACTGCCTCAAGGACCCCAACTCTTGTCTTAAATTCAGTCTTCCTTCTCCTAGATCAGTTTGCCTCTACCCCACGGGGACCCCCAAAAATAAATCTGTCAGAAAATTGATGGTTTGGTTAGGTTTCTTTGTTTCATGGCATATCAACTCTTTTTAGGTTATTTAATGCCAAAGCCATTTTCCAAGAAGAACAGTAGTGGTACTATTTAACACATAACTGGGAGGATAAGGGGGTTCATACCTTTCCCAAGGGTATTTGCCCGAAAGTGAATGTAATAGCGCGACTGGAGTACGAACCCGCTTACTACGATTCCGAGTCCATCACTTTAACCATTACACCACGAGGACACCCCCTCAGAAGATTGAGTGAATATAATTTGATCAAGGATACTGAGAGGCAACTGCTATCAACTTATTTTTTGGGCTTCAGTGTCCCTGAATTACCGCTCTCTACTCTTAGTTAGGCAGCTAAGAATTTGAGGAGAGGGCACAAATATCAAATATAAGAATTATAAGAAATACTTATAAAGAATAGACATCCTGCACGAGAGAACTCCGTACAGTTGTTTTCTTCTAATTTTTATTTCTTGATTATATTGTTTTCTTGTTTGTCGTTAAGTTATTTCAGTTGATATTGCTATAACTGGCAGATGTAATTAAACGTTGCTTCTTGTTTTTATTTTATAATTATATTCTTTTTTAATCTTTCATTTGTCATTTTTATTAATCTTTGGAGTTGTTCTTTTTTTGGTGATTTAAATTTCATGCCTACATTTGGATATAAATCTTGATTTATATATATATATATATATATAAACGATCAAAATTATATATATATATTAGGTTTTATTCCAGCTCTCCTTCAAATTCGATATTTGGAGCAATCTTTTACATATTTTTTTACAAACGTAGGAACTTCTCAAATACACACACACACACACACACACACACATATATATATGTAGATATATAATGGACTCTGCCGTCGAATTCAACGTACGTGGACCCCACACTTTGTTTAAAGTTTTTGATATATATATATATATATATATATATATATATATATTGAGAGAGGGAGAGTGAGCGAGAGAGAATGATTAACAGACCATATATATATATATATATATAATGGACTTTGCCGTCGATTTCAGTGTACGGGGGCCCAACACTTTAATTAAAGTTTTTGCTATATATATATATCAAGATGGTTGTTGTTGGTTCAAAGAAAGAATAAGGATATATTCTAAAATAAGAAGGTCCACGAAAATAAATAACTTAAAAAAATACAAATCTCTTCGTGGACCTTCTTATTTTAATATATATATATATATATAAAGAGAGAGACAGAGAGAGAGAGAGAGAGAAAGTGAGCGAGAGAGAGAGGGGGATTAACTGACTATATATATGTGTGTGTGTATGTGTGTGTGCGCTGTCAGATGTTTTTGTGCTCGTCAGACAAGATAACATTTGATCTTTCGAAATTCTTCATATCCACCTGAAGACATGGACTCCCAGTAGATGTTCATGTCGGTTAGTTCAAATACTTTTGACAATCACCACACACACACACACACACACACACACACATATATATATATATATATATATATATATATATATATATATACTATCACCTATAAATCAGTACGCTGTTAACATTCCTTTATTTAAAAAAGTGAATTTTCTTCTAATCTTCAAAAGTCTTAGTTTGACATCAAAAGAAGAGGTTGAAAGCGAGTTGGTATCACATTTTGCATCAAAACCTAAAGAATTTTATTAGCACGGTATCTGTATACTTATTGACAGATTGGATGATATTCTACAAAGCAATGGAGGTTATGTTAATGAATAAATATTTCTATGAACATAAGTTTTCTTCTTTATAATATATACTCTAAAATCGGGGTTACATACGTTCCAATCTGATATATCAAAAGAACAATGTGTTATATAGGCATAATGAGTGAATATACACTGAAAAGGAATGGCTATAACTTTCAGCTGTATAAATATAACTCTTTTTATTCTTTCTTGGAATCAAATCTTCTGCGGAAACAAAAGTAGACAGACTGTCATATTGACGTATAACTTCTTCTCTTGACTATACCATACTGTGTTATTTTCAAGACCACACTAAGCACTTTTTCTGCTTCTTGGCCGGGTAGATACTCAATCGGAGGTCGCTATGGGCCGCTGCTCCAACGGGGCACTCTCAATGACTGCAAGGTGAGAATACAAGACTCACACTAAGTCCGACTAACTACCCCCTCACATGAGCATCTGCATA
Source organism: Sepioteuthis lessoniana (assembly GCA_963585895.1). Classification (NCBI taxonomy): domain Eukaryota; kingdom Metazoa; phylum Mollusca; class Cephalopoda; order Myopsida; family Loliginidae; genus Sepioteuthis; species Sepioteuthis lessoniana. The sequence continues at coordinate 55,482,839 of OY757941.1, read as the reverse complement.
TTTCATTTCATCCCGCCCACCATTCCCGGTTAACCACGTGACTGCTTCCGATTATTTACACATGCGCGTCCTATTCAGAGACATCTCTGACGGTTCGGTCAAAGGTCAATAGGAACTAGAAAGTAGAATAAGCGGCGTGAAATAGAGTTAATTATTTATTAACTCAAGTGGTACAATCCGACTAGTAATATAAGTCTCGCACAGATGGTGTTACGTCCGAAGTTAGTTTTACTACTGACCGACGTCCTTCAGAGCCATCTCTTTGCTTCTCTTTCTGCTTCTGCTTCTGCGTGCTTAAGAGATACGGCATCTTTTATACTTCCGCGATACCGGAAGTCACGTGGTACGAGCCACTATACAACATATTTGCAGAAGATAAAATTCTTGGAGACTTACCCCTCCGCAACTATTTGTTATCGTGCGCGATGCCACTTAATTATATTCAAAAAAATGCTGTGAATACTGGGTAGAACGATAAAATTGTTGCCCTAGAAAAGACGACACGATTCCATTTCCGCTTAATGAAAACCGATTTTCTTTTTTCGTTGCAAACCATCTACTAGTTGGCCAGTTGTGTACAAATCCCAAGAGCGATAGGAGCCTTCTATCATGTCTGCAAGTGACACAATGTTCAACCAGCGAGATTGGAGATGTGCCGCTGTACAACGCATGCTCTCTACTGATCCATGTTATGATAACAGGACCATTGCCAGCACCCTCAAAATGCAAATCTGGATTGCCACGAATAACAGGGACGTACCCAGGGTGATGAAAACAAAGTTTCCGGCTAGGGTTATGGTCTTTGGTGTGGTTTCAAGTGAGGGCTACATCATGCCACCTCACATCCTCGAAGTCGGCTTGAAAGTCAACACCAAAGTGTACCAGGATGTGCTGAAGGGTGTGGTGATCCCCTGGTGTAATCAGGTGGCCGGTGGCAGACCCTAAGTGTGGCAGCAGGACTCGGTGCCGGTCCACAAGTCCAAAGAGACCCAGGCTTGGCTTCAGAAGGAGTACTATGACTTTGTACCCTTCTTTCACTGGTCCCCCTCCTCCCCCGACCAGAACCCGCTGGACTACTTCGTTTGGTCATATGTCGAGAAAATCATCAACATGTCCTCACACAACACCAAAGCTAGCCTGATCGCCGCCATCCGCCGAGTATTCGCCGAGCTCCTTCCGGCACTTGTGGGAAAAGCATGCTCCCAGTTCCGGATCCGTATCGAGGCGGTGTTGTTTTCTTTAGGACGTCAATTTTATCGTTACACCCTGTTTTGTATTACATTCATTCTTTTGTATCAGTTTTTCTCGTTATTTTGTGAAAGGGTTTCTCGTTTGATGGTTTTCGGTTCATTTTTTTTAAATAAGTGTTTTTAGTTCTTTTGTGTAAGGGTTTCTCATTCTTTCGTGTAAGTTTTATTCGTTCATTTTTATAAGGGTTTCCAGTTCGCTGGACAAACAACGAAAAACTCGTAGATATATAAGAAATATAATTTATATTTTTATTCTTCGACGGCAACGATTGTGTGTAGTAGTAGTAGTAATACAGTCAGAGAGAGTTCGCACATATCTTTCTTCTGTGGCGGGGACCCTTATTGCGAAGTACTGCAACGGCCGGGAAACACACGAGGAGCTGACAGTTCTGCTTGAGTGACCAGCGGGTCTTTCCCTTCGCTTGAGACTTCTGCCTTCAGTCCCAAATTACAGACCTTATATTGTCTTTTCAAGTTCCATGCGGAAGTGTGAACATCCTCTTTGCCTCGCGTATTTTTCTGTTTATGGCTGGTTATCGGAACTTACATACTAGCGTTTTTTTTCCAGTAATTTGTTGATCTTATCTGCGAACAGAAATATCTGTCACTCTATCCATAGGCAATAAATTATATTCTTTGCCATCCTCCTTTATGTTTTCTTTCCTGTTACCCACTTTGTTGATGTTATCTTGTGACCGCAATGAATCTGCTAAGTTCATCGTCGCTAGCTAAGCCAGTATATTACACGGTGAATTAAAAGAATATAAGTATAAATGCAGATCTCATAGATATGAATGAATCAAAGAGAATTAGAAAACTTTATGAATGGAACAAATAACCCTTACACAAAAGAATTTGGATCACTTATACAAAAGAACTTGGACCCTTCATATAAAACAACTTCCATACAAAAGAACACGTGTAAAAAAGGGCGCGAAATTCTCATACAAAAATAAAAGAAAAGAAAAAGCAAAGCAGAAAAAAAAATAGAAACGCTTATATAAAGGAAATAGAAATTCACATGAAAAACGAACGAGAAACGTTCATACCTAAGAACTAGAACACCTTATACAAAAGAACGTGGAACCCTAATATAAACGAAATAAAAAACTCACATAGAAAAGAAAGAGAAACCCTGTTATATAATTAAGGAATGATTTTTTTTTATTATAATCATTTTTCGTTGATTATATTTTATCATTCAGTTTGGTTGGGCTTTGAACTATTCGCCTCGTTTGATTGGGCTTTGAACTATTCGCCTCTTTGTTCAGGTGCACAGACATTGGGTTCAGTTTTACGTTCGCGCACAAATGATATGACAATCACCATTGTCATAATAAAACCCGGATAGGAAATGGGTGTGGATGACGTCATGTCCGGAAGCGATGGTCCTGAGAATTTGAAGATTTTGAAAAACAGTCATTTGGGAGTTGACTTGGGACCATGTAGACAGTTAAGTTCCAACGATGGTGTTGTGAAGTTGGGGTCCGACGATGGTGTTGAGAAATTGAGATTGGACCACGAGATGTGCCGAACGTTGGGGGTGATGTTAGCTTAGTATGATACGAAAGACTTTTAAGAATTATGTCTCTCTCTTCGTGTCGAAGAACCGAACTCAGAAGTTAAAAAATGCGTTCGTACCTGAACAACGGAGTCGCCAGTGTTTCTGCCGGTGTATTGTATTTGACTGTGTTTTGCATTTGTAAATGTGTTTGTATCACAGTTGTGATAGAGATCATAGTGATTATATAACAACCCTTCAACAAACGAACTAGAAACCCTTATAAAAAGAACGACAAAACCTCGTACAAAAGAGCAAGAAACCCTAATTAAAACCAACTAAAAAACCTTCTAAAAAAACAAAAAAAAACTTCAATAAACAAGCTAGAAACCCTTACAGAAAAGAACGAGAAAGAAACGAACTAGAAACCTTTATAGAAAAGAGCGAATAAAGCTTACACGAAAGCATTAGAAATCCTTACCCAAAAGAACTCGAAACAAATTGAAAAAATAGACGGAAAACCATCAAACCAAAGAAGTAGACAATCTTATACTAAAAACGAGAAACCCTTAAAGAGAAGAAAAGGAAAAAGTAATAAAAAAGAACTAGAAAACCCTAATTAAAATGAACGAGAAATCATTATATAAAATAGCAAGAAACTATTATATAAATGTACAATAAACGCCCTTAAAAAGAACTTAAAATCCTTTCACAAAAGAAGTAGAAACTCTTATAAAAAGGAATAAGAAAAATTATTACAAAAGAACTAAAACCCCTAAAAAAAAGAACGGAGAAACCTCATGAAAAAAAACATAAACCTCAAAAGAATAGAATAAAAAACCCGAATATTAAAAAAAAAACGGGAAACCCTCATACAAAACAACAAGGAACCTTTAGAGAAAAAGCTCAGTCGGATGGGGCTGTAGAATACACTGACTGCAAAACGAATCTCCTGGATATAACGCTAAACAATCGGAGGGTGAGGTTCCAGTGTTGCGGGAGCTTCGAGCAATGTGGAGCTCCTCTTCATTGCCATAGCTCCCAGGTACACTCTGGTCCGGAGTGGTATGTGACGTGGTATGCTACAGAGAGAGGGAAGGAAGGTCAATTCCCCTACCCTTCTGTGTTTGAATCAATAAGCACTAAGACTGACCGTTAAAATGATATATGAATAGAGGTCAGCCCTCCGCACTCAATGGCCTGCAGTCTGTTGAACAAAGAAAGGAATCCAGGTCACTCGAGTATCGCGACTGGATGGAATAGTGGGAGAAGGAAAAGGTTAAATGATTGGCTCATAGACCCTTAGCGCCAAAATGCCATTTTTCCGTAAGAGAAATTAGGAAAAGATTCTTCAGTCTTTGGACAGAAGTCAGCAGAAAAAGACGCTGACCTCAGCCGACTCCAGGAAGGTCACTTGCCCGTAAAAAGAGAGAAAGAAATCTGAACATTGAAACTGGTCAAAGATAAGTACAACTTAGATTGTTTTCTTCTACAAATTCTCAAATGTTGGGAAGTTATATGTATTCAAAAAAAAAGAAAGAGAGAAACTGAAAAGATTCTGTTTCATCTATAGTAAATTAGTGAATGAAATTTATTACATGTTTCAGTCCGCTGACTTAGACATTTTCTCAAGTAAAAGAAAAAAGAAAGAAAGAAAAAAGGAGAACGAAGAAAAGGACTGTTGAGAGAAATTTATGTTTGATACTTCCTGTTGGCTTAATATTGCCGGCATTTTAAAAAGGAAAAGAGAAAAGAAAAAGGAACTGATTTTTAAATCTTATCATTATTTGTTTGGTGGACGCTAATTAAAACTTTCTTGTATTTTAAATGCACCCTTGTGTTGAAACCTACTGGTTGTGTTGTTTCTTCTATCGAGTCGTCTTCTTTTGCGCATATCTGTTTCAGCTTCGTATCGTTTTCGTTAATTCTCGCTAAACGTCTTATTGCCACCTTAAAACATTACAAGGAATTTTGGAAATTTGACAACAGTTAATATTTTCTAACCTCTAAGTCCGATTTTTTTCCGCTATCTGAGGGGGTAGGAAGACAAAGGACTTGGTGGTGTATGTGAAAGTGAATTGGTACCCCCTCACCAACGTCTGAGATCCGTCTGGTCCCAAATTAACCTCCACATTATTTGCCGGTTTACCATATGCCCGAAATAGGAGTTTTGACTGGGACTTATTTTGAGGAGGGTCAAGTGACAGACTGCCCTCGACGTCATATGCGCATAAAATGGATTCTCGTCCTGGGATAATCACCTATGTAGCGTCACCGGCAACACCAAATAGGGTCCTTTCTATGGGTCTAATAGAACTATTTGACATATAAACTGAGTGCAAACAAATTGCTTATGCCAAATTGAAATGTTTGAAATAGAACTGTTTGATCATTTAACTGTGTTTAAACGAGTTGTTATAGTCAAGAGGAGGTTCAAATGATAACACGACGCGGAAATAAGTGATAAGAAGTATATTGAATGAAAATAGGACATACATAAACGATAGCAGGGAGAAATCCCTCCTCAGCTTAACACAATCAGGAATATTACCGTTCTAGATGACGGCTCGCTGCGACTGCACAGAGACTGCACTGAGACAGTGCAGAAGGGAACTTAGTCGGTATATGTCACATGAGGACGAGTCCATCTATAGGGGATTCCACAACACAAGTAACTGATGATTAATTGAATTGTTTGGGATACGCAGCAATACTTCAAAGCATTCAGCTGTGTGCCAAAAAAAAAAAAAATCTCAGGCTCGTTTAAAAGTGTTATCAGGAAAATGTGTTTAATATATATATCATGATGATTTCGTTTAAATAACCTACAATAGTTGATGTGCTTTAAAATCCAACCAATCGACCAACGTTTGAGAAAAAACTTGAAACCCTCATATAAATAATCAATAAAAGCCAATACAAAAGAACGAGGAGCACAAAAAGAAAAAAAAAACAAGAAACACTCAATCAAAAAGAACTAGCAACTCCAAAATAAAAAAGACTAGAAAACCTCAATCAAAAAGAACTAGGAATCCGAAAACAAAAAAGAAGAAAAACTCAGACAAAGAACTAGGAACCCGAAAGCAAAATAAACTAGAAAACTTCACTCAAAAAGAACTAGGAACGCTAAAACATAAAGACCAAGAAACCCTCACTCAAAAAAAACTAGGAACTCGAAATCAAAAAGAACGAGAAAAGCTCTCTCAAAAAGAACAAGGAAACCAAAAACCAAAATAACAAAAAAAAAAAAAAAAAAATTAATAAAAAGAACTAGAAACCCGAAAACAAAAAGAACGAGGAACCCCAAAACAAAAAGAACTAGAAAACCTCACTCAAATGGAACAAGGAAACCGAAAAATAAAAGAAATTGAAAACCTCACTCAAAAAGAAATAAGAACCCGAAAACAAAAAATAAACTAGAAAACCTCATTCAAAAAGATATAGGAACCCGAAGACAAAAAGAACTAAACACCCTCACGCAAAAAGAACTAGGAACCCAAAACAGAAAAAAAACCCAGAAAACCTCATTTAAAAAAAATACGAACCCGAAAAAAATGAACAAGAAACCCAAACTAAAAAAAACCCCTAGAAACCCAAAAATAAAAAGAACAAGAAACACTCACGCAAAAAGAACTAGGAACCCGAACACAAAAAGAACTAGAAAACCTCACTCAAAAAGAACTAGGAACCCAAAAACAAGAAGAACGACAAAACCTCACTCAAAAAGAACTAAGAAACTGAAAACAAATAGAACTAGAAACCCTCACACAAAAAGAACAAGAAACCCGAAAAAAGAATAAAAAATAGAAAACCTCACTCAAAAAGAACCAGGAACCTTAAATCAAAAAGAACTACAAAAGGGCACTGAAAAAGAAGTAGGAACCCAAAAATAAAAAGAAAAAGAAACCCTTACGCATAAAGAACTAGCAAGTCGAAAAAAAAAACTCGTAAACCTCTCTGAAAGAGAACAAGGAAACAGAAAACAAAAAGAACTTGAAACCCTCACACAAAAAGAAGTAAGAACCGGAAAACGAAGAGAACTAAAAAAAAACTTACTCAAAAAGAACTAGGAACCTCAAAACAAAAAGAACTAAAAAACCTCACTCAAAAAAAGGAACCCGAAATCAAAGAGAACTAGAAAACCTTACCCAGAAAGAACTAGGAACCCAAAAACAAAACGAACTAGAAAACCTCACTCAAAACAACCAGGAACCTAAAAAAAAAAACAACAACAAATCGTCACACAAAAAAAGGACAAGGAACCTGAAAACAAAAATAACCTGAAAACCTCACTGAAAAGGAACTAGGAACCTGACAAAAAAAAGAAAATATCACTCAAAAAGAACTAGGAACCCGAAAATAAAAAGAACTAAAAAACCACACTCAAAAACATATAGGAACCCGAAAATATAAAGAACTAGAGAGCCCTACTCAAAAAGAACTGGGGACCAGAAAACATAAAGAAAAACAAAAAGAACCAGGAACCAAAAACAAAAATAACTAGAGAACATCATTCCGAAAGGACTTGGAACCTGAAAACTAAAACAATAAGGAATCCTCTATCAAAAAGAACTAGGAACCCTAAAACAAAAAGAACAAGAACCCCACACTCAAAAAGAACTAGGAGCCCGGAAACAAAAAGAAGAAACCTTCACTAAAAAAGTGCTAGAAACTCTCAATCAAAATGAACTAGGAACCCGAAAACAAAAAGAAAAAGAAAGCCTCATTCAAAAAGAACTAGGAACCGAAAGACAAAAAGAACTAGAAAACATAACCCCGAAAGAACTAGGAACCCAAAAACAAAAGGAACAACAAAACCTCAATAAAAAGAACTAGGTACCGAAAGACAAAAAAAAAAATAGAACACATCAATCCGAAAGAACTAGGAACCCGAAAAAAAAGAACAAGAAATCCTCTTTCAAAAATAACTACGAACCCAAAAACAAAACGAAGTAGAAACCTCTCTAAAAAAATAGGAACCCGAAAACAAAAGAACTATAAAACCTCACACAAAAAGAACGAGGAACGCGAAAAGAAAAAGAACAAGAAAACCACACTCAAAACAGCTAGAAACCCCAAAGCCAAAAGAACTACGTATCTTCACTCAAAAAGAACTAGGAAACCGAAAACAAGAGGATCAAGAAACCCTCACGCAAAAAGAACTCTGAACGCGAAAACAAAAAGAACTAGAAAACCACACTCAAAAAGAAGTAGTAACCAAAAACAAAATGAACAGAAAACGTCACTCAAAAAGAACTGTTAACCCAAAAACAAGAACGAGAAACCCTAATACAAAAAGAAATAGGAACCCTAAAAAAAAAAGAACAAGAAACCCTCTATCAAAAGAACTAAGAACCTGAAAACAGAAAGGACAAGAAAACTTCACTTGAAAAGAACTAGGAACCCGAAAACTAAAAGAACAAGAAAGTCTCAATCAAAAAGAACGAGGAACCCGTAAAAAAAAGAACTAGAAAACCTTCCTCAAAAATATAGAAACCCGAAAACAAAAAGAACAAGAAAACTTCAATCAAAAGAACTAAGAACCTGAAAACAGAAAAAACAAGAAAACTTCACTCAAAAAGAACTAGGACCTTCCCCCTCCCCCCCCCAAAAAAAGAAGTTGAAACCCTCATTCAAAAAGAATTAAGCACCCGAAAACAAAATGAACGGGAAAACTTCACTCCAAAGGAACTAGTAACCCGAAAACAAAAAGAACTAGAAAACCGTACTCCAAAAGACAATGAATCAAAAAAAAAAAAAAAAAAAGAATAGAAAACCCCACCAAAAAGAACAAGAAACGCTAATTCAAAAAGAACTAAGAACCCATAAATAAAAGAAATAAGAAACCCACAATCAAAAAGAACTAGGAACCCGAAAACTAAAAGCACAAGAACAAATCATTCAGAAAGTCCTAGAAGTAGAAAACATCACTCAAAAAGAACTATGAACTCGAAAACAAAAAGAACAAGAAACCCTCAATCAAAAAGAACTATGAACCCGAAAACAAAAAGAACTATAAAACCTCAATAAAAAAAAACAAACTAGAAAGCCTCACTAAAAAAAGCTAGGAACCTGGAAACAAAAAAAAGAAACACTCATTCAAAAAGAACTAAGAACCAGAAAAAAAAGAACAAAAAACTCTCACTCAAGAGGAACTTGGAACCCTAAAACAAAAAGCACTAGAAAACCTCTCTCAAAAGGAACGAAGAACCTCAAAATTAAAAGAACTAGTAAAACTCACTCAAAAAGTAGTAGGAACCCGAAAACAAAAACAACAAATAACCCTCAATAAAAAGAACTAGGAATCCAAAGACAAAGAAATGTAGAAAACTTCACTTCGAAAGAACTAGGACACCGAAAAGAAAAAGAACAAGAAACCCTCACTCATAAAAGAAACTGGGAACCCGATAACAGAAAATCAAGAAAACTTCATTCAAAGAGAACTGGAACTCAAAAACATGAAAACCAAGAAACCCTCACTCAAAAAACAAAAACAAAAAAAACAAAAAAATACGAATTTGAAAACAAAAAGAACATGAAACCCTCATTCAAAAACAACTATGAAACCGAAAACGCAAATAACAAGAGGCCTTCACTCAAAGAGAACTAGGAACCCGAAAACGAAAAGAACTAGAAAACGTAACTCAAAAAGAACTAGGGACCCGAAAGCCAGAAGAACTAGAAACACTCACGCGAAAAGAACTAGGAATCTGAAAACAAAATCAACAAAAAACCCTTAAAAAAAGAACTAAGAACCCAAAGACAAAAAGAACAAGGAAATATCACTTCGAAAGAACTAGGAACCGGATAAAAAAAAGAACAAGAAGCCCTCACTCCAAAAAACTAGGAACCCTAAAACAAAATGAACAAGAAAAAATCACTCAAAATAAACTAGGAACCAAAAAAGAAAAAGAACTAGAAAGCCTCACTCAGAAACAACAAGGAATCCGAAAAGAAAAGAACAAGAAAGCCTCATACAAAAAAACAAACTAGGAACCCGAAAACAGAAAGCTTTTTGAGTGAGGTTTTTTTACCTCACTCAAAAAGAACTGGGAACCCAAAACATGAACACCAAGAAACCCTCACTCAAAAAGAACAATGAACCTGAAAACAAAAAGAACTAGAAAACCTCACTCAAAAAGATCTAGGAACTCAAAAACAAAAAGAAAATCTGACTCAAAAAGAAATTGGAACCCGAAAACAAAATAAGAATACCTCACTCAAAAAGAACGAGAAACCCTCAATCAAAAAGATCTATGAACCCGAAAACAAAAAGAAATAGAAAACCTCACTAAAAAAAAAACAGGAACCTGACAACAAAATGAACTAAATAACCTCACTTAAAAGCAAGTAGGAACTCGAAAACCAGAAGAACTGGAACACCTCCCTCAGAAAGATCTAGGAACCCGCACACAAAAAGAACTAGAAAACCTCTTTCAAAAAGAACTAGGAACCAGAAAAAATAAATAAAAACCCTCACTCAAAAAGAACTAGGAACCGAAAACAAAAAGAACAAGAAACCCTCACTCAAAAAGAACTAGGAACCCGAAAATAACAAGAACTAGAAAGCCTCACTAAAAAAAAACCTAGGAATCCGAAAAAAAAACAAAAAAAAAACTAGAAAACTTCACTCAAAAAGAACTAGGAATCTGCAAACAAAAGGAACTACGAAACGTCACTCAAAAAGAACTAGGAACCCAAAAACAAAAAGAACAAGAAACCCTTAATCAACAAGAACTAGTAACCCGAAAACAAAAAAAAAAAAAACGAGAAAACCTCACTGAAAAAGAGCTAGGAACCCGAAAACAAAAGAAGAAAACCTCACACAAAAAGAACAAGAAGCCCTCAATAAAAAAAAAACTAGGAAGCCGAAACGAAAAAAACTAGAAAGCCTCACTCAAAAAGAACTAGGAACCCGGAAACAAAATGAAGTAGAATGTCTAACTGAAATGAACTAGGGACCTGAAAACAAAATGAACTAGAAAGCCTCTCTCAAGAAGTACTAGAAACCCTAATACAAAAGAAAAAAACAAGAAACCCTCGCACAGTAAGAACTGGAAACCTTCGCTAAAAAGAACTAGAAACCTGCGCACAATAATAATTAGAAATCCCCACTCAAAAAGAAACAGGAACAATCACTCATAAACAAATAGAAACCCTCACTAAAAAAAAAACTAGAAACCCTCACTCAAAAAGAACTAGAAACTTGCGCTCAAAAAGAACCAGAAACCCTCACTCAAAATGAAATAAAAACCCTTATTCAACAACTAGAAAGCCTCGTAAAAAAAAACGAGAAATCTTCATATGAATATCTTCAAATACCCATACAAAAGGACGAGAATAGTTCACACAAAAGAATGGAAAACCTTTTTCAACACAATAACTGGAAAACATCATACAAATGAACACGAACGACTCATATAAATGTACAAGAAATCCCCCCTCCCCAGAAAACATGCAAAACCCGAGAAAACTCCATATAAATATAAACAAATATCGATACAATCAAAAGAGAAACTCATACAAAAAACAAGAAAAATAAATACAAAAGAACGAACAACTGTCATATAAATCACAAGAAAAACTTGTACAAAAGGACCGGAAACCTTTAAACAGAAAAGTTAGAAATGCTTATATAAAAGAGCTAAAATACGAGGTGCATACGACAAGTTTCCAGATATTTTTCATATGGGCTCTTTTATTGATAGTACACACATGAAACTCTAGTCCCCTTCGAAGTAATCTCCTCGAGCTGCAATGCACTTGTACCGTTCCAACAACTTCTGGAAGGCCCCATGGAAGTCCTCTTGTGTGAGCGTGTCAATGACCTTCGTCACAGCCTCTTTCATCTCCTCAATTATCTCATAACGACAGCCTGTGAGCTTAGGAAATAACCAAAAGTCACCAGGAGCAAGGTCTGGACTATAGGGAGGATGAGGAACAGTCTTGATGCCCATCTTGGTCAAATAGTCTGTGAAAATTCACCATGTTATTGCTATACATCTTATGAGATGACGAAGGTCATTGAGACGCTAACACAAGAGGACTTCCATGGGGCCTTGAAGAAGTTGTTGGAACGGTATAACAAGTGCATTGCAGGTGGAGGAGATTACTTCGAAGGGATCTAGAGTTTCATGTGTGTGCTATCACTAAAAGTGCCCATATGAAAAATGTCTGGAAACTTATCGTATGCACCTCGTACAGTAGGTAAAACTCAGATATATAGACCATCGAGCCAGGAAATTGATGCCGAAAGGCAATGTTTTACTCTTAAGGGACCACATAGACAGAGTGTGAAGAAAAGATAGAAGAGGAACCCAAATCTGTATTAATAGTAAAAGTTAAGCCATCTGGACAAATCATATCAAAACAAAAATTGATAATACGTAAAAAAAATAGTAAATTTAGATTATGTGGTGCCAGAAATGAAACAATTAATTATATAATAAGCGAATTATGCAAACAAACAACACGAATACAACACGAAAGTATGGGAAAAGTGATCCTGTGGGAATTGTGCAAGATATTACGATTAAACCATATTGACAAATGGCATATACACAAACCAGCATCTGTCCAAGCCAAATGTTAATTATCAAGAAAAAAAAACTTGTCACCTTGAGGATTTTGATTTTCCAGCGGTCCACCGAGTGAAAATAAATGAAAACGAAATGATTGACAAATACTTGGATCTTGCCTAAGAGCAGGAAAAATTCTAGAACATGAGAGTGATGGTGGTGGCAATTGTAGTTTGTAATCGTGGAACGGTCCTCAAAATCCCGCAAAAAGACTAGGGAATAGGAGATCGGGGGAAGAATGAAGACCATTCAGACCACAGCACTGTTAAAATCAGTTAGAATACGTAGTAGAGTTCTGGAGACCAAGTGGTGGTTTCATTTTAAGTTTGAGTGACAGCAAGTCTCTTCGACGCACGAGAACTCATCGAGGTATTTTAAATGATCACAATAGTGCTGTGGTCTTAAAACTTTTCTTTGCTCTGAAGAGATGATTTAAAACATAATTTTGTCGAGAATATTAGTATTAGATTAGAATACTTGAAACTATATAACTATGTATTAGATAAGAATCTATCTATCTATCATTATTTTATGGCACATGTAAGAACAAATTGACCTTTGTGTTGGATCAAAAACGATACGGAAAAGTAAGTAAACCCACTCTCACATATTTACTTTTTAATGGCAGAAACATTTCCATTCACATACATTAGCATATTATCTATCTATCTATCTATCTATCTATCTAATATTTCTTTCTTTCATTCTTTCTATAATATTTCTTTCTTTCTTTCTATAATAATATGTTTATTTCTTTCTTTAATATTTCTTTCTTTCTTTTCATATAATATTTCTTTCTTTCTTTTCATATAATATTTCTTTCTTTCGTTCTTTCTTTCTTTTATTCTTTCTTTCTTTCACGTTATCTATCTATCTATCTTATAATATTTCTTTCTTTCTTTCTTTCTTTCTTTCTTTCTTTCTTAAAATATTTCTTCTTTTCTTCCTTTCTTTCTTTCTTTCTTTCTTTCTTTCTTTCTTTTCATATGATCTTTCTTTCTTTCTTTCTTTCTTTTCATATTTCATTCTTTCTTTCTTTCTTTCTTTTCATATTTCATTCATTCTTTCTTTCTTTCTTTCTTTCTTTTCATAAAATATTTCTTTCTTTCTTTCTTTCTTTCTTTCTTTCTTTCTTTCTTTCTTTCTTTCTTTCACATTATCTATCTATCTATCTATCTTATGATAATTCTTTCTTTCTTTCTTTTTTTCTTTCTATCAATCTATTCTTAAAATATTTCTTCGTTTCTTTCTTTCTTTTTTCTTTTCATATAATCTTTCTTTCTTTTCATATAATCTTTCTTTCTTTCTTTCTTTCTTTCTTTCTTTCTTTTCCTATAATATTTCTTTCTTTCTTTCTTTCTTTCTTTCTTTATTTATTTATTTCTTATCTATCAATCTATTCTTAAAATATTTCTTCGTTTCTTTCTTTCTTTCTTTCTTTCTTTCTTTTGTTCTTTCTTTTCATATAATCTTTCTTTCTTTCTTTCTTTCTTTCTTTCTTTTCATATAATATTTCTTTCTTTCTTCTTTCTTTCTTTCTTTCTTTTCATATAATATTTCTTTCTTTCTTCTTTCTTTCTTTCTTTCTTTCTTTCTTTCTTTTCATATAATATTTCTTTCTTTCGTTTTTTCGTTCTTTTATTCTTTCTTTCTTTCACATTATCTATCTATCTTATAATATTTCTTTCTTTCTTTCTTTCTTTCTTTCTTTCTTTCTTTCATATATTTCTTATTTTCTTTCTTTTTTCTTTCTTTCTTTCTTTTTTCTTTCTTTCTTTTCATATGATTTTTCTTTCTTTTCATATAATCTTTCTTTCTTTCTTTCTTTATTTATTTCTTTCTTTTTTTTCATATAATATATCTTTCTTTCTTTCTTTCTTTTGAATATTCTTCGCTTGTACGTATAAATCATTGATATGCATCCACACGTTTGATTGAGGTTTGTTTTTACGCTCACTGAACCTTACATATCTCCTTGTAAATGTCTTTGCCAACGCGCATGCTCTCGCGGAGGTGGACACTTACTTCCGGAAATAGCATCATGATACAGCAAGTCGGGAAGCTAAAGTATTATATTTAGTGCCAATATTACAACCAGGGATAAATGATAGCATCGTTGATTTCTTGCTGACTCTTTCTCATAATAAACCTTCCGACCCCCATAAAAGCCAGCAAAACGGATGTGGGTGGGGAATTATTTCCATTCATTATAAATATATGAAACAAGAAACGTTGGTTCACTTTGGCTTATTTAACGGCATATGAACTCCATATGGGTTATTTAATGTCGAAATGTGATTAATTTCTAAATTTTTCTGTAAAGTGTGATTACGTTTATTTAACGGCATATCAACTCCTTTAGGGTTATCTAAGGCTGAGATTTAATTCAATCCTTAATGTTTAATGACGGTTTGATTTTGTTCATTTAATGGCATATTTAACGGCATATCAACTCCTTATGGGATATTTAATTCTAAAATTTTATCCATCTGTAAATGTTTGATTGCAAACAAAACTATATTTTCAATATTCTGTTGAATTCTTTAACGCCTTTCTATTTGTCAATAATCAGTCGTTAACAGACAGTTATATGATATCAGGTTTTCCAATCTAATAAAAATAAATTGTATCTAATTATATGGTTTCAAGTATTCCCATCCAATACTAATAATTTAAACCCAATCATTAGCCAATTTAGCTGGGTCTGTAGACTACACCAAAGTCATCTTGCAAAGGCGTAAGAACCTTTAACGAGAGTACTGAATATGACATTAAACAATCTGATGGTAAGGCTCCGGTAACGCTGGAACCTTGGGTAATGCGGAGTATCCCTTGACTGCCATTGCTCTTGGTACAGTCCTATATGTGAGTCAAATAGAACTGCTTTGACATTTAAACTGTGTGCAAACAAATGACTTACTTTAAACGGAATTCTTGATCATTTGACTTATTCTTAATTATTAGTGACATTTAGTAATACTTGGAATCATTTAACCTTATTGACTTATGCTAAATTGAATTGCTAGAAATAGAACTGTTGGTTCATTCAATAGCGTGTATCTACAACATGTGCTTACAAATCTATACTCAGTTATAAGCTAAGTTGACTGGGGCTGTGCAATACACCGACTGCATCTTGCAAAGGAGTAAGAACCCCTAACGACGGTCCTAGATATGACATTAAACAATCTGATGGTGACGATCCAGTTATATGTATGTAAAGACAGGATTTGGGATTTGATAACCAACAATAGTTGAAATACAAAAAAACCGGAGGTGCCCGTGGTGTAATGGTTATCGTCGCAGGAAATGGACACGGCGACACGAGTTCAAATCCCGGACAAGACTAATTGCATTTCACATAGCACTAATACCCTTGGGAAAGGTATGAATCCAATTAATCTCCCTCCAGCTATGGGTAAATAGTAGGGCAGGCTGCGTTCTTCAGCCTTGGTGAGGCAGCTAGGAGAAGGAAAACTCTGAATTGAAATCTGTTAAACTCCGTCTAAAAATTGACCTTGTGTCATATCCTGCTCGAGCAGAGGGGTTGGGTAAATAGGAAATGCCATAAAACCAAACCAAACCAAACCAAAAAGATAATTACTAGAAACTTTTTTTTTTTACTTTGGTTTGAGTTCTTACTTCTCTACCTGAGCCATGTTGCTGCTTTGTGGTGTGCTGCTTCAAGGATTTGTTCAAAACAGCACGCATTAATCTTTTAGGTCCAATATAGGCTTTACTACAGACGTTTAGTTAGATACCAATCGATGTAACCATATAGTAGTACTGACACGGTTACAAATTGGAAAGACCAGATTTTCTTATGGTCATTAACAAATCAATTGAAATGTATGCTTTAATCAAACGTATGTTGATACTGCTTTCACTAAAGGGAATATTGCTACCTAGGTATGTGAACAAGTCTGCTAATTTCAATGGCATCATTTTGATTAAAGCACAAAAACCCTATTTTATCTGCGATCGAGTAGAGAGCAAAGCTTCTCGCTTGTTCAGGTGTATTTGTAATACCTTGAGGTACAGGACCTGCATTCATTGTACAGATCTTCGAGTAGATCCTACCAATCTTTTTCTCCTGGCGTTTTGTTAAATTCCAAGTCGAGCAACCTTACAGTAGTACCGACACAGCTACAACTTTGAAGAATCCCCACTTTATTTTATTAGATTATCCATATGGTCGATAATCTGTCAACACAATACTCCTTCTCAGCCATTACAAAGATGTCAGGAAAGACCTGCTATTCTACTTACACACATTATTTTTCGTATGAAAGCGGGAGGTTTTCTTTAAAAGCAACTCACCTTCTTTTGTAAACCCGGAGACTGCTAAAAGCTTTCTTGCGTCATTCTCTGACGCCATTATGGAGTTCATCTGTTTGTGTTGAAGAAGAAGAAAACAATGTCAACCCGAAGCAAATATTGTCTTGTTAAATAGAAAACGCAGATAAAAGTGCGTGGTATAAACGTATAATGGTAAGTGTGCAAGGCTAGCAAATCAATATTTGTGAGTAGTATTCTCACTGAGTGCCTCATACTTTTGGCCTTGTCCCAAATTAAACAAAGCTTATAAAAAGAGTTGGAAACCTCACGCGGTGTAATAGCAAGCGAACTAGTGAGCTCGATTCTCATAAGGTGCACTAGACTTTAGATTTTGCGCCTAAGTATGGTAGATTTATCAAATGGCAAGGGTATCTAGTATAATGCAATGGTTAACGACCGAAGTAATGCAAAAATCAACTTAAGTGAATATGATTGACTGGATTCAGAAGCAAAACAGAATTAGAATGATCGATACGTTATTATTCCCGTTAACAATAAGGCTACCCTATACATACTTATGAAGTTCCTAATTCTATCAATTCTTAGATATAAACAGCATTGAGATTATTTATATTAACTTGTTCGAAAAATACTGTTCGATTCTATACCTTTTCCAGTTCAAAATGGGAATAGTTCATTTCAAAATGGGAGTAGTTCAGTTCAAAATGGGAGTAGCTCAGTTCAAAATGGGAATAGTTCAGTTCAAAATGGGAATAGTTTATTTCAAAATGGAAAAATTATTGCAAGTATAAATCTAAAAAATATTTTATAACTTATTTTAGCAATAAAATTGTAAACATTTTATAATATAAAAAAAAATTCTTCAAGTCATTTATTAGAACACAACATCTTCTAATGCTACAGCTGCGGGAATTTTAGATTGAATTCCAGCTATGAAACGTTTGCTTACTTCTGGTGTAGCCCTTCCCAATTCTTCCTCAATTAATGAAGTCAAAGCTCTTACCCTTTGTTCAGTAATTGACAAGCCATCTCTTCTCTCCATTGCAAGAATACTCACAATTTTAGCAGCTAATTCCTGCTTGACGTAAGCTTTGATTAAAGACCATACTTGTTCATTTCAAAATGGAAATAGTTCAGTTCAAAATAAGAAATTTAAAATAAAAAAAAAATTAAATTTACAAATATCTTTGGTGCTACAATAAGGTATTGATCTGTTTTTTTTTTTTTTTTTGTATAATCGTCTAAAACATTTCTGTTTCAAGCTATTCAGTTTAGTCAAACAGTTTTAATTCAGCTAATTCAGTTTAGTATTAGTATAGATTTCGTTTACACACAGTTAATTGTCAAAACAGTTCTATTTCAAACAATTCGGTTTAGCATAAGTTCATAGTTTCAATGTCAAAACCAGTTCTATTTCAAACAATTCTGTTTAGCATAAGTACTCAGTTTAAAAGTAAGTACACAGTTTAATTGTGAAAAAAAATTCTATTTCAAGCTATTCCGTTTAGTCAAACAGTTCTAATTCAAACTATTCAGTTCAGCATAAGTATATAGTTTAGTTCTATTTAACCCATAGATAGGGCCCTATCAGGTGCTACCATTCCTGGCTAGAGTAGACTTTGGAGCAATGGCAATGAAGAGGTGCTCTGCATTCCCCAAAGCCCCAGCATCACTGGAACCTCACCACCAGATTGTCTACTTTGAGAGATCGAGATTCAATGGCAGGTCGAGTCATATCAAAGACTCAAAAGATGGTGATTCCTTAATTATCACTCAGCATTATAAGGTACGGATAATGAGTAAGTGTGTAATATATTAACGCGACTGCAGGTTTAAATACAGCGGATGTTGTTGACAGATACATTGATAAGATCGGACTGATCGCTGGAATGTCATCATGCCCACAGGTGCTGTGTATCGGCGAATGTTGAGACAGCTGCTTTCGGCCGAAGATAATATCAACAAAGTGATTATCAGAATATCACCTTGACCTATGGACGTGGTTGAAATCGGTGAGGGTGGCAGATGCGTCCCACCACAGAAGTGGGTTTGGGCAAGTAGCCAATGGGGAACAAACAACATAACCAATGGAAAGCAAAGAAGTAAGACGTCGGCGTAACCATAGTCAACAAAAAAGAGGAATTGCTGCAGGTCACGTGAGAGTTGTAGACTATATAAGTTCCCGAATTTTGGCTAAAGTCAGTTGTTCACTGGCTCTTCCGTCTCCCGACAACTCCTTCGTGTGCGTGAACTCTCTGCGATTGCTTTTCTGCTCCACACAACTATCCTCGCCAAGAATATAAATATAATCGTATATTTTTATATATACGTGTTCCTCGTTGATAATAACAACACAGCTGAGTATACAACAAGTGGAACAATCCAGGGAAAGGAGTAGCGCCCTCCTCCACATCTGGCTGTAGTAGATATTGAAAAGGGCGCCTTCGGATAGCCCTTGACTACGGCCCCAACCCCTCCACACAAGTAAGATGTGACACAAGGTCAATTTTTGTGCGGAGTTTAATAGGTTTAAATTTAGTGTTTTTCTTTTCCTAAATCAATTACTGTACAAAGGTTAAAAATCATAGTCTGCCCTACTATTTATCCAGAATTTGAAGGAGAATAGTTGAATAAATACTTTTCCAAAGGATATTAACGCCATATATCATTCAAACAGCCTCATCAAGGTTTTGAACTCGGATCACTGTGTCCCTTTCCTAGAACGGTAACCATTACACCAAAATCAATCTATCTATCTATCTATCTAGGGAAGGAAGGGAGGGAGGAAGGTAGAGTCTTAATGTAGCTAACATGTAAGAATTGATTAAA
Organism: Sepioteuthis lessoniana; assembly: GCA_963585895.1. Lineage (NCBI taxonomy): Eukaryota > Metazoa > Mollusca > Cephalopoda > Myopsida > Loliginidae > Sepioteuthis > Sepioteuthis lessoniana. The sequence goes on along the minus strand of OY757941.1, from coordinate 55,463,382 downwards.
GTTAAGAAAAATAATACAAAAAAATAAAAAAATACATCCTTACGTATATTTATACATTTTTGACTAAGCTTCGCGCAATTTTCTTATTTCTATGATGAAGGCCTCAAGTCATTATTTGTCGTTGACATTTTATAAGATACGCGTGCTATTTTCAATATAGGTCTACTGAGTGAATTAACCAAATTTTACTGAGTTTTGCACAGGTCATAAGTATTTGGCTCTTAATGAGATTCGAACTCTCGAACACTTATCTGTTAACCTAGTTTATTAACCATTATACCACACTAGCCGTCCTTGCCATTTCATAAACTGACCTTTGACACAAATCGAACACACAAATTTGCAAACTTATATCTAGGACGGCTATTATTAATTAATAACTAGAACAGTATTGTTTTTTATTAAAACCTCAAGTATTTGACGTCGTTGTTTGCAGCTAATATTCCATTAGATACGAGTATTATTGATTTTATATTCTTCGTGAAAGTAATGTCAGTATGCGCCTAACAAAGACATGGACAGCTACCGATTGGCTATCGATCCTATTGAAGTCTAATCTATCCGATAAAATCAAGAGGGATTTCTTCCTAGCAGCAGTGGTGTCAATACTACTGTACGGATGCACCTTATGGACACTGCTTAGCCTCATATAGAAAACAGCTTGACGGGAACTGCAAAAGAATACTACGAGCTATACTGAAAAAATCCTGGAAGCAACTCGCCTCGAAACAACTGCTGTACTACCACTTACATCCCATCTCAAGGATCATCTAAGTTAGATGAACAAGACAGGCGGGGAACTGTAGGAGAAGCAAGGATAAATTCATAAGCAACATTTTCCACCCCCCTCCCCGCTGACGGATGGACGTGCCAGTGTTGGCCAATCAATTAGAACTTACCTACAACAGCTCTATGTGGATACATGATACAGTTTGGAAGACCTGCCGGGAGCGGTGGCTTACAGGAACGGAGAGAGAGAGGGGGCTACTATATACTATCAGATTAACTTGATGATGATGATGATGATGATATTCGTGGTTGTTTGTTTGGGTTCTATGGTATATCAACCCTTGTAGATTATTCAACACCAAATTCTGTCTATATGTACGAGGATCATTAAATAAGTTTCCAGACTTTTTTCGTGTGGGCACTTTTATTGATAGTACACACATGAAACTCTAGTTCCCTTCGAACTAATATCCTCCGGCTGCAATACACTTGTTGTACTGTCCCAACAACTTCTGCAAGACCCAATCGAAGTCCTCTTGTGTGAGCGTCTCAATGACCTTCGTCACAGCCTCTTTCATCACCTCTATTGTCTCATAACGACAGCCTGTGAGCTTAGGAAATAACCAAAAGTCACAGGGAGCATGAGGAACTGTCCTGATGCCCATCTTGGTCAAATAGTCTGTGATAACGATGGAGTTATGGACTGGTGCATTGTCCTGCTGGAAATACCACTGAGCTGATTTGAAGAGTGCTGGCCTCTTCCCAAGGAATCTCTTCCTGAACTCCCTTAAAACCTCAACATAGTAACCCTAAACCTTTGTCCAATCAACTCTGATGTATTGATCACCTTACTCCTCCCACACCTCTCATCATCCCTCACAGACTGCCTGCCTTCCTTGAATCTCTTATGCCACTCAAAGACTGATGCTCGATTCATGCAAGATGGTCGAAAAGCAGTCTGAAGCATTCTATACGTTCCTGTAGCATTTTTTCCAAATTTAAAACAGAATTTTATTGCATAATCAAAACTACACAAGAACACTGCGTGCTGTTTTCAAGAAATCCTCGAAACTGCTCTCTAGAAAACAGTGGCTGTACAGCCACTTACTTTCCATCTCATAAATCCTCTAAGATGAACATGACATACTGAGCACTGCTGGGGAAGTGACAACAAACTTATAATTGACGTTCTCCTAAGGACTGCTACACATGGACACACCAGTGTTGGACGACTAACAAAAGCTGAGATGCACCAAATCTGTGCAGACCCTGGATGCAGTCTAGAGGACATGCAAAGTGCGATGACTGATAGGGAAGGATGGCGAGAAAGAGTCGAGTGAGAGGCGGATGGTAAGCGAGCTGGCAAATGATAAACAAAGTTGAAAATATAAAAAGACTCAAGGAATAATTTTGTACCATATTTATTGACGAAATAGTTTTATATTTACCGACAAAGCCCAGTCGTTAATGCGTTGTTAACGAAGTCAGAGTACTCCCATGTAACAAATACTTGCATCATATTCTAACCGAATATGAGTCTCATATGGAACAATGTCTACAAATACACCGAGTCGGAACCTGAAGTTTGACTTGCATGCGTTTGTAAATGCCTGTTTCATCGTCCCGACATTTGAGAACAACCCTTGTCGTCATGACACTTAGTTTTTGGCAGCATCGGCACGACCGTAGCATGGAGCTCATTTCACTTTTTCCGTAAGTCGTGATGTTGGATTCTGCGTCCGTGTACGAATGACACTTCCCACTGCAAACGTAGGAGCGGAAGTTCTGTGGAAGACAACGCCGGAAGTTGATGGTGTGAATGAACTTGCGCAGATGACACCACTGGTTAGTGTCCCCGGATATATCACCCTCGGAAATTATGCCGGGATCTGTGTTAAAACGCATTAGAGATGTGATTGGCTGAAAGAAGCAGAACACACCAAGACACGTGACCAAAAACCAACTGAAAGGATCGGCCATATTGGAATTTTGTACCCTCATGAAAAGGCCTGAAAAAGAAAAGAAGAAATGACACTAAGAGTGATAAATAAAGTGCGAAAAAAAACGAATTCAATGAAAGAAAACGAGTTAACTAAAAAAAAAAAAAAAGAAAAAAAAAAGGAACAAACGATATCACGCGGAAACTGTTTCGAATGCAGATTACGCGGCTGATCTAGCGCTTCTTGAAAACAACCCCCCCAAAAACTGACCATGACCTTCCTATGTATACGATAGCATCACTTTCAGTAGATGAAATATTACTACCAATGGACGTGGTACATTCAAAAAGTTTCCAGACTTTTTTTGTTATGGCATTCAAAATTGTTGTAGACTCTTGAAAATTCAGTATGTTATTGCTATACATCTTATGAGATGACTGGCCAATTTTTATGATTTCAGATTCAAATGAACAGCTACAGCAGCAATTGGAATACACCCTACTAAAGCCTGATTGTCACAGCTGGTGAATTTCAAAAATGCAATCTGGACGTGAGGACACTTAGAAGAACGATATGCAATAAAATTCTGTTTTAAACTTGAAAAAAAATGCCACAGAAACGATGGAATGCTTCAGACTGCTTTTCGACCATCTTGCATGAATCGAGCATCAGTTTTTGAGTGGCACAAGAGATTCAAGGAAGGCAGGGAGTCTGTGACAGATGATGAGAGGTGTGGGAGGAGTAAGGAAGTCAATACACCAGAGTTGATTGGCTAAACGGTTACGGTTAGGGTTACTATGTTGAGGTTTGAAGGGAATTCAGAAAGAGATTCCATCGGAAGAGGCCAACACTCTTCAAATCGGGTTCGTGGCATTTCCACGAGGACAATGCACCAGTCCACTACTCCATCCTTGTCATAGACTATTTGACCAAGATGGGCATCAGGACAGTTTCTCAGCCTCCCTATAGTCCAGACCTTGCTACTTCTGACTTTTGGTTATTTCCTAAGCTCACAGGCTGTCGTTATGAGACAACAGAGGTGATGAAAGAGGCTGTGACGATGGTCATTGACACGCTCACTCAAGAGGACTTCGATGGAGCCTTCCAGAAGTTGTTGGAACGGTACAACAAGTGTATTGCAGCCGGAAGAATTTATATCGAAGGGGACTAGAGTTTCATGTGTGTACTGTCAATAAAAGTGCCCATACGAAAAAAGTCTGGAAACTTATGTAATGATCCTCGTATAAGTATTATTAATTCCCGAGGCTTACCATTTCATGAGAAGATCACATGAACTCTGCCCGAACTTTCTACAATACAAAATCACCCTTTTATCCTTTAAATCGTGCTGGTTGACTATTTACATAAATAAACAAATTCCAGTCCATCTAACTTGTTCATCTTATTTAGCTCGATATTCATCATTAAACATTTCAATTAAGAAATTAATTTTCATGTATTTCTTTAATTGACATTCGTTTCATTTTATCGGTCAGGTTTGATTTCCATATGATCGATAGCTTATCGATAGCCGTTCATGCCTTCGTTTTCCGCGTGTCGATGTCTTTTTCGGTTGATGAGACACTGCCTCCTAGGTAGGTGAATTTGTCTACCAGTTTCTGAGAGGTTCCCTCTCGTGTGCAGTTTAGTTCTATTTAACCCATAGATAGGGCCCTATCAGGTACTACTATTCCGGGCCAGAGTTGACCTGGGAGCAATAATACTCTAGGGAAAACTTTGTATTCTTGACTCAGAGTAGGATAATTAATATGAAACTTTTAAACACAAAGAAAACACATTGACTTTCATTCTTCGCGGCTATCATTATCTTCTTTTTATTCTTTGTTTAATGGTATATCAACCCTCGTGAGTATTTGAATGCCAATGTCACCCTTGTAGAATAGCAGTGATACTATTTAACCGACAGCATGGGAGATGTGAGGATTCAAATCTCTCCCGAGAGTATTCGACTGAACGTGAACTTAACAGTGCTAACGGAGCACGAATTCGCTTACTACGATGTCACAATCTAGCACGTCAATTACTTCCCCATGGAGATTTCTTCTCTGTTGTTTTCCGGTTAGGTCAGCAATTTAAAGGTTTACTTGACCTTATTCCCGACATGGTTCATAAGGAAGAGGTCATCTTTTTAAGGTTGAGTTTAGTTTGATACAAGGCCAAAAGTACAGGGCATGAGTGAGACTTTGAATTGTTTATTGTTATTTCTATAATAAAAGCAATTCTTTAATAAGTATGAGTTATTATTTTTATAATAACTATAGTAACTTTTTTAAAGAACATTATTAGTATTTCTATAATAATAGCAATTCTTTTATAAGAAATTATCATTATTTCTATAATAATAACAATTGTTTTATAAAGAAAATTTTCTATAATAATAATTCTTTTATAAGAAATTATTTACACGAAAGGAAAAAATAAAATCCAACATGTTCACTCGTTCAAGTTCAATGGGAAAAGTTTTTGAATATCTTTAAAAACATATCAACCCTTCCAGGTTAATCAATGCCAAATTCTGTTTATACATAGATTGAATATGATTTGTAAACATTGTTTGTACGTAACATTCTTAAATGAGCCATATCTGATTTCTTTGCGCACAGTTAAATGGTTTCAAGTATTTCTATTTAACACTAATAATTCTATTGAATATTAATCAGTTATTAGCACAAACCGGACATTGGCATGATGGTTAGAGTGTTCGCCAATGGCCCAGGAGACCTGGGTTCAAAGACTCAAAAAATGGTACTTGATGCCTCCTTGCTTAACACTCAGCATTATAAGGTACGGATCAAGGGTAAAGTGGAGCAATCCAGAGAATGGAGTAGCGCCCTCCCCTACAACTTGGTGTAGTAGCTATCGTAAAGGGAGCCTTCGGGTCACCCTCGACTAAGGGAGTCAACTTTATTTTTACTATTAGCACAAATCTAAATGATTTCAAATATTCCTTTCTAACACGAATAATTCCATTCAATATCAATCATTTGTTTGCACACAGTTAAATGTTCATTCATATGATTAGTGAGTGAATAGTTTGTTGTTAATTCCATTTTTCAAATGTCAGAGCTAAACCGGCTCATTGGCCTAGTGGGTAGAGTGTTCGCCAATGGCCCAGGAGAATGGTACTTGATACATCCGTGCTTAACACTCAGCAATATTAGGTACGTATCAAGGGTAAAGTGGAGCAACCCAGGGAAAGAAGTAGCACCCTGCCTACACCTTGGTGTAGTAGCTATTGAAAAGGGAGCCTTCGGGTCACCCTCGACTAAGGTCGCCAACTTTACTTTTGGTGAAAGAGTAGCGCCCTCCCCTACACCTCGGTGTAGTAGATATTGAAAAGGGAGCTTTAGGGTCACCCTCAACTACGGTCAACATTACTTAATTTATTGATATTGTTCACATAGAGTTTTCTAGTTTTGCTATTTGACACGAATAATCTTATTCAACAGTATTCATTCGTTTAGACACGGTCCGATGGTTTTAAATATTTCTACTCAATATCAACGATTAAATTAAACATTAATCATTTGTTTGCACACAGTTAGACGGTCAAACACAGAGGGGACCCTATCAGGTACTACTACTCCGGGTCAGAGTAGGCCAAAAAGAAATGAAGTGGGTCATCCACATAACCCAAAGCTCCAGAACTTAGGCCTCACCATCAGATTGTTTAATGTCATATCAGGACAGTCACTGGCGGTGGTGGGTCTTACCCCCTCTGCAGAGATGCAGTTAGTATATTCTATTGTCCAAGCCGACTGTGTGATGAACTTATTAGACTGTCAACGTATTTTTTTTTTAGCAGAAAACAATAAAAAAACAAAATCGCAACTTTCCCACTCCCAAAATGACTATTTTCTATTTATAAAGGGTGTTCATGTTAACATTTTTATTTAATAAAGAACAATCATCCATTGTTGGAGGTGCCCGTGGTGTAATGGTTATCGTCGTAGGAAATGATCACGGCGACACGAGTTCAAATCTTGGACGAGACTGATTGCATTTCACATAGCACTAATACCTTTGGGAAAGGTACAAATCCGATCATTCTCCCTCCAGCTATGGGTAAATAGTAGGACAGACTAGGTTCTTCAGACTAGGAGAAGGACAACTGTGAATTCAAACCTGTTAAACTCCGCTTAAAAAGTTGACCTTGTATCATATCCTGCCCGAGTGGAGGGGTTGGTAAATAGGATCATCCATTTTCTGAAGATGAAAGTGTTGAAAAAGGCAAGTAAGCATTCAGGTCAAAATACTTTAATTTTTTTTTTTTTTTACTTTCGGTGTGTGTGTGGGGGGGTCCTTCTTTAAATATTTGTCTTATACTGGGCTGTGACATCGTACTCCAGTCGGGCTATTAAGTTTACTTTCGGAATAATGCTCTTGAAAAAAATATGAATCCTCTTATGTAGCGTAATGGTTAAAGCGATGAACTGCGGAATCGTTGTAAGCGAGTTCGAACTCCAGTCACGCTATTACGTTCACTTTCGGACAAATATCCTGAGAAAGGTATAAACCCCCAAATCCCACCATCTATGGGTTAAATAGTACCACTACTGTTCTTCTAGAAGAGTGGCTTTGGCATTAAATAACCAACAAAGGTTGATATGCCATTAAGAAACCAAACCTTATGTCCCCGCCAGTTTTAATTGTACCAATAATGTTCTTCTACAAGGATTGCATTGGCATCAAATAACCCTAGAAGTTTGATAGGCCATTGAAACAGATAAAACCAACCAAATCATTTCAGAGCCCAGTCGGCCGGAGCTGTAGGATACACCGACTGCATATGACACTATACAATCTTAGGGTGAGGCTCCAATAATGCTGGAGCTTTGGGGAATGTGGTATATCCCTCCATTGCCATCGCTCCCAGGTCCACTCTGATTCGGAGTGGTAGCCCTTGAAAGCGTCCAATCTGTGTTAAACAGAACTGTTCAGCATTTGAACTGAGTGCAAGCAAATGGCCAGTGCAAAATTGAATTATTTGTAGTAGAACTGTTTTTACATTTCACTTTGTGTAAACAAATGACTGATTCTTAATTGAATTGTTAGTGGTAAATAGCAGTACCTGGAACCATTCAACTGTGCGCAAACAAATGAGCTTAGACTCATTTAAAACCTTATTTGTATTTACAAATCATATATAGGTAGTATATTTGTATAAAGAGGATTTGGCATTAAATAACCTACAATGGTTGATGTGCCATAAAACCAAACTAAACTAAACCATGTCATAAGAAAGAAAACTTAGTAAATGTTTGTATAAAAAGTAATATAGGTTGATTGATATAAAAGGAATAAAATGGACAAATAATTGAAGCAAATTATATATATATTGGCCTAGTGGTAGAGTGATTGCCAATAGGCCGGGAGACTGGGGTTCAATCCCAGGTCGAGTCATACCAAAGATTCAAAAGACGGTACTTGATACTTCTTTGCTAAACACTCAGCATTATAAGGTACGTTTCAAGGGTAAAGTGGAGCCATCTAACTTGGATAGTTTTCGTGATGGGAAGCAGGTGGCCGTATAGTTGGTGCCTTGTGGGGTATTGCCGCCAGGACTTGTTTGATATTGCTCGCAACATTCTTGTGTAATATATATATATATATATATATATATATAAACGCCAGCTAGGGTTATTTTTATTCGAGCCTGTGCTCATTTGCTTGCGTACAGTTAAACATTTTCACGTACGCAGAGCCAACATTAATAATTCTAAATGCTTTCAAGTGTTGCTATCTTATACTAATGATTTTATTCAAAATCAATTATTTTTTGCGCAGAGTTATATGGTTTTAAGAATTGCTTTTTAACAATAATTTTAAATAATTCTGTTTAAAATGAATCATTTGTTTACACACATTTAAATGGTTTCAAGTATAATAAAGGATCGAATAGTTCTGTGTGACCTCTAGATTTGACCCTTACTGGTACTACTCCTACTACAGAGTGGACCTGGGGATAATGAATGTGAAGGGGTACCCAACATTTCTCTGAGACTGAAGCCACACTACCAAATGCAGTTTTGTGTCATACCCAGGACACTCACTGGAGTAGGGAGGAGTCCTACCCTTCTGTAGAGACGTAGTTAGCGTATTGTACAGCCCCGGCTGACAGGGTGGGCAAAGGGACGTAAACTCCAAATGAATATTAACTTTTCTCCTTTTTAAAATTCACAAACACACGTTTTTTGAAATCTTTGTCGACAAAAAGAAGAAAAAACTTTTACTCTCTCCCTATATAAAAATCCAATTGATGGAGGCGCTCTTAGTTTACTGGTTATCGTCGTAGGAAATAGACACAGCAATCCGAGTTCAAACCTTGGACGAGGCAGTTTGCATTTCACAAAGCCCTAATGTTGCATACTGACCCCGGCCAAGCTGTAAAAATAGGAAATGCACCTGTGTAAATAACAAGTGCATCCGGTCGAGGAATATCAGAATATAACCTTGACCGTGGACGAGTTGAATGAGTGCAATTTGTGACGCCCACAAGAAGAAGGTACTATTTACCAACCCCTCCGCTCGGGCAGGATATGACACAAGGTCAATTTTTAAGCGGAGTTTAACAGGTTTTGAATTCAGAGTTTTCCTTCTCCTAGACTAGTTGCCTCACCAAGGCTGAAGAACCTAGTCCGTCCTACTATTTACCCATAGCTGGAGGGAGAATAAGGGGGTTCATACCTTTCCCAAGGGTATTTGCCCGAAAGTGAACGTAATAGCGCGACTGGAGTACGAACTCGCGTACTACGATTCCGCAGTTCATCGCTTTAACCATTACACCACGAGGACATCCCACAAGAAGAAGGTGGATGTCGAACTATTATATAACTCGGTGCACAGGAAGTTCAGACAAGTTGGAGATCAGACCAGTTGGAGGGAAGATGCTAGAATGAGGAACATGTCCCCGAGAGGCCAGGCCCCCAGGCCCCCGGTTGAGTAGGCCAAGAGAACGGGAAAGAAACACTGTTATGGCCATAAGAGTAGGGGTCAATATGTTGCAGTTCTTTTCGGTCTCCAACTCCCTCTCACATACAACCCTTTCACTAACGTGAGAGGTATATTTGTCTTAAGAACTGTGTCGCTCGTCTTTATTGTGTCGTCGTTATGATTCTATATCTCTATATATTATGAGTATATAACACTAATACCCTTGGAAAAGGTGGGAATCCAACCACGACAACCTCAAGTTATGGATAAATAGAAGGATTGACTGGTATCTTTAACCATGGTATGGCAACCGGTCTAAGAAAAGGAAAAATCTTGATAAATTCTGCTTGTGCTGAGCGGTTGGGTAAATACATATGCTGATTGCACCCCCCATGCAAAAGGAGTAAGACCCCCACAAAAAAAAAACGAGTATCTGTGTATGGCATTAAACTGTATCCAGTAGTAAGGTTTCAATTCTGGAGCTCTGAAGAGAGTGAAGTCACCTCTTCATTGGCATTTCTCCCAGGTCCACTGACTCCGGTGTGGTAGTACTTATTTGGGTCTCATCTATGTTTCAAATAGATCCATTTAAAAATTGTTAGTATTGTATTGGAATACTTATTAGCTGTAAATTATTTGTAGTTAGAATAGTAACTTGACGCTATAATTGTTTATGAAAGATTATTATTGAAGACTACGTACTTCGAACGTTGATAGATCTAATAAAAAATGGCTTTACATTTAAAAAAAAAAAAGACAAGAAGCAGGAACTAAAAAGAACGCAGACGATGTAAATGACATAACACGTCTTGCAAATAAATTTCTTCTGCATAGCCAGGAGCAAGCAGCAGGAGGCATTGGGCCTCCTCGCGTGAACACAAGCAACACGGAGTGCATGTGTTTTAATTGAGAAGGAGCCATCTCCACTCTGAATAGTGGTCCTCTGAAATGAGTTGACAAGTTCACGTAACTCAGCAGTAGCGTCTCACTAAATACTGTGAGCAACACCCCATGAAACAACAGCTGTATGGCCACCTACCTCCCATCTCTAAAACCATCCAAAAAAATACGAACAAAACATGCGGAACACTGCTGGAGAGGCAAGTATGTTCTTCTATGGACCCCTTCACATGGACGTACCAGTGTTGATCAACTAATAAAAACTTACCAACAATAGATCTGTACAGACACAGGGTGTTGTCTGAAAGACCTGCCAGAAGCGCTGAATAATAGAGAGAGAGAGAGAGAGAGAGAGTCAGGGAAATCAGTGTTAGCAGCGTGAGATGATGATGATGATGATGATGATTATTAGTTAATTGGATTATTAAGAAGTTATTTGAAGTTATAATTGTTAACAAAGGATTACGGATACTGGCATGATGGTTAGAGCGTTCGCAAGTGGCCTGGGAGACCTGGGTTCAATCCCAGGTGGAATTATACCAAAGACTTAAAAAAATGGAACTTCATGCCTTATTGCCTAACACTCAGCATTATAAGGTACGGATCAAGGGTAAAGTGGAGCAATCCAGGGAATGGAGTAGTAACCTCCCCTACACATCGGTGTAGTAGCTATCGAAAAGGGAGCCTGCGGGTCACCCTCGACTAAGGTCACCAACCTTACTCTTACTTACTATTATTAGTTAGTTAAAACCATAAAACTGTGTCCAAACAAATTACTACAACTAAATAAAAATAATTACTTGAAAATGAATAATTATTTGTATTATATAGGAATACTTGAAACTAAATAACAGTGTGAAAATTATTTGGGATAGATAGAAATACTTGAAAACATACAACCGTGTGCAAATTATTTGTATTAGATAGGAATACTTGAAACCATACAACAGTGTGCAAATTATTTGTTTGATTATATTATTTGGTTTAATGGCTGATGGTTATTTAATACCAAATCCTGTTCACACACACACACACACACACATATATATATATATGTGTGTGTGTGTGTGATTTTTGAGTGAATAGTTTGTAAGTAACTTTTTCTAACGAGTTAGAGTTCATGTTTTGTGCACAATAAAATGGTTTCAAGTATTGCTAATTAACACTAATATTTTTGTTAAATATTAATTATTTGTTTGAACATAGTTAAACGCTTTCAAGTATTACAATTTATTGTTTGCACACAGTTAATTAGTTTCAATTATTGCTATTAAACAATGATAATTGTCTTTGGTATTAATAACAATCCCTGGTAAAAGATGGAACAGTTCTATTTGATCAATAGATGAGACTCTTAGAGGAGCTACTTGGTGGTTGTGGTTTGTTGGTTATAGCTGTAGAAAATATACATGACGAACCGTGTTCAAATCCTGCATTTAAATTTCACATAGAACTATAAGTTTTAAATAACGTAAAGTTGGCGACCGTAGTTGAGGGCGACCCGAAGGCTCCCTTTTCATACACACTGAGGAGTAGGGGAAGATGCTACTCCTTTCCCTGTATAGCTCCACTTTACCCTCGATACGTACCTTATATTACTGAGTGTTAAGCAAGAAGGTATCAAGTACCATTTTTAAAGTCTTTGGCATGACGCAACCTGGGATTGAACCCAGATCTCGCGGACCATTGGCGAACACTAGACCAATGAGCCGGTTTAGCTCTGACATTTGAAAAATGGAATTAACAACAAAAATGGAATGAACACTTACAATGGAATTAACAACAAAATGGAATTAACAACAAAAGTGGAATTAACAACAAAAGTGGAATTAACACTTACAAATCATATGAATGAACATTTAACTGTGTGCAAACAAATGATTGATATTGAATAGAATTATCCGTGTTAAAAAGGAATATTTGAAATCATTTAAATTTGTGCTAATAATAGATTAATTTTCAATAGAATTATTGATTGACCTCCAACCAAACAATATATTGCTCAATAGCATTGTGATCAAAAGAAATAAGTAAGTAAAGTTGGCGACTGTAGTCGAGGGTGACCCGAAGGCTCTCTTTTCAATAGCTACTACCGAGGTGTTGGGGAGAGCGCTACTCCTTTCTCTGGGTGGCTCCACTTTAGCCTTGATACGTACCTTATATTGTGGAGTGTTAGCAATGAGGTACCAAGTACCATTTTAAAAGTCTTTGGTATGACGCAACCTGGGATTGAACTCAGGTCTCCCGGACCATTAGGCGAACAATCTACCCATTAGACCAATGAGCCGAACACCCCATTTCTTTTAACGCATTAGGTCATCCCAAAGCGAGTAACCTAACACAGAATATTCGGTCGGAAACAGTTACTTAATATAATAAAGACATTTAATTGTACCCAATACGAGTAGGAACTTAGTTCCTACTCTAGGTCTGAAATATAAAGAACGGGAGCCCCATGTGCCCACCAGCAGGAAGAAACCACCACGTCTGGTCAACTGGATTCCCCGGTTCACCTTGTCAAGTGACCAAAAAGGACTTGTGACGTGGGTGAGTTCTTCAGACACAGTGACAAGGGAGATAACTCTCTTCAGTCTCACATCAGCACTAATACTCTTGGCAAAGGCATGAATCCTATAATTCCCTTTCAGCTATGGATACATAGTTTGGCAAACTGTGCACTTTAGCCTTGGTATAGCAATTGATCTACTTGTAAGACTGTGAATTCAATCCTTTGAAGTCCGCTTAAAAATTGCCCTTGTGTCACAGTGCTCAGAGGTTGGTAAATACATGCATACTAAAACTTGCCTATTTTGAACAACCATTGAATTCTTATTTTGGACAAACTACAACTACCTATTCTGGACGCCTAGCCTGCTACGCCTCCAGGCAGAGTGGGATAAGAAATCTTCAAAAACAAAGATTATTTGAAACCCGAATACTGTCATACAATATAAATTGTAAAAATAGAATCAAATCAAATAATAATGAAGACTCGAGATTTTTACTTGAAAATGAAAAGAACGAACATCAGTAAATAATTAGAATTCTAGTCAATCTCATAACTGGGCCCAGTCGGCAGGGCCTGCAGAATACACCGTCTACATCCCTGCAGAGGGGTAAGAACCCCCACTCAACGAGTGTCCTGTTTATGACAGTAAACAATCTGAGGGTGAGGCTCCAGTAATGCTGCAGCTGTGGAGAATGCAGAGTACCCCTTCATTGCCATCGCTCCTAGGTCCATTCTGGCCAAGAGTGGTAGCATCAGATAGGGCCCTATCTATGGGTTAAATAGAACTAAACTGTTGTGGGACGTCATCAGACACCTTACTGGTTAGCACCGTGTTCGTTTGAATCATGACTGTCTCTTGATGTCGACTAATGTTTCATTAGCCGATGCCAATTTCGTGTAAAACAAATATTTAAAAACCAGTCCTGTAAATGGCTTAAGAAAATGAAATTTTATCTTGATTACATTATATAAAAAGAAATTGTATTAACCTTTAAAATGGCGGAAGACGAAAACGCCTAGAGGCCTTAATATACTGGGTGGTTTCTATATTCATTTGAGGTAAATTTATGCTTCCATGTTTTTAGGATTCATAAATTTCCCTTCATTAAAAAAATGCATTGATGAAAAACTAATATATATATATATATATATATATATATATATATATACATGTGTGTGTATGAATGTGTGTGTGTGTGTGT
>OY757941.1:55356648-55446648 GCA_963585895.1 Sepioteuthis lessoniana | reverse complement strand
ACGTTAAACGTTTCGGTTTTGATAGCCTTCTTCAGGACTTTGATATCATGAGGAATGTTGTTTACACAGCTATGGGTGCTTGTCTAGATAGCAGGAGGTTATATACATTTTCTTTGCTCCCGTTATCTCGACAAGAATCCATCGATAATATATATATATATATATTAGAAATGTTGTGGCAGTCTGCTAGAGTTATGGTTAGACGTTTATATCAATTGTTTGGAGTACTGTTCCATTAGTTGACTATTGTGGTAAAGGTTTGGATTTTAACCCTCCCTTAAAAGCCGTATCCTAATTATGAAGGGATTTTTTAGGCTTAAAACGTCGACTTGTATGCCGGCACGCAAATAAAAGGAGCACACAATATGGACACTTTTATTGATTGTGCACAAATGAAACTATAGTCCCCTTCGAAGTAATCTCCTTCGGCTGCAATGCACTTGTTCCAACAACATTGAGGGGGAGGAACTGCCTTGATGTCCATCTTGGTCAAATTGTCTGTAACAAGGATGCAATTGTGGACTGGTGCATTATTCTGGTTGAAATGCCACTGACCCGATTTGAAGAGTGCTGGCCTCTTCCCAAGGGATCTCTTCCTGAACTCCCTTAAAACCTCAACATAGTATTCCTTGTTGACTGTCTGTCCAGTGGGAACCCAGTGCCTGTAGATGATGCCAGTGCTGTCAAAAAAAGGGATCATCAAAAGTTTGTGGGTGGATTTGCTCTGTCTGGCCTTCTTAGGTCTGGGAGAGCCAGCATGCTTCCACTGGGAACTCTGTCTCTTGGTTTCTGGGTCATAGCAGTAGATCCAGCTTTCATCGCAGGTCAAGAACTGCGGGATCTGAATCGATCAACTCCACCATCTTCCTGCTGTCATGACAACATTTTTTTTTCTGATCCTCTATGAGCACCCTTGGGACAAACTTCGCGCAAATCTTCCGCATCTTCACTTCCTCGCGAATATTTGTGTGTATAGTTCCCACACTGACATCAAACAGTGCACTTATTGTCTCTATAGACACACGACAGTCCTTATCCATGAAATTCTTTATTTGGCCAATCAACTCTGGTGTTCTGACTTCCTTATTAACTTCCTTACTTCTCCCACACCTCCCATCATCCCTCACAGACTCCCAGCCTTCCTTGAATCTCTTATACCACTCAAAACTGATGCTCGATTCATGCAGTCTGAAGCATTCCATACGTTTCTGTGGTATTTTTTCCAAGTTTAAAACATAATTTTATTGCATATCGTTCTTCTAAAGTGTCCTCACGTCCAGATTGCATTTTTGAAATTCACCAGCTGTGACAATCAGGCTTTAGTGGGGTGTATTCCAATTGCTGCTGTAGCTGTTCATTTGAATCTGAAATCATAAAAATTGGTCAGTCATCTCATAAGCTATATAGCAATAACATAGTAGATTTTCAAGAGTCTACGACAATTTTAAATGTCTGTACAAAAAGTCTGGAAACTTATTGAAGGCACCTCATCAGCGCGATATGATGATGATATATATAATGTAGTCTATGTTGACCTGAAGGCTTTCTTTTTAGTAGCTACTACACCGAAGTGTATGGGAAGGTGCAGCTCCTTTCTTTGGTGTGCTCCATTTACTCTTGATCCGTACTTTATCATGCTGAGAATTAATCAAGGAAGCATCAAGTACCATTTTTGAGTCTTTAAAAAACGTTTTCTTTTTCATTAAAGAGAGACAGAAATTTTGTAAACATGTTTGATCAAATACGAGTGACATTTCGTGTTTACTTTATCTATCTATGACCCGTTTAAGTTTTCGTTTGGCTAATTACCAACTTTGAATGTAGCAGCCACATTGTAAAATGACTTTAGCACTTTTCCCGCTGATTATTTCTTTTCCCTCATGTAAAATTCCTTTTTTTCCGTAAATTTCCTTCTCACTTGTCTTTCCTCCTACTCTTTATATTTATGTATATGGGTCGTCATCGTGTTTGTGATTTCATTATCCGCCCCCGAAGATGGTGCCTGCTGGAGTCGAAAAGACTCAGGAAAAATAAAGTGCCTTTCTGAATTCATTCCATCCCGAAGCGAAACGATTCATACTAAACTTGGAACGAATCAAAGCTAGAATAGGCAGACATGAAGTATTTCATCTATTCGATCAAACACGCACACGCTCACATTCACGCATGTGTATATATATATATATATATATATATATATATATATAAAGAAATGATATATAAAAATTCTGTGAAACCAACTTAAATAGATAGGAACAAATTGAGATATAGATTGGAAGACATTCGGTTCGGCTGAGAAAGTTATATCAATCTGTACATTAACTTTCAATTCATTCGTCTATGTTCATCTCTCTCTCTCTCTCTCTATATATATATATATATATATATATATACACACACACACACACACACACTAACACACACACACACACACACATATATATATATAAGAGAAAGAAAGAGAGAGATGTAAATATTGATATAGATGTTTATGAATATACTGAGATGAATAGATAGATGAGAGTATAACAAAATAGATAGATATATAGAAATGGATTAGATAGATAGATAGATAGTATACTGAAATAGATAGACAGAAAGATAGATCGATATGAAAGACTCAGATAAATGAGAGTGTAAAAAATAGATAGATAGAATGAAATCAAATAGATCAATAATGTATAGTTTTAGATAGGAAAAGATTTAGATCGATAGATGATTTATATGAAGATAGATAGATAGATAGATATGAAAGACTCAGATAGATAGATGGATATGAAAGACTCAGTTAGATAGATAGATATGAAAGACTCAGATAGATGATAGATAGATAGATAATTTTGAGAACTTCTGGATAAAATCTGAAGATTGTACGTTGATGAGAAACTTGTAAGAAAGTAACAAAAGGGTTTTTTTTTATTTGTATAGAATTTGATCGATGACGCCTAAATTTGATCGATGACACGCCTAAATCAGACATTCGATTTCGTCTTCTTCAACAAAAGTTGAAATGATGTTTGTTGAATACAAATACACACTTAGACACGTGATAAACATATACGATAAGGTGCTGTGGGATGTGATCATTAGCAATCTTGTCTCGCAGATCATTGACTATCTATCGATCTAGTGTTCGCCAATGGTTCAGGAGACCGGGTTTCAATCCGAGGTCGAGTCATACCAAAGACTCAAAAAATGGTACTTGATACCTCCTTCCTTAACACTCAGCATTATAAGGTACGAAACAAGAGTAAAGTGAAGCAATCCAAGGAAGTAGTAGCGCCCTCTCCTACACCTCGGTGTAGTAGCTATTAAAAAGAGAGCCTTCGAGTCGCCCTCGACTATACTCTTTGAGTGGATCGAAAAAATATATATAATATCTTAGTTTGTTCATATCTCTCTATCACAGTGCATGCCGTTGGTATAATGGTTAAAGCGTTCGCCAATGGTCCGGGAGACAAGGTTTCAATCCGAGGTCGAGTCATACCAACGACTCAAAAAGTGGTACTTGATGCCGCCTTGCTTAGCACTCAACACTATAAGGTAAGGATTAAGGGTAAAGTGGAACAATCTAGGGAATGGAGTAGTGCCCTCCTCTACACCTTGGTGTAGTAGCTATTGAAAGGGGAACTTTCGGGTCGCCCTCGAGTACCGTCGCCAACTTTACCATATCTATCTATATTATAGAATGCAAAACTTTCGCTGTTATCCGATAGCGATTTCTCAAAGTAAATAGCCTAACTGATCTGTTCGAGAACCTCAAAATAGATAACATTCTGTCCTTCTTGAGAGAGACAGAGTTGTCTCCAAAAAAATATGACAACTTAAAACTGGTTAATCTTGTGCAAACAAATGAAATCCTGCTAATAGAAAATTTCGCCTACCTAAGTATTCGTTTTGAAATCTTTGGTTGAATATGTATTCTAACGTTGCATAAATAATTTATCTCAGGGCGAGAGTTTATTTTATGCACATGTGACGTCGGGGTGGTCTGGCACTTGACCCCTTCACAAAATAAGTCCAAGTCAAGACTCCTGTTTCGGGCATAAGGTAACTGGCAAATAATGTGGTTGTTCATTTGGGGCCTGACTCATCTCGACGCTGGTGAGGGGGTTCCCAATTTCACGTTCACATACCCCACTAACTCCTTCATTTTCTTACCCGCTCGGATAACGGAAAGCATGGACTTCTAGGTTAAAACAAAATATACTTCACTGTTGTCAAACTTCCAAGATTCCCTTGTAATGTTTCCAAGGCGAATAAGACATTTAGCGAGAATAAATGAAAGTGATACGAAGCTGAAAAAGATATGTGCAAAAGAAGGTGACTCAATAGATAAACAACATAACGAATAGATTTCAACACGAGGGAGCATTTAAAATGTAACAAAGCTTTAATAAACGACGACTAAACAAATAAGGATGAGATTTAAGAAACAGTGTTACATATTCACAATTAGCGAAATGGACATATAATGTTCATAACGATAGAACATAAAAAGAACATAGGAATCTCGGAATTCAAAAACAGGTAACGACTTCTTGTTCAGGTACGAAACCATTTTATTAACTTTGAGTTAAAGGCTTCGACGTAAGGAGGAGAGACACAATATTCTATGCTGTCTTATTCATTTGGTCCCCGTCTCGAACGGCCCCCATTAGGGCGCAAGTTCGCCTCGCGTCTGCGAGCTCCAAAAGTCGATCCTTCTCGTTTGGCGTCTAGTACCCAACTCTTGCGGCCCCATTAGGGCGCAAGTTCGCCTCGCGTCTGCGAGCTCCAAAAGTCGATCCTTCTCGTTTGGCGTCTAGTACCCAACTCTTGCGGCCCCATTAGGGCGCAAGTTCGCCTTGCGTCTGCGAGCTCCAAAAGTCGATCCTTCTCGTTTGGCGTCTAGTACCCAACTCTTGCGGCACCATTAGGGCGCAAGTTCGCCTCGGGTCTGCGAGCTCCAAAAGTCGATCCTTCTCGTTTGGCGTCTAGTACCCAACTCTTGCGGCCCCCATTAGGGCGCAAGTTCGCCTCGCGTCTGCGAGCTCCAAAAGTCGATCCTTCTCGTTTGGCGTCTAGTACCCAACTCTTGCGGCTCCATTAGGGCGCAAGTTCGCCTCGCGTCTGCGAGCTCCAAAAGTCGATCCTTCTCGTTTGGCGTCTAGTACCCAACTCTTGCGGCCCCATTAGGGCGCAAGTTCGCCTCGCGTCTGCGAGCTCCAAAAGTCGATCCTTCTCGTTTGGCGTCTAGTACCCAACTCTTGCGGCCCCATTAGGGCGCAAGTTCGCCTCGCGTCTGCGAGCTCCAAAAGTCGAACCTCTTCGTTTGGCGTCTAGTACTCGACTCTCTTTCTTCAAATTTTCACACAAACCTCTGCGCGCTTCCGGTTAACACCTGCCTCAATGTTGCACCTAACTAACCCATGTGCGGAGCCGAAAGGTTCTCATACTAACTAAACTCAAAGGCATGAACCGAAATCCCTCGGCTATTATATAACAACAGTTCCTTTCTTTTCTTTTCTCCTTTTTAAGGTGCCGGCTATATTAAACCAGCAGACAGTCTTAAACACAAATGTCTCTCTTTCTTCTTTTCTTTCTTTCTTTCTTTCTTTTTTCTTTTCTTTCTTTCTTATCTTTTAAACTATCGGCTTTGTAAAGCCAGGTAGGCAGTGTTAAACACAAATGTCTCTCTCGATAGTCCTTTTCCTCTTTCTCCCTTTTTTTTTCTTTCTTTCTTTTTACTTTTCTTTCTTTTACGTGAGAAAGTATCTAAGTCCACTCATTCATTTACGGTTTATGAAACAAATCTTTTCAGTTTCTTTCTTTCCTTTTCTGAATATATATATATATATATATACAATTTCCAATATTTAGGAAGGGTAGAAGGAAAAACTGTTTTAAGATGTACTTATCTTTTTCGAAGGATTTACTTCTCATGTTCCTTTCTCTTGCGCGCGGGTGACATCTCTCCAGAATCAGCTAGGTCACCCTTTCTGCTGACTACTGTCCAAAGATTCTGTTCTATGCTTTTTACGGGGCCTCTCGGAGCTTTGGGTTGTAGACCGACGTCTTTGTCCGTCGACTTCTGTCCTCAAATTGAAAATCTTTTTCCAAATTTCCTCTGACGAAAAGGTACTATTTTTCGGCGCTAAAGGCTCGGCCAATCATTTGGCCTCTTTTTTTTTTTTCTCCCTCTCTATTTCGTTCGGGCTACTACAATGACCTACATTCCCTCCTCTGTCCAACCAATTGGGTCACGGAGTGCTGGCAGCGTTTGACCTGCATTCTGACTGCCTTAGGGGTCAGTCCTCGGGGCTTGTTAGTTCAAACACAGAAGGTTAAGGGATATTAATCCTACCTTTCCCCTCTCAGGGGCATACCACGTCACAGTATGTATATATAGACAAAATTTGGTGTTAAATGACCTACAAGGGTTGATATGCCATAAAACCCAACCAACCACCAACTATATCTATCACAGTCTATTCATATCTATCTATCTATCTATCTATCTATCTATCTATCCTAGCCTGTTTATATCTATCTATCTATCGATCTATCTATCTACGATCACTATGAATATAAGATTTCACGTATAGTTCCATGTTTGTTGCAATATATCTTCTTGTAAAATTCAATCGATCATCAGATTTATTGTGTCATCCTCATCTTAAGAAAAGAAACATTATATTTACACACACACACACACACACACACAAACACACACACACACACACACACACACACACACATAAATCAAGCCGTACCCCCTTGGTAAAAATATTCAATTATACCATTCCAGTATTAGTACAAATTCTTCAGAATCTTTAGATAATAACCCAAATTAAGAGATGTTTCTTGTAGAAAGCTTTTAATAACAGTCCTGAACAATATTTGCTTTCTTTATTAAATGGCATATCAACATTCGTGGCTTATTCAACGCTAAGGCCATCCTTGTAAACGAACAATATGAACCTCTTTAGCCTCCCATAGCTGGGGGGATAAGGGGGTTCATGCCTTTCTGAAGTGTATTATTCTGGAAGTGAACGTAATAACGTGACTGGAGTTCGAACACACTTACTCTGTGGTCACACGTTAGCCATTACATTTCGG
This sequence comes from Sepioteuthis lessoniana, assembly GCA_963585895.1. Taxonomy (NCBI): domain Eukaryota; kingdom Metazoa; phylum Mollusca; class Cephalopoda; order Myopsida; family Loliginidae; genus Sepioteuthis; species Sepioteuthis lessoniana. The sequence continues at coordinate 55,439,547 of OY757941.1, read as the reverse complement.
GATTTCTTCAATCCAGAACAATGTCATACACGCCAATTATGCAACCAAAAACTAAGTGTAGACTATATGGAGATAGAAAGATATTTTCCCTCCAGCTATGGGTAAATAGTAGGGCAAATTGGGTTCTTCAGCCTTGGTGAGGCAACTAGTCTAGGAGAAGGAAAACTCTGTATTCAAACCTGCTAAACTCCGCTTAAAAATTGACCTTGTATCATATTCTGCCCGAGTGGAGGGGTTGATAAATATGGATAGAGAGAGAGAGAGAGAGTATTGGACAAAAATGAAAGGCAGTTGGCATAAATAATTTTATTATGACAATCGATTCCAACTGTTGTGGTTTATGGCAACTTAGGGCAATTTTATGGCCACTTGATATTTGATAGGGTCAGATGAAGTGAGTTTTCTCTAGTGGCCACAACCTTTTCTTTTATGATAATTTCCAGTTTTCTGATGGTTTTTGAGGTGACCATTCAATTTTTTGCTGTCCGCAATCACTGTATGCCACAATTTGACCTTTTTCAAACTCAGACAACTGCTTATTTTGCCATTAGCAAAATAATAATAATAATAATAATAATAACAAATTAGGATATCAGATGAAAGAAAGGAAACATCAAAGAAATTTTTTATATTTTGGTATTTCTGGGAATTTTCTTTTTTTTAAATTGTATAACTTTTTGCTCCAACTAAGAGGAACTTTGACAACTATGATCAAGGAAAATAATCACTTCCTCTGTGCGTCTAAGCCATTGAAGTTTCATTAAAAAGTGTAGCAATAATAAAAAATGGTTCATTTTTTTTCACACAGTAAACCACAAAATAAGGAAATACACTAAACTTGAGGAATTGGTCCCCCACTGGGAACTGTGCAAACGAATGAAGTTTGACCATAAGGACCAATAGATAGATAAATTCTGATCTGTACATCTATCTATCGATAGAGAGATCATTTTTTGAATCAGGTAACCAAGCCGAAACACTACTGCTTAGTTTAGAACGAGCCGCCGCAGGCATTGGCCTCCATGTCAATGCACACAAAACTGAATATATGTGCTATAACCAAACAGGCGACATTTCCACACTAGACGGAACCTCTCTGAAACTAGTAGACAAATTCACCTACCGAGGAAGCAGCGTCTCATCAACCGAAAAAGACATCGACACACGGCCAACGAAGGCATGGACAGCTATCGATAGGCTCTCGATCATATGGAAATCAGACCTGACCGATAAAATGAAACGCAGTTTCTTCCAGGCAGCGGTCGTATAGATACTGCTATATGGATGCACTACTTGGACGCTAACTATACGGCTGAAGAAGAAGCTAGACAGCAATTACACAAGAGTGTTGCGAGCAATATTGAACAAGTCCGGGCAGCAACACCCTACAAGGCACCAACTGTACGGCCACCTGCTTACCATCACGAAAACTATCCAAGCTAGACGAACCAGACACGCAGGACACTGATGGAGAAGCAAGGACGAGCTCATAAGTGATGTACTCTTATGGACCCCCACGTATGGCCAAGCAAAAGCAGGACGACCAGCTCGAACATACATACAGCAGCTCTGTGAGGATACGGGATGTAGCTCTGAAGACCTGCCGGAGGCGATGAACGATAGGGAGAAGTGGCGAGAGAGGGTCAGAGATATCCGTGCTAGCGGCACGACATGATGATGATGATGTTGATGATAATTACAATGGAATTGGTTTTTGTCGTATAAGTTTTATTGATTGTCTATGGTTTAGTGTATTGTCAATGTGATGTTATTCAGTTTTATTAATGAAATATTTAATTTCTGTATCGACAATGTAGTTGAGAAACCCATTATTAATAAGTGTTTGTTTTATACTTCTGAATTTATAAAGGAAGACAATTCGAGAGTTTAGCACTGGAAATAAGTGTTTTATAATTGTTCTTTCATAACGGAAGGGGCATTCAGTACGGAAATTGAGGGTGCAGGGATAAACGTTTCTAGGTTTTTATATGTGGAGGTGGTAAATCGCTCAATATTGCTTGTGTCTGTTCATACACCGATAAATGGGATTATCAGGAAATTTGAATGGATCCTAATTAAATCATATAGATAAAATGTGCCTTCATTATTTAAGATATATATATATATATATATATATACAGGGTGTCCCCCCCCCAAAAAAAAAACAGAACCCATATATTTTTTACTGAAATTCATTAATTTAATTCTACCCTTTACTTTTTTTTCAGGATATGAAGTAGATTCTGTGCATGAAAAATTGGGACCATAGTTTTCACCAACATGTCCAGAAGTTTGAGTGTACAAAATTAGAATTATTTTGTTTTATTTTTGTAGAAGTAATAAAAAAGTTTATGAGTTCTGTTTTTTTGGGTCACTCTCTCTATATATATGTGTGTGTGTGTGTGTGTGTGTGTGTGTGTGTGTGTGTGTGTGTGTGTGTGTGTGTGTGTGTGTGTGTGTGTGTGCTGTATATTGACCTCCGACCTGGCCAAACATGCCATTCCAAAGACGGCGGAAGTGCATATTCCATTGGCGTGAGCGAGCTTGGCTGACAATATGGGACAGGGTTAAAATCCCACGGTACAGTCACAAACTGATGCACCGGAAGAGAGTGACCTGTGAACTGCATGACAGTTATTTCCGCTCGATGACGATCAAACATGCCATTCCAAAGTCGGCGGAAGTGCATATTCGGATGGCTAGTTATGAGAAGAGATCTAGTGGGCGTTGAACTATTATATAACTCAGTGCACAGGAAATTCAATCAGTTTGGAGACAAGATGTGGTAGAGAAAGCCAGCACCCAGCAGAGGGAGCACTCAGCCCCCGCCCCCCGATTAATCGGAGTTCGGGGATCAGAAGAGTTGGAGAAATGATGCTGTAGAGAAAACAGCACCCAGCAGAGAGCTGGGCCCTCAGGCCCCCGGTTGAGCAGCCCAAGAGAACGGGAAAGAAACACTGATGGTCATAAGAGTTGGGGTCAATATGTTGCAGTTCTGTTCGGTCTCCGACTCCCTCTCACTCACAACTCTTTCAAATACAGAGTGAGAGGTATATTTTTCAAAGAACTGTGTCGCTCGTCTTTATTGTGTTGTCGTTTGTTTGGCCAGAGCGAAATACAACATATGCGGGCGGGACTCAGATACTGGTTTAATTTTCTATAGTCAGTATTCAGATCTAGATCAAAATTCTTACAATAAAACCTTAATTAAGAGATATGTTTTTCGAAACGGGTGTTCGTTCATAGAAATCGTTGAGATGTGATAGGAAGTAAAAGAAAAATCTTTTTAAAAATGTACGAAGAAAATAATATTTTGCCAACCAAATAATTATAAAATTAAACTCTGCAGTAAATATATCAAGTATATTAATTCATTTACTAGTTCTATAAAAAATAAGTCACTGCAGTCTTACGAACTCTTATACTCAAGTAAGAACAGCAACTACCGTGCTCGACATGCCAAACTCCCTGCACAATCAAAAACGTTCTCCTTAAGTGTAAAGTTTTTAATGACACCAGAAAGCGCTATTTCCAAACAAACACCATGAAGTACTTATTTGAGAACGTCCACATGGATAATGTTTTGTCGTTCTTGAAAGAGACCGGGTTGTACCAGAAAATATAGACTTGGTTACAATCCTGAAAACACAACAAACTTATCAACTGAAAGCAAATTTTTGCTAAATCGAAATACCATTATGTTTGTATTAGTAGAAATAGCAAAAAAAACAAAAAACTATTATCACTAAATAAACTAATGTCATATAGAAATACTCGAAAATATTTACTCATATGCGAGTAAATGAGTCGTTTGGTTTTAGTATGGTATCATTAAATTATATGTATAAACTGGCTTTGGCATTAAATAACTTATAGAGGTTGATATGCCAACCAACCAACATAAAAATTAAGACTTTTGATATCTTCTACGAATCGAACTGTTATAGCCAAAATATCATCCACTTTCTGGAATGCACATGTGGCTCTAAAAAACATAAGAAGAAATATAAATGACCCTTCAATTTTAGAATTCTGTAATTACTTGTGTATAAGACGCACTATTTTGTAAATTTTTCAGTCCAAAAATCTGGGGTTCGTGTTATACATGAGAACTATATTAACTTTTTTCCGAGCACATGCTTCACTATATTCGTATAAAGTACTTCCTATCTATAATCCGACCTATCTTCAATTTTTGTGCGAACGTGTTCGTGTGTTTTCTCCAATAGGCATAATGGTTAGAGTCTTCGCCAATTGCCCGGACTCAAAAAATGGTACTTGGTGCCTCCATGCTTAACACTCAGCCTTATAAGTTAAGGATCCAGGGAAAGAAGTAGCGCCCTCCCCTACACTTCGGTGAAATAGCTATTGAAAATGGAGCCTTCGGGTCACCCTCGACTACGGTTGCCTTTTCTTTTACTTATATATATAGATACATACATATATATATATATATATAATCGACATTGGTATTTGGAGCAAACACACGAATATATATATATATATATATATATATATGGACATACCCTAGTGCAAATGAAGGTTATGGTAAAGGAGCCAGCAGTATGGCTAAGCCAATTTAGTTTTTTTTGTAATTTATAGGGTCCTATCTATGGGTCAAATAAAACTGTTAAACGTTTAAATTGTGTACAAACAAATACGAATTGAATCCTAGAAATAGAACTGTTTGATCATCTGAGTGTAAACTAATGACTGATGTTTAATTGAATTGATAGTGATATATAGCAATATTTGGAATCATTTAACTGTGTGCAAATGAATAATTAGTGTTAATAGCAATCCCGTATCGGCACAAACCTGTTGTATGTAGGTTCGAGCTGGTCATCCTACCTTTGCTCGTCCAAGTTAAGAGATCCACAGGAGTACACTACTTATGAGCTCGTCCCTACTTTTCCAGCAGTGTCCTATATGTCTGGTTCGTCTAACTGTAATAGTTTTCGTGATGGGTGGTAGGTGTCCGTATAGCTGCTGCTTTGTCTGGTGTTGCTTTCAGGACTTGTTCAATATTGCTCGCTGCATTCTTGTGTAGTTGCCGTCAAGCTTTTTCTCCAGCCGTTTAGTTAGCATCCACGTAGTGCATCCATATAGCAGTATCGACACGATCACTGCTTGGAAGAAACTGCGTTTCATTTTATCAGTCAGGTCTGACTTCCATATAACCGATAGCCTATTGGTAGCTGTCCATGCCTTTGTTGAAAGATATATAATAATGATAGTAGTATCGTTTCTGTATCTATTCTTCCACCCATGAGCACTCTGGTGAAGGAATTTTCGGCCGCCGCTCGAATAATGCAAAGCTCTTCGAAAGAATTGAGCACTCTGGTAGCCGATAGGGTATAAAAATGTAAACAAACGGACGCTGCTGTTGCTGTTGCTACATAAATACCTTTAAAAAATTCTCTTAGCCAACGTGGTACGCTTGTTGGCCGAGCAGTCTGAGACTTAATCTAACGTAAAGTTGGATGGGTTTCGATCCCGGCTTCGAGCGTCCTACGTGTCTAGCCACACTGAAGAGTTCTAATAGCACGAAACATTCTGTCTGTGGATGACAATATATATATATATATATATATAAGTCTGTGCCTTGAAACTTATATTCATATTTTAGGATTTTCCTAGGCATATACATTAATATTTAAAAAAAAACAACAGATTTATATGATTTGAATTTCGTCGAAAACGAGGAATGATTCGAAATCTCGTGATGAACTAACGGAACGTGGATTATGCACAATGTTTCTAATATCAGGTGACGTATTTTAAAGAAACGAACACTGATTCATTGATCAAATGGCCAATTTTTCTTGTCATAAACAGCCAACTTTTCTTGTTGTACAACTTTTCCAAATTTTTATATATTTTTAAACTTTTTATACATCCATCTACACTTAACATCACTAATAAAACCCCTCACAGCCCTGATGATGGTTCAGCAGAACCGAAACGCTATAGTGTCGACTGACTTTGTTTCTCTATAAATCCCCACTTTCTATTTGGATTACTTGTTGTCAATTTTTCTTCACAAATTGTCGGATCACTATCCATTATTTTCTTCCATATATATATATATATATATATATTACAGTAATATCCATATGTGAGTGTTCTATGTATGGCTATTGTTCCATATCTTTTTCCATCCAGGTTTATAACAAAACTCACATACAGAGCGTATACAGTGTAATTAGAAGGAAACTCAAACCTGGTTACATTAATTAAAACAGGTTTGAGTTTCCTTCTAATTGCACTATATATATATATATATATATATATATATATTTATTTATATGTGTGTGTGTGTGTGTATATATATCTTTGTGTGTTTTTGTGTGTGCGGGAGTATTTTGGGGGAAATTTTTTAAAAAACGTTTTTAAAAAATTTGATATGCAACAAGAGAAAGGGTGAAAAATAATGTGTTAACGTTTCATATCCAATATATATATATATATATATATATATATATATATATATATATATATATATCAGTAATATCCAGTCAGCGTACAAAGACAGTATATGTGGATTATTGCCGTATAGAATATATGAGGAATATCATATAAATCTATGTGAGTGCCCGATGTATGGCTATTGTTACATCCCTTTTTCCATCCAGGTTTATATAACAAAACTCACATACAGAACGTATACAGTCGAATTAGAAGGAAATTCAAACCTGGTTAAATTGTCATTATAGATTTATTTCGCCGGAGAATATTACACTCTCCGTCTCATCAGATGACTATACATGTTTAACTTGAGGTTGAAAAACAGCAAATATGGATTGCAGTCTATATGCATATGGAGAAAAAAAAAGAAAAGGAAAAACCTATATAAATTTTAAATTCTCAGGTGAGGGCAAAGGGGGTCAAAACAATAGTGTAAGAAACATTAAGAAACTAGAAAAAGGGTGTTCCTGTAAATCGACCGATCCCAATTTGAAAATATGCCAGATTTTCCATAGCAGTTGGAATCTTCTGAATAACGTAAGCATGTAATCTAATTGATTATCTTCATTTACTTCTAATACATATGTTAATTTCCTCAGCTAATGGTTGTCCAGTCGGCTGGGGCTGTAGAATACACTGACTGCTTCTCTGCAGAGGGGTAAGACCCCCCCCTAATGAGTGTCCTGATATGACACTAAACAGTCTGATGGTGAGGTTCCAGCAGTGCTGGAGCTTTGGGGAATGCAGAGTATACCTTCATTGCCATCGCTCCCAGGTCCACTTTGGCCCGGAATGGTAGCACCTGATAGGGCTCTATCTATGGTTAAATAGAACTAACTGCATAATAATGCTAAACTGAATTGTTTGAGTAAACTGAATAGCTTAAAATAGAAATATTTTTGACAATTAAACTGTACTTACATTTAAACTGCGTGCTTATGCTTAACTGAATTATTTCAAATAGAACTGTTTTTCGACATTAAAACTGTATTTACACTTAACTGAATTGTTACATGTAACTGCTTGAATAGTTTGAAATGGAAATGTTTTTGACAATTAAACTGTGTACTTATGCTAAACTGAATTGTTTTCAATAGAACAGATTATTTACATAAAAATGGATTTGGTGTTAAATAACCTACAAAGGTTGATATGCCATAAAACCTAACAAACCAACCAACCAACCAATCAGCTAATGTAGTCTTAGACTTTCTCCTTAAAAATAAATAAAAATAAATAAAATGATTTTTCGGCAGCCACCAGGTGCCTTTAATTAACCCTAAAAATGGTCAAAGGGAATTAACAACTCCAGAAATTAAAAAACCTAATTTTGAAATAATATCTAATTTCCCAGAATCTCCTCCTCTACATAAATCTCCTCGTCATATAAAACTATCAACTACTGAATTGAATGTTATTAATTCCAATAAAATCATCCAGCATCAATATCCCTTCTATTGCCTAGAGTAGGAGCTTCGGTGGTCCCCAGTCAGGATAATCTAAATTTACCTTTATGTCTACATTTAAACACCAGCTCGTTCCGTTCATTTAACAGTAGTCTGGGATCTTTAAAATTAATTATACTAATTTTTTCATCGATACACAAGTTATATCTACCATTGAAGCTATTCCCGGTTGAAAACTGTTTATTTTCCACTTTACGCGGGGGTCAGCCCCTGATACTTAAGGCTTCAAAAATATCTAAATAAAGCGGTATGGTTTCTAAGTCGTGAATAAGAGAAAGAATGTCCGTGATTCTACAGTCCTTGTTTCCAATTCCCAGCGGAGATACCCATATAGACCCTCACCCCATCATTATTATGTTCCAAGGGGTAAATGCACGCCTAGTATACGACGGTCTTCGAGTTGCATCGTCCTCCCAAAGGGCATTCCCCTTTACTTTTACAGTTACAAGACACTACATCTGGTCCCCCACTATTTCTATTTAATTCGTCTAGTAACCCCCAGTCATGGTTATTTAAAATACTATGCATATTCTTTGTACAAGACTAACTAATTTTTACTGTGTTCCGATTAAAAATTTTCTTTAATGGATTGTCCCTGTTAAAGTGCTTATCCAGTATGTTTAGGAAGTATTTACCTATGTTAATGTTGGTAAGTTTACAAAATAGCGGGTTAAACTAGATTACTTTTCTATTACTATTTCTTCCTCGTCTATTTGAGAGATTATTATAAGTGTCACCTACCTTGACGAGTGTGAGGGTCCCACTACTATTACTTCTACCATTTGACCTGGACTCCACTGGGATCACATACTCCAGTCTACCTTCGCTGTTTTTGAGGGCTTTATTATAAATACTTTGGCTCTTCTCAAAAATTCTTTGACATGAGGATAGTCGGTTAATCCTGTTAATCCCTAGGAGGTGCCCGTGGTGTAATGGTTATCGTCGTAGGAAATGGACACGGCGACACGAGTTCAAATCCTGGCCGAGAGTGATTTCATTTCACATAGCACTAATACCCTTGGGAAAGGTATGAATCCAATTATTCTCTAGTAGGGCAGACTAGGTTCTTCAGCCTTGGTAGGCAATTAGTCTAGGAGAAGGAAAACTGTTAAACTTCGCTTAAAAATTGACCTTGCGTCATATCCTGCCCGAGCAGAGGGGTTGGTAAATATGGATAGTCTGTTAATCCTCTGGTTCTCAGCATTAGGAATCTGTTTCACAAACAATCTTGGGTGGTTAGAGTCAATATTTACTTAGGTGGGGGCGGAATTGTTTTTACTAAAAGGTTTGAAGGTATCGTTATTTAAATTGAGTGTGACGTCAAGAAAGTAAACTATCTTTAAGTTTGAGGCAATTTGAATTCGTATACCTAGCAATTTAAATGCCCTAATAAGATAATCAATTAGTTTACATGCTCAGATTATTCAGAAGATTTCACCTGTTATGGAAAATCTAGCATATGTTCAAATTGGGATCGGTCGATTTACAGGAACACCTTTTCTTTTCTTTTTCTTTTTTCTCCATACACATATCGACTGTAATCTATGTTTGCTGTTTTTCAAACATGTACGGTCATCTCATGAGACGGAAAGTATGATGATATTCTTCGACGAAATAAATTTATAATGACAATTTAACTAGGTTTGAGTTTCTTTCTAATTGTACTATATATATATATATATATATATATATATATTGGTTGGGTTGTTTTATGCCAGATCAATCCTTATAGTCTATTTCACACCAGTATATATATATCAATATCCGTCTGTATGCGTGTGTGTGTGTGTGTGAGAGAGAGAGAGAGAGAGAGAGAGAGAGAGAGAGAGAGAAAGAGAAACAAAGAGAAACAAAGAAACAGATATAAAAACAGTTTGTGTGTGTGTGTGTGTGTGTGTGTGTGTGTGTGTGTGTGTGTGTGTGTGTGTGTGTGTTATAGAGAGAGAAAGAGAGAGAAAAAGATATATTTCCTCCGTATAGTGTCCTTGAGCTATAGAAAGGCGCTATATTTTCTTCTGTATGGAAGCACACACATACATAACTCATAAGATACTCACGAAATAATACATACATCTAATTACAACAACAATGATAATAATAATAATAATAATAATAATAATAATAATAATAATAATAATAATGGTGCTCTAGGTATAGTCATCAAAGGATTGGTCCTAGGACAGGAGGACTTGAAAATAACGGGACGGGTAGTGACTGTCCAAACTACAGCATTGTTGGGATCGGTCAGAATACTGTGAAGAGTCCTGGAGACTTGAGGAGACTTGCTATCATCCAAACTCCAGTGGAAAACCCTCAGCTAACGCTGATGTGAAAAACTCTCAAGGAGTAAAATACAAATAATAATAAAAACAATTAGGAAACAGAAATGGGAAGAAAAACAACTGTATAGATATATCAAGCCACAAACTGACAAAATCTCACACGAGAAGAACTGGACTATAAAAGGAATACCTCAAGAGGGAAAATTGAATCTTTTGCAATAGCAGCACAAAACAACGCCAAAAGGACTAATTATATTCAATCGAAAATAGATAAGACGAAACAGAATAACAAGTGTCGGTGATAGAGACGAAATGATTGATCACATAAACGAATGCAGCAAATTAGCGAAAAAAGAGTACAAGACTTGACACGACTGGGTGGGAGAGATCAACTGGGAATTGTGCAAGAAATGGAAATTTGACCATATTGCATGATGAGGCATAAACCAGAACCAGTCCTGGAGAATGAAACGCACAAAATTCTTCGGGATTTTGAGATAAAAACAAATTACCTAATCCCGGCTAGAAGACCAGACCGAGTAATAGATTTAAAAAATAAAAATAAAACAAAAACAAAAAAAGCAAGAAAACCGAAGAGTGGACTATACTGTCCTGACCGACCACTGAGTAAAAATACAAGAAAACTAAAAAGGAGACAAATACTTAGACCTTGCCTGGGAACTAAAAAAAGTTCTGAAACATGAGAGTGACGGTGATAGCAATTGTAAATGGTGCACTCGGAACTATCCTCAAAGGTTTATAAAGAAGGCTAGAGGGGTTAGAAATTAAAGGAGAAGCCGAGACCATCCAAACGACTGCGTTGTTGAGGTCGGCCAGAATACTGAGAAGAGTCCTGGAGACTTAAAGAAACTTGCTTTCACTCAAACTCCAGTGAAAGACCATCAGCTAAGGCTAGTGGGAAGAACTCGCAAGGAATAATAATAATAATAATAATAATAAATTTAAAAACTATGGAACATGAAAGTGACAATTATACCAATTGTGATTGGTGCTTTTGGCACGGTAACTAAAGGATTATTAAAGGGCCTGGAAGATTTGGAAGTTGGTGGCCGAGTGAAGGCTATCCAGACAACAGAATTATTGAAAACGGCCAGAATATTGAGAAGAGTCCGGGAGACTTGAGGAGACTTGCTGTCACTCAATCTCCAGTGAAAGACCATCAGCTTACGCTGATGTGAAAAACTAATGATAATAATCATGTTGTTTGCAGTTTGCTTGTCTGAATGTGTATCTGCGTGGGTGTCTGTCTGTCGGTCTATAATACAGAGGGAGACAGAGAGAGAGAGAGAGAGACAGACAGACAGACAGAGGCAGAGATAGATAGATAGATAGATAGATAGATAGATTATTTACCTCCATTTGAACCATGGAAAGGCATAATATTTCTTATGTATGCAAAGACAGAGCACACACACTTACGCAAATACTCCTATATACATATTATATATATATATATATATATATATATATATATATATATATATATATAAGCCTAAGCACTGGGGGACATGGTATATATTATTGAACGCTTATCAGTCATTGAATTTTTGGTCAGTGGAATATTATCGATTAGCTAAAGTTGGCGCGTACATCTTCATTCATGCATAAGGATTTCCCGTGTCAAAGAATCAACAAAGCATATTGAATCAAGATGAACTAATATCCGACTTTAGAAGTTCTCATTATAGATATACCCACATACTCATACAATCACCAATCTTCCTACTCATTCCACTACCGTCACACACACATATATATATATATATATATATACCCAAGCCCTCTTTTCGAGAAGGATGTGACACAAGTTAATTTTTTTAGCGGAATTTAATTCATGGCTCAAAAGAGAATAATTGGATGCTATGTGAAATCCAAACAGCCTCGTCTGGGATTTGACCTTTGGTTATCGATTCATTATTTCTTCGGAGATAAACATTACATCACGAGCGTTCCCAATTTTTTTTTTGATACCTAAGGATACATGACACCATACGATGACATTATATCCGTTTTCGATATCAATTTCTCGTCCATATCTTTTTGTCTCCCATCCCAATTTTTTAAATGAGTAAGAATCCATTGGAAGACTATTTCGAAACACTAAAAAAGAAATGTTCTCTTCATTGTGTGATGGCTATCTGAAGAGGTTAGTTTCTCATTTCGAGGGACAAGCTGAAATAAATCTTTAATAAACAAATAACGGGTTGCTGAGGTTTTTTCCCATTATATGTATATATATGTATATATATATATGTTATTGACCACATTGATTTTTGCATATATAAATATATATATAGTACTAATCAAAAGTTTATTGCCCAGTCGGCTGGGGCAGTAGAATACAGTAACTGCACCTCTGCAGAGGGGTAAGACCCCCCACCCACCCAATGAGTGTCCTGGATATGACACTAAACAATCTGATGGTGACGTCCCAGTAACGCCAAGGCCTTGGGGAATGCGGAGTACCCCCTCATTGCCATTGCTCCCAGGTCCACTCTGGCCCAGCGTGGTAGCACCTGATAGGGCCCTATCTATGGGTTAAATAGAACTAAAGGCATATTTATGCGAAACTGAACTGTTTGATTAAACTGAATAGCTTGAAATAGAAATGTTTTTACAATTAAACCGTACTTACATTTAAATTGCATGCTTATGCTAAACTGAATTATTTGAAATTGAACTGTTTTTGACATTGAAACTGTATTGACACTAAACTGAATTATTATATATAACTCCTTGAATAGTTTGAAATGGAAATGTTTTTGACAATTAAACTGTGTACTTATGCTAAACTGAATTGTTTGAAATAGAACAGATTATTTACATAAAAATGGATTTGGCGTTAAATAACCTACAAATGTTGATATGCCATAAAACCCAGCAAACCAAACCAAACCATCAAAAGTTTGGAACCACATTGATTTTTTTTAACTTAGAAAATGAATAATATTTCATTTCTTTAAAGAAAATTATCTTTCTATGTTTTTATGCAACAATTGAAATGAAAATTTATATCAAATAATTATAATTTTAAGTAAAACATATTTCTTATCATCAAAGAATCCACCACGAGAATTTATTTCTATAGAGCAAATTCTTAGCATCCTTTTACTAGTAACTTGTAAAAGTATGTTCGTGGGAAAGTGATTCCCAAGCACTGTGTAAATGTGTGAATAACGCCTATTCATTCTAATATTTGGGGGACTGCTGGGGTCATAAAAGATGTATTAATTAATGTGTGTACGGATGGTGCTATCATTTGATGAATGGCATGTTAATTTACGGGAGAAAGAAAGGGTTATTATCCAATGTTTTAAGGGTTGTATCAGCATTAGTATTGAAGATCAAATCTAACAATAGGCTAGAAATTCGATACAAGATAGGAGTTCACCATAATACTATATATATATATATATATATATATCTTTAAAATATCCCGTCAGTGTCCATGGACAGTAGGTGTGGATTATTCTTTACATAGAATATATGAGGAAAATCATATAAATCTATGAGAGTGCTCAATGTATGGCTATTGTTAGTTCCCTATTTATTCTTTAGGGTATAACACAATTCACATTCAGAGCGTATATAGTACAATTAAATGGAGACTCAAACTCGGTTAAGTCGTCATAATAAATTTATTTCGGCGGAGAATATTATTGGTATATTCTCCGTCTCGTCAGATGACTATTTACATGCTTCTCTCTCGTTGCAGAGTAGCAAATGTGGAGTTACAGTTTGTATTCAGAAGATAAAATAAAGGAGTTGAAAAATTAAAAAATAAAAAAGTAAAAAAGAAAAATTAGAAAATAGAAATAAAAATTAAAATTAAACAATGAAAATAAAAAATTGAAAAAATAAAAATAAGAATAAAGGTAGAAATCAAATTACAAATTATTTCATTTATAGGCGTGGGCAGAGGGGGTTAAAATGTTTAGAAAATCACACCTGCAAAGAAGAAGAAACCACTACAAGAACGCAAAATTAGAAGGGATTGACCAGTAGATTAATTCCACTCCTGTTTCGTAATCGTTCTAAAACATAACATGTTAACCCCCTCTGACCACGCCTACGAATGAAATAATTTGTAATTTGATTTCCACCTTATTCTTATTTTTATTTTTATTTTTTTGGTTTGGTTTTATGACATATCAACCATTGTAGGTTATACAATACCAAATCCACTTTTATACATAAACAATTCTATTTAAATATTTCAGTTTAGAATAAGTATACAGTTTTTTGTTTACACACAGCTAAATGTAAAAACAGTTCTATTTTAAGCAGTTCAGTTTAGCATAAGCACAGACTTTAGTTCTATTTGCCCCATAGATAGGACTCTACCAGGTGCTACCACTCCGGGCCAGAGTGGAGCAGGGAGCGATGGCAATAAAGGGGTATTCCGCTTTCCCAAAAGCTCCAGCATTACTGGAACCTCACCATTAAATTATTTGGTGTCATATTCACAATACTCGTTAAGCGAGTCTCACCCCTCTGCAGAGTTGCAGTCGGTGTATTCTACAGCCCCAGCCGACTGGGCCATGCATATCTAACCTTTTGTCAGTAGTTACTTTAAGAATTCAGATTAAAAGATAATCTATATGTATTCGGAGGCACTGGTGATGTAACCACCAAAAGAAATGGACACGAGGTTTCGAGTTCAAATCCTGGATGATGCTGTTTGTATTTCTCATATAACTAATTCCATTGGGAATCCAATAATTCTCCCTCCAGCTATGGATAAATTATAGGGCAGAAGCAGCTTTTTTAATTCTGGTACTGCAACTAGTCAAGGAGAAGGAAAATTCTGAATTCAAATTTTCTACTCCGCTTAAAAATTGACCTTTTGTCGTATCCAGTTCGTGCAAAAGAGTTGAGTATATATATATATATATATATATATATATATATATATATATATAAATAGAACACTGTTGCAATATCCTTGATATATATATATATATATATATATATATATATATATATATATAGTAGGGAGTGTATGTGCGTGTGTATTTCCTAACTTCTTCGCACGACCAGAATGTGATCCGAGGCAAAGAATACATACATAGTAAAGTTAGCGACTGTCGTCGAGGGCGACCAGAAGGCTCCCTTTTCACACACACACACACACACACACACACACACACACACATATATATATATATATATATATATATATATGAAAATTGCGTCAGTGCTCTATTTCTAATTTTCTGTTCTCTTCTTGTTGGTCCAAATTACAGCAGACTTAAACACACACATCTCTCTCTCTCTCTCTCTCTCTCTCTCTCTTTATATATATATATAATCATAAAGAGACCTATTGAAAAAGGAATATCAATGGGACCTTATTGATTAATTTATTAATTGATCGAAATAGGTATTTATTGACTGAAAGAGAATTGTATTAACTGGTCATGGTAAAGAAGATCCCTCCGCATGTGACCCTCAAGGCCCATCCGTGCAGCCCTACATCTATCTTTGAAAACTTTTTCTTCACCTTTTGATGTTGACAGTGAAGAAGTACCATTACAACTGCAGATAAAACTCGTTGATCGTCAGTGTTCAGAAGATTTGAAGAGAAAGTTCCTTGCTTGACAAATCCTCTATTTCCATAGGGAACATGTGCTTCTATCTACAACCTTATCATAGACGCCTGTAATATAGTTATGTTATTATGGGCCTTACACTACAATCAGTCAGCTCCCATTTCCTCACTTTCATCTCTTCTTTGATCAGTTGTTTTACTGCGAGTCCATTTTGGTTCTCATTCGTTGATGAGGAAAGACAACACGACCACATCTTCATGTGCACATTTTGCTTTTTTTTAAATAACTTTTCTCTTTATTACCCGCTGCGGCCTAAACGGTAAGTTTAAGAGCAAGATGGAGGGTTCGACGGCTCAGGTTGGGTGTGTGGGAGTATCTGTCTGCGGCTTATGCGATCTCTTTTGCACAATGGTGTCACCCTTAACGCTGTTCAATATTTGGATCAGAGTGAACGACACAGGTCAACAAGAGAAAGAAAAATGCGAAAATAAAAATCTCACGTTTAACAAAGGAGGGATGTGTGACCCTTCGCAAAATGACAGTGTGTGTTGTGTTCTCACTGTCATAACGTGAACGGCTGGCGAAATTCGGGCTTAATATAACTTTCCTTGTCTCCCCTCGGCAGATTATCTCCAGCAGACTCACACTACTCTCCGGGTCTCTGACAACACCTGTATATATTCAGGCGTGAATATTTCCATCTTCCTGGCTTTGAGCCACTCATAGACACAACATTAAAATATTGCTAGACTGTATATCCCCAGGACACCCTAAAATTGCGAGAATAAAACTGAAGTTTTTAAAGTGGTTCATCAACCTTATACCTACACAGGTTCCAGTAATGCCGGAGCTTTGTGGAATGCAGCATACCCCTTCATTAACATCGCTCCCAAGTCCACTCTGGCCCGAAGTGGTAGCCCCCGATAGGGCCCTCTATATAGGTTAAATAGAACTAAACTGTGTATTTATGTTAAACTGAATTGTTTGAAATAGAACTGTTTTGACATTTAACTGTAAACAAAAACTATATAATAAACTGATTTGTTTGAAATTAATTCGGCGTCAAATGACCCGAAAATGTTTGATATGCCGTAAAACAAAACAAACAAACAACCATATATCCTCACCGACATATTCACATACATATGCACACACATATATCTAGCTCTATATACTACTACACCAAACGTCCATAGTATCACGGGTGTTTCTTACTGAATGACTAGCTTTTTTCTAACTCTAGAATCGATTTGGTCACCTAAATAAGAGCCTTGGTCTCAGATTGACCTCGAGATCAACGGTTGTCCATCATACTTGTTAAACTGTTGGGTTTTTCCACCTAGGATATAATTTGAATGGTACACGACACGTCAAAAGTAAATCTCACCGATCTATTATGTAGTACACACAGCAAGTAGCGAGCATGTTTGACAGAACATATTACTGTAAACAGTTGTTCTGCAAATTGAAGAATGCCAAGAGTACGCTGCATAGGCAAGTGTTAAATACTCATTTGTTTTATGTGCGTCTATCAACCTATTATGTAAACTCTGATATTTGATCTTTTTATGGTTGCAAACAACGTTAGATGTCTGATTAAAAAAATTATGATTATTCTCTTTTGAATCTAGTGGATCTTTTAAGATTGAGGCCCAGACCCTCCTGAATTAAATTCTCTGACCCTCGTGTTGAAAAGGTCGGGGTCCCTGGTATGCAGAGTTAATATCAACAGGTTTCGAAATTGGGTCTGCTTTAAAAATCAGTTTCTAATTTCCCTCTCGGAAAAAAAGCCGTGGAAAATGAAGGTTACGGTTATAGCAATTGTAATAGGAGTACATGGAACGGTCTCCAAAAACTTCGAAAAGTGACGGTGGGTGCTGAAAAAGAGAAGAAGAATAGACACCATTCCGAAATAGAACAACTTACGAGGATCATTAAATAAGTTTCCATTCTTTTTTCGTATGGGCACTTTTATTGATAGGATACACATGAAACTCTAGTCCCCTTCGAAGTAATCTCCAGCGGCTGCAATGCACTTCTTGTACCGTTCCAACAACATCTGGTAGGCCCCATCGAAGTCCTCTTGTGTGAGCGTGCCAATGACCTTCGTCACAGCCTCTTTCATCTTCTCGGTTGTCTCATAACGACAGCCTGTGAGCTTAGGGAATAACCAAAAGTCACAGGGAGCAAGGTCTGGACTGTTGGGAGACTGAGGAACTGTCTTGAAACCCATCTTGGTCAAATAGTCTGTGACAAGGATGGAGTTGTGGACTGGTGCACTGTCCTGGTGGAAATGCCACTGATCCGATTTGAAGAGTGCTGGCCTCTTCCCTAGGAATCTCTTCCTGAACTCCCTTAAAACCTAAACATAGTAACCCTAACCCTAACTCTTTGGCCAATCAAGTCTGTTGTATTGACTTCCTTACTCCTCTCACACCTCTCATCATCCCTCACAGACTCCCTGCCTTCCTTGAATCTCTTATGCAACTCAAAATCTGATGCTTGATTCATGCAAGATGGTCGAAAAGTAGTCTGAAGCATTCCATACGTTTCTGTGGCATTTTTTCCAAGTTTAAAACACAATTTTATTGCATATCGTTCTTCTAAAGTGTCCTGACGTCCAGATTGCATTTTTGAAATTCACCAGCTGTTACAATCAGATTTTAGTAGGGTGTATTCCAATTGTTGCTGTAGCTGTTCATTTGAACCTGACATCATAAAAATTGGCCAGTCATGTCATAAAATGCATAGCAATAACATACTGAATTTTCAAGAGTCTACGACAATTTTAAATGCCTGTAAAAAAAAAGTCAGGAAATTTATTGATAGCACCACGTATGTATCAGTCGATCTCGTGTATAGGTCGACTTTTGATTTATGGTTAGAAAATCATTGATTTATGAAGCCAACGGTTGTTCCTCGTCGTTGCCATTATGTTTGAATACCCAACACACTCGTGTATGAGTCGATCTCATGTATCGGTCAACCATTGATTTATGGTTAGAAAATCATCGATTTATGAAGCCAAAGGTTGCTCCTAGTCGTTGCCATTATTTTTGAATACCCAGCACACTCGTGTATCAGTCGATCTCGTGTATCGGTCGACCGTTGATTTATAGTCAGAAAATCATTGATTTATAAAGCCAACGGTTGTTCCTCGTCGTTGCCATTATGTTTGAATACCGCACACACGCGTGTATCAGTCGATCTCGTGTATAGGTCGAAATGAATGAATTTGTAAATGAATGTATAGTGTTTGATAGAATTATTAGTGTTAAATAGCAATACTATAATCATTTTACTGCAAACAAATGATTAATATTGAATAGAATCATAAGTGTTAGATAGCAATACTTACTGCCATTTAACTGTGTGCAAGCAATACTTAATTGGGTGGAAACTATTTATCCTACTTTTTCTTAAAATAAAATTACCGACAAACATTTCAATTACAAATCAAATGTAACTGTGTGCAAACAAATGAGGAGTGTTAAATCAGATTGTTAGTGTTACATAGCAAATTTTGAAACCATTTTATTGTGCCCAGAAAATAAATAATATCAAATCGAATTATTCGTGTTAGAGAGGAATACTTGAAACTATTGCGTGCAAACAATTGAATTCTGGCTCGTTTAAAAAGTCTTATCCTAAAAACATGCGTTTAGAAATCATATTCTTTTTAATATATTAGTATAAATCGGAATTGGTCTTAAATAACCAACAATGGTTGATATGCCATAAAATCCAACCAACTAATCATTCGATTCTAAGTTAATTGTACCTTGTCGAATCTGGTTTTAGCCGTGTCTCTAACCTATAAACAAAAGCTTGTAACCGACTCGACATTGTACAGAGTTGATCTTTATTGTTCAAAGAGTTCATCTTTGATTATTGAAGGCGAATATTTCAAAACTTGCTAAGCAGCATTAACCACAAGGATTGCATTGAATAAAATTACACTTAAGTTGTATCTTGATTTTTTTAATAAATATTTTTTATAATAAAAACAATTTTCACACACAAAAATAAAAGACAAGAAGTTGACGATATCCAAGAAAAAACTATTACTGATGTAGAATACGCAGATTATGAAACGTTTCTTTCAAATGCTCCAGCTCAAGCCCAACCTTTTTTACATAGCCTTGAACGGACAGCAAGATGCATTAGTCTCTACGTGAACTCATATGAAAGAAAATTAACAAATTCTAATCAAAATGATGCAATCTTCTCATTAAATAACAAACTTTCGTAATTAGTAGACTAGTTCATATACCTCGGTAGCAATATCTCATCACCTGAAAACAATGTTAACTTACGCAAAATTAAAGCATGGATTGCTATTGACACGTTAACGACCATATGAAAATCTGGTCTCTCATTTCTTCGAAGATGCAGCTGTGTTAGTACTATTGTATGGTTGCATCCACAGACTTTAACGAAACGCTTAGAGGAAAAGTTAGATGGGAACTACTCAAGTAAGCCTCATGCTCTTGTTAACAAATCATGGCTACAGCACTCAATGAAGCAACAGCTGTATGGCCACTTGCTTCCTGTCTAAAAAAAAATGATCCAACTAAGACGAGCAAGGCATGTTGGGCATTGATAGAGAAGTAAGGACGAACGCATAAGTGACATTTTCATTTGCACGTGAACATAGCGTTGGTCGAGTAGTAATTAAATTTATCAGCCACATGCGGACACTGGATGCCGTCAAGAGAACTTATTAGGAGCGATGACTGATAGGGGTGGTTGGCAAGAGAGTATGAAAGGAATCAGTGTTGAGGGTAAGCCTTGATAATAATGATAATGAAAAACAATAGGATTTTTAAACATCGAATACTTTGTGGAGGTCCACGAGAATTAAATAAAAATGAAAGGAGGGTCCATAATCTAAAAGGGTTGGGAACTCAATGGTCAACATGATACGTTGGGTTGTTGTTCCTGGGATATTAAGCTGAGTTAGGCTGCTGAAGCATCATAGTAATGGAGGTAGTATCTGTGGTGTCGTGGCTAATGTGCTAGATTGCGACCTGGAAGAAAGCGAGTTCGAACTTCAGCTGCGCAATTACGGTCTCTTTCGAACTAATGCTCCGTAGGAAAAGCATGAGCCTCCTCTTGCTCAATTGTTTGTATAGTATCTAGCGGATAAAGAAATGTTGTATAGTCACACAATAACCATGATCATGATTAACTATACAAACACATGATACATATACATCTACGTGTGCATGCAGAATCAACGACACACAATAAAGACGAGCAACACAGTCTTTAGAAAAATATAACTCTCACTTTATTGAAAGGGTTGTGTGTGTGAGAGGGAGCTGGAGACCGAACAGAACAGCAATATATTTACCCCTTACTCTTATGGCCATCAGCGTCTCTTTTCCGCTCTCACGGGCTGCTCACCCGGAGGCCTAGGGGCCCACACTGCTGGTTGCAGGCTTCCTCTACCGCATCTTGTCACCAACGGGTCTGGCTTCCAAACTAACTGACTTCCTGTCTTCACAGAGTTATATAATAGTTCAATCGCCCACTCAATCTTTGGAATGGCATGTTTGATCGTCATCAAGCGGAAATAACTGTCATGCAGTTCACAAGTCATTCTCTTCTGGTACATCAGTCTATGACTGTATCATGGGATTTTACCTTGTCCCATATTGTCAGCCAAGCCCGCCTATGCCAATGGAATATGCAACTTCCGCGTCTTCGGAAGGGCATGTTAGGCCGGGTCGAAGGTCAATATACAACAGAAGAAAATGAATGCATAAAAATTTGATCTACAAATATAAAATTGTATTTCTTTAAATCAAGTCAAAAATTTGCCGAAAAATAAAGTACGAAATCTTTTGCTGCAAGCAAGGATAAAATTCGCCAGAATGTAGATATCTGCAATAGTTAAGATTTGTGCAATGTGCTTTAGCAGTAATTTTTAGCTTAGAATAAATGGACATACTTTGTGGGTGGAATATTTCTTATGTGTAAGTATATCACTGTGTAAGAGAGAAATGTATTTGTGCCTTGAAGAATATGTATGTAAACTGCTGCTGATATTATCATTTGGGGACAGATGAAAATTTTTAACCCAAATATAAATGTAAACAAACGTTCGTTTTAAGAAAAATTAACAAGTCAAAATGAAATGCATTTAAAAAAAGAATGTAGATTTTTACTAAAAAAAGAAATAAACCGAAAGGTATTTTAGTAATAATCCCTTCTCACCGTTAGTCGAATAACTAAAGAGAAATCCCTTCTAGCTGTTAGTCGTATAAGCTGAGGCAAACCCATAGTAGTAGAAAAAATATTCATTACTTCGCTTATTCATGCAATTTGTTTTGGCTCGAAATTCACAAAAAAGTGGATGATTTCACTATGAATTAAATTGGTTAAGAAATTGTATTTTTTCTTTTCTTTTTTTTTTTTTTTTTTTTTTTTTTTTTTTGAGGAAAAAGATTTCAATAATTATTTTGGGTTTTGATCCATCAGATTCTTCACAGCAAGTCAAATATTCTTGTCTTCAAAGAATCTTGCAATCTAAAAAGACTAAATGCTAAAATACAGATATAAAAATTTTAGTTTCTTGCACCAATTTTTACACAAAAATGAATCCTTTTATTTTGTATAGAAATCTGTTGTGTTCCCGTGACTATCGCAGTTGCTTTTCTACAAGGAGGGCTTTGGAATTAAATAACCTAAGAAGGTTGATATGCCATTAAACAAAGAAAGTAATGCGACCATCGTGATAGACCAGCAACTGTGGATTGTCTATCAGTCATTAACGATGCCACCCACGTTGCAGCTGACATTATATGTAATGTTTGTCGGCTGAAAACATTTTGGGGTTTCCTTGTGTTCAATATGGCAGGTGCGAAATAAGAAAAAGCCGAATTGCTGGAAAATAATTAAAACTGGCAAAAAATATGGAAAAAGATTTACTTATCTTATAATAAGAAAAAGTCACAAAAAAAGTGTGCACCTTCCGCATTGAAACTTTAAAAGGAAATCCAATCCAAATGTTGATAGTTGCTGCGTGTTGTTGTCGATGTGCCGAAAAAATACAAAACAGATGAATTTTGATTTTCAGAAAGGTTAACTTTTATAAAGCCAGTTGTTCCTAGTCGTCGCCATTTTGTTTGAATACCGTACACACTCATATATGAGTCGATCTCGTATATAGGTCGATTGCTGATTAACGTTCGGAAAATCATTAATTTATAAAGCCAACAGTTGTTCCCAGTCGTTGCCATCAAGTTTGAATATCCAACACCCTCGTGTATCAGTCGATCTCGTGTATAGGTTGTTCCTAGTCGTTTACATTGTGCTTGAATACCCAACACACTCGTGTATTAGTCGATCTTGTGTATAGGTCGACCGTTGATTTATTATCAGAAAATCATTAATTTATGAAGCCAACGGTTGTTCCTAGTCGTTGCCATTATGTTTGAATACCGTACACACGCGTGTATCAGTCGATCTCGTGTATAGGTATACTCTTAAATGCCACAGTGAATCACAAGTACTACAGTTTGTATTAAACAATTTCATTGAACCATAAATCGGTCTGAAATATAACGACTGAAAATAAAATTGTAGCTCTCTTAAGGACGATGCTGTTTTCAACTTGGACATAATGTTGAAATGTTGGTGGATGTACATGTTTCAAAGTCTTTCGCGTGGAATAATACGTCGCGGGATATTATGGATGGGGGAAGTATAAGTCTTTATAAAGAGTCACTAAGCTGCATTTGGTTGTGAGGCTCAATTTTAAAGCTCTGAGGTGTGCGGAGTACTCCTTCATTACCATTACTCCCAGTTTCTCTCTGATCCGGAGTTGTGGAACTCCTGAAGTTCCAATCTTTGGCTCAAATACATGATGATTAAAAAAATGTTAACATCCTTATGGGAGTTCGTTATCATATTTACCAACCCCTCCACTCGGGCAGGATATGACACAAGGTCAATTTTTAAGCGGAGTTTAACAAGTTTCAATTCAGAGTTTTCCTTCTTCTAGACTAGTTGCCTCGCCAAAGCTGAAGAACCCAGTCTGCCCTACTATTTACCCATAGCTGGAGGGTGTGTAATTGGGTTCATACCAAGGGTATTAGAGCTATGTGAAATGCCATCAGTCTCGTCCAGGATTTGAACTCGTGTCGCCGTGTCCATTTCCTACGACGATAACCATTACACCACGGCCACCTCTTATGAGAGTACGTTATGATGTCTACATGTTCCCCTTTCTTGTCAACATTTTTTAAATCTCCCTAAAGGGATTAAAAAATGTTTATATTTCCATGGAAGTATGCATTGTAGATAAGTAGAACTGATAATACAAAGACCACCAGGGGAAGATTCCGATTATGTGTTGATAATCATGATGAACCGGAAGATACTTCAAAATCTTATCATGAATGAACTCTCATAAAAATATTACCATTTTTTAAACACCTTGTACGAGGATCATTAAATAAGTGTCCAGACTTTTCACGTGTGTGCACTTTTATTGATAGTACACACATGAAACACCAGTCCCCTTCGAAGTAATCTCCGCCGGCTGCAATGCAGTTGTTGTACCGTTCCAACAACCTCTGGAAGGCCCCATCGAAGTCCTCTTGTGTGAGCGTGTCAATGACCTTCGTCACAGCCTCCTTTCAGCTCCTCAATTGTCTCATAACGGCAGCCTCTGAGCTTAGAAAATAAGGGAAATAGGGAGGCTGAAGAACTGTCTTGGTGCCCATCTTGGTCAAATAGTCTGTGACAAGGATGGAGTTGTGGACTGGTACATTGTCCTGGTGAAAATGCCACTGACCCGATTTGAAGAGTGCTGGCCTCTTCCGACGGAATCTCTTCCTGAACTCCCTTAAAACCTCAACATAGTAATCCTAACGCTTTGGCCTATCAACTCTGGTCTATTAACTTCCTTACTTCTCCCACACCTTCCATCATCCCTCACAGACTCCCTGCCTTCGTTGAATCTCTTATACTACCCAAAATCTGATGCTCGGTTCATGCAAGATGGTCGAAAAGCAGTCTGAACCATTCCATACGTTTCTGTTGCATTTTTTCCAAGTTTAAAACACAATTTTATTGCATATCGTTCTTCCAAAGTGTCCTCACGTCCAGATTGCAGTTTTGAAATTCACCATCTATGAAAATCAGGCTTTAGTAGGGTATATTCCAATTGCTGCTGTAGCTATTCGTTTGAACCTGAAATTTGTCAGTCATCTCATAAGATGTATAGCAATAACATACTGAATTTTCAAGAGTCTACGACAATTTTAAAAGTCTGGAAACTTATTGAATACACCCCGTATATCTGTTTGAAAATAATTAGTATTAATTTGGAATATTGAAACCATATTATATGTGAAAACAAATGTATATTATTAAATAGAAATCAATATTTGATATCATTTGATTATTCGAATTAGATATCCGTCTGCAAAAAACTCTAAAATTACAGAAAAAAATGCAAATACAAACGTAATTCCCCCACCTCTAGGCATAAGATTACCCCAGACGTGTTTATATGCCATTAAAATTTGTCACTCTATCAAGTTTATGTTAATACCTAAAGTTGGTATACTGTTGATACATTACAGTTGTTGTATAGCCGTAATACAAATACAAAGCGGGAACAT
This sequence comes from Sepioteuthis lessoniana, assembly GCA_963585895.1. Lineage (NCBI taxonomy): Eukaryota > Metazoa > Mollusca > Cephalopoda > Myopsida > Loliginidae > Sepioteuthis > Sepioteuthis lessoniana. The sequence continues at coordinate 55,414,120 of OY757941.1, read as the reverse complement.
AATTGTTGGGTATCACCCCCCTTTCTCCAAACAATGAACTAGTCCATCTGCCATATATAGCAGTAGCTACTAATACCAGGGCAGACTAGAAGGTGAAGAGCAGCTTCTTATAGGAATAGTATTAGAGCGTTTGAGACTGGAGATCACACTAGATCACCTTACTTGCTACCGTAATAACGGAAGCCAATACTATCATTGGACTATATCTTTATTCTGTATTCACTTATCCTATGTTCTTGTCTACTAATAGCCTCTCTATTGTATATACTTTTTCCTGAGAATATATCTCTATTTCCTCTCATATCGTGGTTTGTCTTTTATTTTATATTACAAGCGTTCACTAATCCTATGTTCTTGTCTACTAATAGTCTCTCTATTGTATATACTTTTTCCTGGGAATATATCTCTATTTCCTCTCATATCGTGGTTTGTTCTTTATTTAATATTACAAGCGTTCACAAACCAGAACGCAACATCTATAAAAATATATCTCTCATTTTATTCTCGAAAAGAGCCCTTAGTTTGTGGTTAGGTGAGAGATAGATGGACGGACATATACTCAGAGAGAGAACTTTTTCTCATATCTTTTTCCGGGAGCCAGGGGGTGCCAACGCTTGTAACCCCTTGCAGGCTGAGACACCTCTGATCGACTGCGTGTCCCTCGCTCGACAGCGATTCTCACCTCTCTGTCTAAATCTGACCCCGTGGTTCTCATCACGTGGTCTCCTTCCGGTGACACACCTGTTATAACCAAGTGTCCTGATCGTGCTGCCCTGTTTACTAATCACAACGTGACAGTTTGTCAAAGCACACGGGGTCACAAGGAACGAACCGAAAATCCATGGTATATGTTATATAGCAACAGTCAGCTGATGGGAGGGGGCTGTTGAATACGCCGACTGCACCCTCAACTAGTGTCCTGGGTATTACACTAAATTGTATTTGATGATGAGGCTCTAGTCTTGGAGCTTTGGGGGTATGGGAAGTACTCATTCTTTGTCATTACTCTCAGGTCCACTCTGACCCAAAATGGCAGAACCTGTTGGGTTTCCATTTTCGGGTCAACTAGAACTGTTCAATCTTTTACTCGGGAATATTATTATTAGTTATGTGTGCAAATTATTTGTATTAGATTGGAATATTTGATTAATAAAAAAAATGATGTTGAAAATAAATACTTGAAATCATTAACTATGTCCAAACAAATGATTGATATTAAATAGAACTATTAGTGTTAGATAAGAATACTTGAAATCATTTAACTGTGTGCAAACAAATGAACCCTAACAACTCCTTTCAAAATAAAGTTACCTATTACTATTCGCTTACAAATCATGTATATATATATATATGGGCAAATCCTGGAAATAAACCCGATATTATGAAAATGTACAGAAATAAAAAATATAAGCTTCTTAGAAGAGGATTTACTCATAAAATTATTGAACAACGTTAAACGTTTTGGTTTTCAGACCTCCTTCTGGGCAACGCAAGTTAGTAAATGAAACGAAAGGGATAAGAAAGTTTTAAGCATTTTATTTCTTTTGGTAGCGTTCAATTTTAAATTTGTGAAATGTAATTAGCTTTCCAAAATTTATTCAATAAAGTCCATATCTCTCTCTCTATATATATATATAAACGAGGACGACCAGCTCGAACCTGTATACAACAGCTCTGTACTAATACAGGATACAGCCTTGAAGACCTCCCGGGAGCGATGGACGATAGAGACGGTTGGTGAGAGAGGGCCAGGGAGGTCTATGATGGCAACGCGACATGATGATGATGACTGATAAACGATATTGTCAAATTGATATAAGTATTGGATTTTGTAACTTTTCAGCACCAATCGGACCAAAGGTTTAAAGTTATAGTTCTATAGATAAAATCATCCTCTGAAAATCTTGTATTTTCTAAAATTTCAGTACACACACACACACAGATATATATACATATAAATTAAATCGCGAGTCGGGACTATCCTTCTACAGTTTCGCCTAAAACAGCTCCTCGGGGTACCTAGCACCGAGTCGGTGCTAGGTACCCTGAGAAGCCGTTTTAGGCGAAACTGTAGAAGGACAGTCCCGACTCGCGATTTAATTTTTGTAATTGGCTCTATTTAGTAATGAGCACTTTTTGTAATTGTAGCATTGCAGCATTTTGCGGTGGGTTTTTGTTCTTTTGACCAACAGATTGCATATCTCTTGATTTTTTTTCAACTGGTATAACAAATTTGGCCTTTTCTTTTTTTTTTTCTCCCGATAATCTTTTTCTTTTTCCCCAGGCAGTGATTCGAGATATTGTTATCTCTGAATTCTGGCGTTTTTTTTTTCGTTTTTTTTTTTTTTTTTTGTCACCGTGAATTCTGGTAGATTTAGTGTATATATATATATATATATATATATATATATGACAGTAGATATACCATTAAGTACCAGCCAAACAACAAACCAACTGTTGATACAGCCTTTATTTTGGAATCTCTGAATGTGATATAGTGGAAGATCTTGTCACCCCCTGAAAAGACGCTGGCAAGCAGTAACCAATAAGAGTAAGATTAAGCTAATCTGGATAATCCGGCATTCCAGATACGGTCGAGTTTCAATATTTGATTTGTTACATTGGACCTTTGTACAATAAACCTATTATAACTTACTCTGTATGTTGAGTCTTATTTCATCTGATTAATTTATACTGATTATATTCCCCCAGGGATATATCAAAATGTTTAGATATGATCAATTACTGTATTAAGAGCCAACACTTGAATATAGTTCAACATTATTTTATACATTATCTTATATAGATTGATTTACTCCATAGAGGGTACGCTATCACTGTTCACCAATCCGGGTAGAGTGGACCTGGAAGTAATGGCAATAACTAGATGACTCCTCATACTCCAGATGTTCAGAATTGAAGCCACTCCAAAAAGGGAGCCTATTTTTTTTAGAATAAAACAACACAGAATCATGTTTGTGCAAATGCTAAATCTGCTGAGAGGCGATGCATGCCGGTGTGCCAAAATATACAATGGATGTAAGTTAATTTTCTAGTCATTTAAATTTTAGATTTTGATTGTAATATGAACTAAAAATCAATTTTGAATTGCTTGGAGAGATAGGCTTTTTGATGGAACAATTGCTGCTATAACTCAATCTGTAAGCAGAAGGTTAATAAGTATAGGAAGAAATTCCAAGGTGACTGCAGCAAATCTTTCGAGAAATGAGTTCTTCCCACGACATGTATAATTTACTTTTGTTTGTTTGTTTATTGTCTTTTTGTTTTTTGTTTTGTTTTGTTGGGGTTTTTTTGTTTTTTGTTTTTTGTTTTTGTTTTTTTGTTTTTTTGATAAGCAATTTTTCCCTACTTACGTATTTGAAAAAAGAAAATAATTTACATGATAAAACACATTACAGGTGAATAATTCTCCCTAGAGCACCTCCCACACCCCCTCATTCCACTTGTGAAGCAAAAATGTTTTTCATCTTGTATGCACAATTGTTAGTTGACAAATTAAAAAAATAAATTATTTCCCGACTGCCTCAACGTGTATTGCTTAAATTCTGGGGTGAAGTCTTTTTTATCATATGTCAAGTACTTTTTGCCTGTTGTGGAAAGTGAGTCTCTCTCTCTCTCGCTCTCTCTCTCTCTCTCTCTCTCTCTCTCTCTCTCTCTCTTCTCTATTTTTCTCTTCTCTCTCTTTCTTTATTTTTTCCTATTTTTCTCTTTTTTCTTCTTCTTCAATCTTCTGCCTCCCCCATCTCTCTCTTTCTTTTACTCTTTTGTTCTCTGTTTCTCCCTTTTCTCTCTTTCTCTTTCCTTTTCTCGATTTTCTTTCTTTCTTTCTTTCTTCCTTTCTTTCTTTTTCTTTTTTCTTCTTTCTCAATTTCTCTTTCTCACTCTCTTACACTCTTTTTTTCCTTTTTTTCTTTCTCTTTCCTCTCTCTCTCTTTCTTTCTTTCTTTTTTGCTTTTTCTCTCTGTCTGTCTTTATACATGTCTCTTTCTTTCTTTCTTTCTTTCTTTCTTTCTTTCTCATTCTGTCTTTCTCTTCTCTTCTCATCTCCCCTCTCTCTATTTCTCCCAGAAGAATTCAATATTCTTATCTTTCGTAGACAATAGTAGCACGAACCGAGCACCAAATTGGACACGATCTTGTTATAGAGCTAATTTTTTTCTTCTAAGTCTTTTTGTTGTATTGTCAATTTTCTAAAAAAGCAATTGTCTTATTAATTTGCTGGAATTATGAAATTAAGTTATATAAATCATTGCTTAGGTTTTCTTGATTTTATTATTGCATTTTATTATAATGTCAAAGGTTAGATACCTTTTTACGAGTTAGCCAAGTCAGCTAGGGCTGTAGAATACACCGACTGCATCTCTGCAGAGGGGTAACGCCCCCCGCCAAAAAATGAGTGTCCTGGATATGACACTAAACAATCTGATGGTGAGGCTCTAGTAATGCTGGAGCCTTGGGGAATGCGGATTACCCCTTAATTACCATTGCTCCGAAGTCCACTCTGGCTCGGAGGGGTCGCAGCCGATAAGGTCTAGTCTATCGGTCAAATAGAACTGTTTGACATTTAAACTGTGACATAATAAATTTAGTTGTTAGAAATAGAACTGTTTAGTGATTCAATTGTGTGTAAACAAATGATGTTCAATTGAATTGTTAGTGATACATAACAATACTTGGAACCATTTAACTTCGTTGACTCATGCTAAATTGCATTGCTAGAAATAGATCTGCTTGATGATTTAACTGTGTGTATCCACAAAAATTGTTTACAAATCATACATTTAATTCTTTTTCGTCATACAACGTGTGCCCTCATCAGCCGCCAACCAGGGGTGATAACACTGTTTTCGGTAGCTCAAGGTGGTACTGCTACTCCTGGCGCTAACAAGCAGCCTTTGACACCGGACAGGATATTTAAAAGAATTAAATATATATATATATATATATATATATGTATATTTAATACTATTATATATATGTATATATATATATATATATATATATATATATATATGCCAGATCAACTAAAAGCAGAGATTACATTTTATATTTAATATATATGTACGAGGTGCATACGATAAGTTTCCAGACTTTTTTTGTATGGGCATTTAAAATTGTTGTAGACTCTTCAGTGTGTTATTGCTATACATCTTATGAGAGACTGACCAATTTTTATGATTTCAGCTTCAAATGAACAGCTACACCACCAATTGGAATACACCCTACTAAAGCCTGATTGTCACAGATGGTGAATTTCAAAAATCCAATCTGACACTTTAGAAGAACGATATGCAATAAAATTGTGTTTTAAACGTGGAAAAAATACCACAGAAACGTATGGAATTCTTCAGACTGCTTTTGAAGCATCTTACATGAATCGAACACCAGTTTTTGAGTTGCATGAGAGATTCAAGGAAGGCAGGTGAGGGATGATGAGAGAAGTGGGAGGAGTAAGGAAGTCAATACACCGAAGTTGATTGGCCAAAGGGTCAGGGTTAGGGTTACTATGTTGAGGTTTTAAGGGAGTTCAGGAAGAGATTCCTAGGGAAGAAGCCAGCACTCTTCAAATCGGGTCAGTGGCATTTCCACCAGAGGAAGTGATCAAGTTAAATCTCAGCTGCTTATCGTCCGTCAAAGTGGAATAGAAAAAAGAAAAAAAGAATGGGAAGAAAAAGTATTTGTTAAATTTCAGAGAGAAAAACAAAACAAATATGAAAAAGAAAAAAAAACAAATATGAAAAAGAACAAAAAACTAATATGAAAAAGAAAAAGAAACAAATACGAAAAAGAAAAAAAAAAACAAATATAAAAAAGAACAAAAATATGAAAAAGAAGAAAAAAACAAATATGAAAAAGAACAAAAAACTAATATGAAAAAGAAAAAAAAAGAAAGAGAAAGGAAACAGAAAAAGCGATCACGCTATGCATCAGGTGCTTATCGTCTGTTTTAATGGAATGAAAAAAGGAAAGGGAATAAAAATTCCACGTTAGATTCTGATAGAAAAAAAAAACAAATATCATCTGAGAGAGATAAACAAGCCAAAACAACGTGAGAATAAGGGAAATGGGGAAGAGTGTGATAACGCTATACATAAGATGATTTAGTGGAATAGAAAAAAAGAAATAATAAAGAAAGGAAGGAAAACAAAGGTAAAGAGAGATGTCTCTCTCTGAAGGATTTCAGCTTATATATATATATATATAGAGAGAGAGAGAGAGACCTCATTCTCTCTCTTTCTCTACATATATATAAGCTGAAATCCCTAAAGTATGTAGTTGCCCAACCCCTCCACGTGAACATACATAAATCAGAGTATATGTATATAAATCATGATCTCTACGTTAAAGGAAAAGCCTTTGAAATTAGTAAACCAGTTTGTAAATCTCCTTAGTAAGATCTCATCTACTGAAAGCGATTTTAACATAACGGAGGTAAGGCATGAACTGCAACGGACAGGTTAATGAATAAATGGAAATCTGATCTTTCTGATAAAGTAAAACGGGAATTCTTCCAAGCTGTAGCCGTGTCAGTACTATTGTATGGTTGCACCACTTGGACTTTAACAAAACACCTGGAGAAAAAAAGCTTGATCGAAGCAACACAAGAATGAACGAAATCCTGGAAGCAGTACCCGACAAAACAGTAGTTGTTCGGCCACATTCCTCCCATCTACGAACCATGCTGCGCATTGCTAGAGATGTAAGGAAGAACTCATAACCGAGATTCACCTATGGACTACTACATATGGACACACCAGTGTTAGCTGACTAGCAGCTTTGTGCAGGCACTGGATGTCGCCTAGGGGACTTGCTAAGAGTGATGATCGACAGTGACTGATGCTGAGTTAGCGCCGAGGGAATCCGCACTGTCAGTACGCATTGATGATTGTGACGTTGTATTTTGATGGCTGACCAAAAGCATTTCTTTTTTTTTTTCTCCCTTCAAAAACAAAACAATTGAAAGAACGGCGTTTCTTTGTTATTTTGCTTTAAAAAGAACATGTCACCATTATCAATCAGACCATATAGAAATGTCCATTGGGCGTCAAAATAAATTAGGTTCGTTTGTAGACATTATGAACAAATGTCTTACTGTTTACGATACTACTTCGTCTTTTGTCTGGGACAAGATCGAAATACATATATATATATATATATATATATATATATATATATATATATATATATAAGGCAATATCTTCTCTTCTAAACATCTTTGATTAAATAGGACGGACACCTCGTTTCCGCCTATTCTATCTTTGATCCGCCCAAATCTTCATATGAGTCGTTTGACTTTAGGATGGAATGAATATAGAAAGGCACCGTATTTTCCCCAAGTACTTTCGGCCCCAACTGGAGCCTACCTATGGGGAACGAGTAAGGAAATGGGAAGCACAATGGTGAGACATACACATTTATATTATGAAGTGTAACAGATATTGATATTTAGATGGTGCCGTGTCGGTGAGGCAACATTACACCCCAAATCTTTTAGAAACGGATTTCTTATGTTCATAATTATAGTATATATGTTTATATATATATATATATATATATATATACTCGAACTCACACACAAACACACACACACACACACACACATATATATATATATATATATATTAATGACCACTGCTATTTTTTGTCGTTTTTATCGCTTCCAAGAATACTTTATCCGATCAAGGATAAATTTCGGGTCTTTTCAACTGACAGAAAATCTGTGAAGCGAAACATTATATATTTTTCATAGGATAACTTCTCAGATGCTAATTGCCATTCTCAGACATAAAAAAAAATCTTTTAAAAAATTGTTTTTAATCGGTGAACTGAGGCAATTGTCATTGGGTATTTTAGAATCACATATGTCATGAAAGAAAGAAAGAAAGAAAGAAAGAAAGAAAGAAAGAAAGGAAAGGTTAAAGCAAAAGAAAGAAAGAAAGAAAGAAAGAAAGAAAGAAAGGAAAGGTTAAAGCACGAAAAAGAAAGAAAGAAAGAAAGAAAGAAAGAAAAGGTTAAAACAAAAGAAATAAATAAAGAAACAAACAAACAAGCAACGGATGGAGAAAGAAAAAAAGAAAGAAAAAAGAAAGAAAAAAAGAAACAAACAAACAAACAATCAACGATGGAGAAAAAAGAAAGAAAGAAAGAAAAGTTTGACCAAATGATATAAATAGGTGCCCGTGGTGTCTAGGAGGTGCCCGTGGTGTAATGGTTATCGTCGTAGGAAATGAGCACGGCGACACGAGTTCAAATCCTGGACGAGACTGATTGCATTTCACATTGCACTAATACCCTTGGGAAAGGTATGAATCCAATAATTCTCCCTCCAGCTATGGGTAAATAGTAGGGCAGACTAGATTCTTCAGCCAACTAGATTATTGAGGCAACTAGTCTAGGAGAAGGAAAACTCTGAATTGAAACTTGTTAAACTCCGCTTAAAAATTGACCTTGTGTCATATCCTGCCCGAGCGGAGGGGTTGGGTAAATATGGTTAACAAATGATATATGAATAAACCAGAAAGTTAGCGAGAAAATGAGACGCGTAAGATTCTCTGAGATTTTCAGATTTTCAGATGCAAACAGATCACTCAATCCCAAACAGAAGCACAGACTTTGTAATCATTACAAGAAAAAAAAATTCTCTTTTGAAGGATTCCTTAGGGCCTGGAACATTCAGACTATAACACAGTTAAAATCAGCAAGAATACTGAGAGAAGTCCTGAAGACCTGAGGACACTTGCAGTCACTCAGGCTTCTGTCAAAAAACAACAGTTAAAGCTGGTTTGAAAAACTAAGAAAGATTTAAAAAATAAAAATAAATGGCTGTATCAGTGGAAATTAGGATTCTTACAAGTTTTTCTTATTTGGATTCATAAATTTACAAATGAATTTACGAAGGGAAATTTACTGAGTCAATAAAATATGTCTTTAATTGGAATCATTTTGAGATGAGGTTTCTTAATCAGAGAATTAATTTTTATTTATTGCGGACTTTTTGTCCTCATCTTGGTAGTTTTTGTGTTGTTTCTTCTTTCACTACGTTTCGGCCAAATTTCACCTCTGGCCTTCTTCAGGTGATTTACCGCGACCTCGGATAGGAATGCTGAGTCTTGTAACCGTATCCCCAGTAATTACTGCCTTCCATAATTGTTGTCTATCGCACCACGTTTTTGACCAAGTAAAACCTCTGGCCGGCTTGGGTAGGATTTGAAACCGCTATCTTCTGACAATGCTCACCTGGAACCGCAGAGACTCAACGCCTCAATCCGCTGCGCCAAGATGAGGAAAAAAAGTCCGCAATAAATAAAAATTAATTCTCAATAAAATATGCTGGTTTTAAATAACAGACTTTTATTATATTTTTTATGTTAATTTTTATGTTAATTATCTTTAGTTAATTATTCATCGTTACGTATTGGAAATAGTAAAAGTAAGTAATATATACCGGCTCATTGGCTTGTGCGTAGAGTGTTCGCCAATGGTCCGCGAGACCTGGGTTCAACCCCAGGTCGCGTCATACCAAAGGCTTTAAAAATGGTTCTTGATACCTCCTTGCTTAACACTCAGCAATATAAGGTATGTATCAAGAGTAAAGTGGACCAATCCAGAGAAAGGAGTAGTGCCCTTCTACAACACTTCGGTGTAGTAGCTATTGAAAAGGGAGCCTTCTAGTCACCCTCGACTAAAGGGAGACAACTTTACTTTACTTACTTATTCGTATTTAAAGATATCAAACTAGCAGTACTTACCCATATTACATACAAGTTGTAAGATGGTCATTATTTAAAATAAAGGACGGAGAAATGTTTTTATAAAAGTTTAGGATAATTATTCGTAAGCAGTATAATCCCATTTTGTATACGGGGGTAAGATGATCATTATTAAAAATAAAAAACATATTTTATTTAAATTTATGATAATTATTTGTGCTTAACTGGGCCCTTGGCCAAATGAGGACAGTGTTCACCAATGTTCTGGGAGACAAGGGTTCAACCCCAGGTAGAGGCCAGCACTCTTCAAATCGGGCCAGTGGCATTTCCAGCAGGACAATGCACCAGTCCACAACTCCATCCTTGTCACAGATTATTTGACCAGGACGGGCATCAAGACAGTTCCTCACCATCCATATGGTCCAGACCTTGCTCCCTGTGACTTTTGGTTATTCCCTAAGCTCAGAGGCTGTCGTTATGAGACAATTGAGGCGATGAAAGAGGCTGTGACGAAGGTCATTGACACGCTCACACAAGCTGGCTTTCATGGGGCTTTCCAGAAGTTGTTGGAACGGTAGAACAAGTGCATTTCAGCCTGAGGAGATTACTTCGAAGGGGACTATAGTTTCATGTGCGTACTATCAATAAAAGTGCCCATACGAAAAAAGTCAGGAAACTTATTTAATGATCCTCGTAAGTGAGTTCGAACTCCAATCACGTAATTATGTTCACTTTCGGACAAATGCCCCTTTGGGAAAGGTATTGAATCCCCTTATTATGGTTTAAGTCGTACCACTGCTGTTCTTCCTCAAGGATGGCTTTGACTTCAAATAACTCATGACGGTTGATATGCCATTAAAACAAAGGAACCTAACCACGTAATAACAGGGGGCGTCTAAAGGTGTTTTGACTAAGTCGCCGGACTTTCAGACAAATACTCTTGGGAAAGGTATGTACTTCCTTATCCTCTCAACTATGTGTCAAGTAGTACCACTTCTGAACTTTCAGAAAAATGACTCTGGCATTAAATAACCCACATGCTATTAAAACAAAGAAACCAAAAGACCTGCGAATAGAAACCATGAAAATGTCAGATATCAATAAAAGGTATATATCAATCGGTCTAATGAGTAAAGTGTTCGCCAATGGCTCGGGAGACCGGGGTTCAATCCTAGATCGAAAAGAGAAAGAAAGCTAATGATGAAGAAAAGAAAGAAAAAGGAGGTACAAGAAAGAAAGAAAAATACATAAGATGAAGAAAAAAGGGATAAAGAGAATAAAGAAAGGAAGAATAAAAAAGTTAAAAACGAATTTGTAATATTGGAAAATTATATTATATCCAACCTAATACTTACTTTTTTTGTAAAACGTTTTAGAAGAAAAGTGAACTCAAAGTTAAGTCAATTTTCAATTGCACATATTCAAGTACTTATACACATATATACATATATAAACCAAAACAAAAGCACAATTAAATTAACACTTAGCTTTGGTTTAGATGTCTCTTTTCGAAGAATAGTTGACTCCGAAGTTTTATTCCGTTTTTGTAAAACGTTAGTTAATTGAAGCGACATCCTTTAAAAGCGCTGTCTTTCGATTTTGAAAAGTTTTTGTTGACTGCGTCTTTTAAAAATCGTCTGCTTATTCATTTATACAATTGATATATACACAAAAACGCCTTTTTATTCTCAACCAATAAAAAACGTCCTTTTAATTATTTATAAAATCTAAGACTTGCGAGAAGTTTTATCTATTTTATTTATTTATTTATTATTTATTATTATTTATTTATTTAAATTTTATAATTAGTTTTGTTTTATATTACAAAATTATATTGAAGGAATATTCATTTCTAACAGTAAATAACTTTTGAAAAATATCTAGGATTAAAAATTGCTGAATTGTCAGAAAATGCACTATTAATTTTTAAAAAGCAAATATTACATTGCATGCCTTGTTATTTTTCCTTTATTAAACTTTGATTAATTTCGAATAAGTCCAAAACTAAAGGGAACATCGAACTCACAACCAATGGCTTTCTGATATGGCACACTAACCACTTGAGACCCTCAGCTGGACAAAAATCCATTTACCAAAATTTAAATTCATGTGGGTTGGTTAGTTGAGTTTTACGGCATATCAACCCTCGTAGGTTATTTAATGCCAAATCCTGTTTTATACATATATATTAAATATGTTTGGTTTTGTTTTATGCCATATCAACCCTTGTAGGTTATTTGATGCCAAATCCTGTTTATACATATATATGATTTGTAGACAAACATCTTGTAGGTAATATTTTTAAAGAAGCCAGAGCTCATTTGTTTACACGTAAAATTGTTTCAAGTATTGATATCAAACACTAATAGTTTTATTTGTATATAGTTAAATGGTTGCAAGTATTGCCGTCTAACACTAATAATCCAATTTGAATGGTTTTAAGTATTGCTATTCAACACAAATAATTCTATTTAACATTACACAAATGATTTCAAGTTTAGAAAATAATTACATATTTCTATTTGACCTTTAGATGGGACCCTACCACTTAGAGTGGGCCTGGGAGTAATGGCAATGAAGGAGTACTCCCTTTTCTCCAAAGACCCAGAACTGAAGCCTCACCATCAGATGCAATTGAGTGTAATATACAGGACACTCATTGACTGGGTGAACGTCTTCATACTCTACCAAGATACAGCGTTTTCTGCAGACCCAAGCCAATTTGGCTATGAGTGGTGAAAAATTTTCACTGCGCAACGGTCCACATAAAACCATCATTTCAGTTTTTTCGATACTGACAAATATTCTACGCTATCTTTTTTTTTTCTCTATAAAATGAGATAGATAAATTATGTGAGAGAAGGGAGAGACAAATGCACAAAACGGTAAATAGTTTCGTGACAAAGGTAAGATGACGTCATTTAGAGCGCTGTGACGTCAAGACGACGTCACAACATTTCGGTGATAAAGAATGGGAAAAGGGACTGCGATTTTTATTGTTAGTTTTATATATAATTTTTGCATTATTAATTAGGATCTTTCTTATATACTAAAAAGAAAATACTCCACGGTCTTCAAAGAACTTGCTAAAATAAAAACTTGCTGCCTAAGTTCACAATATATATCATCATCATCATCTTGTCGTGCCACCAGCACGGATATCCCTGACCCTATCTCGCTACTCCTCCCTATCGTTCATCGCTTATGGCAGGTCCTCAAGGCTACATCACGTATCCTCACAGAGCTGCTGTATGTAGATTCGAGCTGGTCGCCCTGCTTTTGTCGGTCATGCGAGGGGTCCATAGGATAACATCACTTATGAGCTCGTCCCTGCTTCTCCAGCAGTGTCCTGGTTCGTCTTTGATAGTTTTCGTGATAGGAGGTAGGTAGCCGTATAGCTGCTGCTTTGTGGGGTGTTGCCTCCAGGACTTGTTCAAAATTTCTCGCAGTATTCTTGTATAGTTGCCGTCAAGCTTTTTCTCCATGCGTTTTGTTAGCGTCCATGTAGTGCATCTATATAGCAGTATCGACACGACAAGAGATGAAAAAGTTCATTGGATGAAATAAAAAATGATTGTCTCTGGTAAACGCTTGCGTTCATGAAGCATTTTTGCATATCTACCTTACACACACACACACACACACACACACACACACATATATATATATATATATTTAAGCATGTTTGATTAGATGATAAAGACATTGTGTCTGTATAATTTTATTAAGATCCTTTCAAGTTTCCTGATAAGTGTCATGGTTTCAAAATTCTTTGTCTAATTTAAAAAAACAGAAAGCTATCAACGAAAATGGAATATTATCAAGAAATATGGAATATTTTAAAAAAATTAAATTCATCAGCATCTCAGTTTTTTCCAACTTTGCGTTGATGTAATTTTGTTATGTTATAAAATACCTGAAAAACTCTTTCATAAACTCATTTAAAAACAGTCTTTATACATGCAAGCAATCCCTGATGATGGCCTATGAAAGGTCCGAAAGCCTTCCAGACAATTTTGGTAAATTCATCCACTAATTCCAACCTGAAACCAAAACCCCTATCAGGAAACTTGAAAGGATCTTAATAAAATTATATCGACAAAATGTGTCTTTAATAATTAATCAAACACACTTAAATGAAAGACTGCTGCCCAACTACACACACATATATGAATTAATAGCAAGATGTAGACATAGGAATAAATTAAAACTATAGACAAATTATCATAGATAATGTTTAATTAACCAAAAAATAAGATTAATTTGAGATTTGAGGTGAAATGAATAAAAAAAAAAAATAAAAAGATGAGAAGATACCATGTGATGTGTACGTGCTTTTCAATGGAAGGGTAACTGAATTAATAGGCACGAATATAAATTTTGAATTTTAAATTTTAATTTTAAATTTTGAATTAAATTTAAGAGAAGTATTACTCTATCCTTACGTAAGGTTATTAAGGAATGTTGTACTTCCCTAAATTATTATTAAATCTGGAGTTTTAAGTTGAAATGTATTTAGAATTTAAAAATTAAAAAATGTAATTTACTATAATTCCAGCCAGTAATAAAAAAAAAAAAACTAAAAGCCGGAAGTGGGCAAAATGGGGAGGAAACTCTTCACCCCTCTTCTACCCCTCCCACACTTCCTTCGTATGCCTATTCTGAATTATTTTATCCATTAGATCTGAAGAAGTCCTGTTATTTTTGGTGTTATTGATTTATATTAATACCCATAACAAGATGGAAATAAATTTATAATCCTAATGTGATCGGTTTTTATTTTTCTTAAAGAAATTATTGCTCTGTGATGTCAGTTACATAAAGCTCTTTACCAGGAAAATTTAAATGTTCATAGTTGAATGATTTTTTTGTCCTGGCGGAATTATTCCCGACTCCGGTTTAACTGGACTGAATAATATATATATATATATATATATATATATATATATATATATATATATATATATATATATACATTATATAATATATATGTATATATATATATACATATATATTAAACACATATACATATATATATACATATATATTATATAATGTATATGTATATATATATGTATATATATATATATATATATATATATTATTCGGTCCAGTTAAACCGGAGTCGGGAATAATTCCGTCAGGACAAAAAAAATCATTCAACTATGAACATTTAAATTTTAATTTTATATATATATATATATATATATATCATCATGTCATGCCGTAGGCACGGATATCCCAGACCCTCTCTCGCCACTTCTCCCTACCGTTCATCGCTTCTGGCTGATCTTCAGAGCTACATCCCGTATCCTCACATAGCTGCTGTATGTATGTTCGAGCTGGTCGTCCTGCCTTTGCACGGCCATATGTGGGGGTCCATAGGAGTACATCACTTATGAGCTCGTCCCTGCTTCTCCAGCAGTGTCCTGCATGTCTGGTTCGTCTAACTTGGATAGTTTTCGTGATGGGAAGCAGGTGGCCGTATAGTTGGTGCCTTGTGGGGTGTTGCCGCCAGGACTTGTTCAATATTGCTCGCAACATTCTTGTGTAATTGTCGTCAAGCTTCTTCTCCAGCCGTTTAGTTAGCGTCCAAGTAGTGCATCCATACAGCAGTATCGATACGACCGTTGCCTGGAAGAAACTGCGTTTCATTTTATCAACACTCCGCCAAAGTAAATTTTTAAGCTTTATAAAGCTAGTTTGAATGCTGAATTTTTATTCTCCTATACTGGTTGCCTAACAAATGCTAAAGAACCTATTCACTCGTAGTATTCTCTCATAGCTGGTGGGAGGACAGACAAATTCATCCCTTTTCCAAGGGCATTAACACAAAATGAAAAACAAACAACTTCGTCCAGGATTTGAACTCGGGTTGCTAATTTCATTTCATACGCCGAATGCCTTTAATGTGTGTGCGAGCGTAATAATATTTGATTTAGAGTGTTGAAAGTCTTCGATGCTTGCCAATATTTGTTGAATGTCAAACGGTGTCTCCCACAGAATTCTAACGCCATTTTAAAATGGTTTCTTCGTTCTGGTCGAATGTCTTTTTTTCTTCTTTATTTTCGGAATTGTCGCTCCTCAACGCCATTTCTAGTACAATAAGATGTAGGCGGTACGCAAATTTGCCGTTGAAAGCAACTAAAACAGACTGTCTGAAAGAGATACAATATAGCAAACTCCATTATATATATATATATATATATATATGAGTGTGTGTGTGTGTTGCGTATGTATGTGAGTACACCAGACATTTATTTCCATACTACGCTCTTTCTCTCTTTGTCCTCACCTCTCTCTCTCTCTCTCTCTCTCTCTCTGACTCTTCCCACGCACAGGGAGATATATTTCTTTTAAATCCCAAAACAATAGAAAAAAAATGATTTAGTTGTTCTCGTGTTTGAATAAAAAATCACTTTTATGAAATATCACATCGATATCTACTGATATATATATATATATATATATATATAGAGAGAGAGAGAGAGAGACAAAATATGTATATATTCATTTTCATTTTATCAATTTATATATATATATATATATAGTCTAATACAAAATATGACTGTTGGAAACAATATAAATTAAAGCACTCTGTGTCCAATCCACTGTGCAGAATAACGACTAATATATATATATATATATATGTGTGTGTGTGTGTGTGTGTGTATCAGTTTTTATATACATTCAATAGCATGGATTCTTATCCGCAACCACTGGTTTCTAGCCGTCTTTATACGACAATCATTAGGCAGAAAAAAAAAATATATATATATATATATATATATATATATTATCATTATATTATTTTAAAATAGTACGACTTAAAGACATTATACTAACCAATATTGAAACTGCTTTCTTGTGGCGCAAGCTTGTTTTTAATCTTCAGTTCTGCTCTACTAATGGATTTAACAAAGGCATGGACAGCTATCGATAAACAATCGATCATATGGAAATCAGACCTGACCGATAAAATGAAACGCAGTTTCTTCCGGGCAGCGGTCGTGTCGATACTGCTGTATGGATGCACCACTTAGACGCTAACAAAACGGCTGGAGAAGAAGCTAGACGGCCACTACACAAGAATTTTGCGAGCAATATTAAACAAGTCCTGGCAGCAACACGCCACAAAGCACCAACTATACGGCCACCTGCCTCCGAAAACTATGACGAAAACCATCCAAGTTAGACGAACCAGGCACGCAGGGACGAGCTTATAAGTGATGTACTCCTATGGACCCCCACATATGGCTGAGCTAAAGCAGGACGACCAGCTAGAACATACATACAGTAGCTGTGTGAGGATACAGGATGTAGCCCAGAAGACCTGCCAGAGGCAATGAACGATAGGGAAAAGTGGCGAGAGAGGGTCAGGGATATCCGTGCTGGCGGCACGACATGATGATGATGAGGATTATTATTATATCAAAGTAAAGTTGGTGACCTGAGCCGGGGGTCTTGAAGGCTCCCTTTTCAATACCTACTATTCTGAGGTGTAGAGGAGGGCGCTTGAGCCGTACCTTATAATGTTAAGTGTCAAGTAAGGCGGCAACAAGTACCATTTTTTGAGTCTTTAGTATGACTCGACCTGGGATTGAATCCTTGTCTCCCAGACCATTGGCGAACACTCTACTCATTCGACCAATAGCCCGATTAGGGAGACAGGGGTTCAATCCCAGGTCGAGTCATACCAAAGATTCAAAAAATGGTACTTGATGCCGCCTTGCTTAGCACTCAGTACTATAAAGTGAGGATCAAGGGTAAAGTAGAGCAATCCTGGGAATGGTGTAGCATCTTCCCCTACACCTCGGTGTAGTAACTATTGAAAGGGAAGCCTTCGGGTCACCCTCGACTAAAGTCGCCAACTTTACTTACAATTCTTTTATTATTATATTGTATAATAGCTCTATCACAGATATTGAGCACTCTCCAAATTATACCTTATTTGGCCTGCCACAAACCCACCAAGTGAGATAGTGACAACGATATACTGTTGCAATATGTATATATATACATGTATATATGTGTGCTGGGGGGTAAGTAGGTGTATATATGTACTTTACTGGACACATACAAAACTAAGTAAATAAAAAGGCTCGCGAAAATAAGCATATATATACTAAATATTTTATTAAAACAAGAAATCGATTCTCCTTTTCTCTTATTCTGAAATTTTTTTAAACCCGAATAGTAAAAAGTAAAGTTGGTGACTGCAGTCGAGAGTAACCCGAAGGCTCCTTTTTCAGTAGCTACTACACCGAAGCGTAGGGGAGGGCGCTACTCCTTTCTCTAGATTGCTCCACTTTACACTTGATACGTACCTTATAATGCTGTGTTAAACAAGGGGGTTGGTCTAGGAACTGGAGGATTTAGAAATGAGAGGACGGAAGGAGACTATCTAAATTGTTGAGATTGGCCAGAATACTGAGGAGAGTCCTGGAGACTTGAGGACACTTGCTGTCACTCAGACTCTAAAAACAATTAGCATAAAAAACCCAAACCCACATTCTATAGACCAAGGAGCCAGGTTTTTTATGCTGATTTTTAAATTCTTTCTAGTGGCCACTTTAATAACAAAATGTCGTTTGGGCAACCCTTTTTAATCAGAATTATCCTGAAGATCCGTTCGGTGAAACCAGGGTAGGCAGTTTCTGGCTCTAATAGGCATTCTAGTTTTGCTCGACTTTGAGTATTGATGGTTGGTTTGGTTTTTTGGCACATCAACCTGTGTAGGTTATTTAACACCCAATCCATTTTTATGTAAATAATCAGTTCTCTTTAAAACAATTCAGTTTAGCATGAGTACAAAGTTTAATTGTAAAAAACATTTCCATTTCAAACTATTCAGTTTATTCAAACAGTTATATATAACAATTCAGTTTAGTGTAAGTACAATTTCAATGTCAAAAGCAGTTCAATTTCAAACAATTCAGTTTAGCACAAGCACGCAGTCTAAATATAAGTACAGTTTAATTGTGAAAAACAATTCTATTTCTAGCTATTCAGTTTAGTCAAGCAGTTCTAATTCAGTTTAGTATAAGTACTGTTCTATTTTAAACTATTCAGTTTGGTGTAAATACAGTTTCAATGTCAAAAAGCAGTTCCATTTCAAATAATTCAGTTTAGCATAAGCACGCAGTTTAAATGTAAGTACGGTTTAATTGTTAAAACATTTCTATTTCAAGTTATTTAGTTTAATCAAGCAATTCAGTTTAGCATAAGTATGCCGTTAGTTCTATTTAACCCATAGATAGGGCCCTATCAGGTGCTACCACGCCAGGCCAGAGTGAACCTGGGAGCAATAGCAATGAAGGGGTGCTCCGTATTCCCAAGAGCCCCAGCATTACTGGGACGTCACCATCAGACTGTTTAGTGTCATATCCAGGACACTCATTGGGGGGGGGGGGCTTACTCCTCTGCAGAGGTGCTGTCACTGTATTCTACAGCCCCAGCCGACTGGGCAATAATGTATTGAACACTTTTCCATGTTAGCTTAAGTAAGACTGTCAGTGTTTTTTCTTTTGGCTTTGCATTGCGGTGCTGGTTGTTTATTTGCAAGTAGTACGGATGTTATTCGTCTTTTCTTTTTATTATTAATTTTTTCCCGATATAGGTTTACAATATATTTTTTACTTAAAAATTGTATACTCTGTTTTTTTTCACCCAACTAGAGTTATTGAAATAGTTTTAAAAATAGAAATAATATATATATGTGTGTGTGTGTGTGTGTGGTTGAATACCGCAGATTGTTTCTTTTTTTAAATCTTCAAGTGAAGACATTCAAGTCTTCTTGCTTGTCTTCTTGTGTCTGGGCAAAGTTAGCAAAGAAGTACCCTATACTAGTCCAAGCGCTTTCAACCATTTCGCTGGCCATACTCGGGGGTTGTATTAAATCGTTTGTTGCTGTGTGTTTTATTCCTATTTAGAGTGTTTTGTTTTTTATTTATTTATTCATTTATCTATTGTATATCCCAACTTGACCCAGACATAAGAATACTAATAACAAGTCTTGAATGTCTTCACTTGAAAATTTAAAAAAAGAAACAATCCGCGGTATTCAACCGAACATGTTTAAATAATGACTTGCTGCGTAAATATATATATATATATATATATATATATATATAACTGTACGTTAAAAAGCTGGTAATTTTGCTTAAGATATGAAAAACAAAGAAATCTTAGGAGTAACACTCCCTTCTTCCTCTCCCCCCATCAGGTGATGAAATTTTTTTTTAGACCAAAAGTGACAGATATGTTTAAAGAAGTTTGTAATATGTGAAACGATGAGCAAAGATCAAGCATTGTGGAAAACCAAAAAATGTCACTGGTTTGGTTACAAATCATATATAATTCATATATGTAAACCAGATTTGGCATTGAATAACCCATAGTGGTTGATATGCTGTGAAACTCAAACAACCAACCATCAGAATTGCAACAGAATCACGGATGATAATCACCCCCGGGTCTTGTCTAATTACAATCCACTACCCATCAAAGATATCCAATTCAAATCTAAATAAACGTGGGACCAGACAGCAAGTCTAGGTGTCATGATCAGTAGGTTCTCCCTTGAGCCTCAGAATTGGGGACCTATTCGACATCCTGCCAATGTTGTCTGTTCTAATTTCAGGTGCACAAACAACGACCAAAACAAGCAATTAACTCATTGGCACCAACAGAAGAAACGGACTAGGGAAGACAACAAAAAATGTACTTCAAAGATATTTTAAGGGCAATCCAACACAAATAGTTTGTATCAAAGTGATAGAAATTCGGGCAGAATCCGCTAGATATAAAACAACAAGCCAAGTGAAGAATATGAACAAAATCCTCCAACTCGAATCGAAACACTAAGAATTGAATACAAGAGCCCCCAAACCGAATTGAAAGGTAAAATAATGAAAACCGAAAACCCACAACACCAGCACTACAAGAGTATTAGTCCAAAAGTGAATGTAATAGCACAAATGGAGTTTGAACTTGCTTACGTTGAGGATGTAGTCTAATATAGAGGTGTAAGGGGGTTCATGCATTTCCCAAGGGTATTAGTCCAAAAGTGAACGTAATAGCGCGACTAGAGTTCGCACTTGCTTACTAGGATGTCACAGTCCAGCCCGTTAGCCATTACTGTTATATTACTCACAACCATTATGATATCAATAACAACGGTACTATAAATACATTTACAAATGCAGTCAAATACAAATGCACATATACAGTCGGTCTCTGTTGTTCAGGTACGAACGCATTTATTAACTCCTGACTTCAGTTGTTCGATAAGAGGAGAGAGACTGCATTCTTAAAAGTCTTTCGTATCATGCTATGCTAACAACACCCCCGGCACATCTCGTGGTCCAATCTCAATTTCTCAACGCCATGGTCGAACCCCAATTTCTCAACACCATGGTCGAACCCCAATTTCTCAACACCATGGTCGAACCCCAATTTCTCAACGCCATGGTCGAACACCAATTTCTCAACACCATGGTCGAACCCCAATTTCTCAACACCATGGTCGAACACCGATTTCTCAACACCATGGTCAAACCCCAATTTCTCAACGCCATGGTCAAACCCCAATTTCTCAACGCCATGGTCGAACACCAATTTCTCAACACCATGGTCGAACACCGATTTCTCAACACCATGGTCGAACCCCAATTTCTCAACACCATGTTCGAACCCTAATTTCTCAACACCATGGTCGAACACCAATTTCTCAACACCATGGTGGAACCCCAATTTCTCAACGGCATCGTCGAACCCCAATTTCTCAACACCATGATCGAACCCCAATTTCTCAACGCCAT
Organism: Sepioteuthis lessoniana; assembly: GCA_963585895.1. Classification (NCBI taxonomy): domain Eukaryota; kingdom Metazoa; phylum Mollusca; class Cephalopoda; order Myopsida; family Loliginidae; genus Sepioteuthis; species Sepioteuthis lessoniana. The sequence continues at coordinate 55,392,567 of OY757941.1, read as the reverse complement.
GGTCGGAACTCAATTCAATTGCAGAGAACTCAATTCTCTATGCCCCAATGGCAGAGACAATTGTCTGCCTGCATGGTCCAAAGTCAACTCTCAACTGACTCTCTTTCAAAATCTTCAAATTCTGAGGACCATCGCTTCCGGGCATGACGTCATTCACACTCCAGCCACATTTCCCATCTGGGGTTTATTATGACAATGGTGATTGTCCTATCCTTTGCGTGTGAGCGTAAAACTGTACCCAATGCTTTGCACCTGAACTAAGAGCCGAATAGTTCAAAACCCAACCAAACTGAATGATAAAATATAATTAACGAAAAATGATTAATATAAAAAAATCATTTCTTAATTATATAACACTACGCCATGGGCACACCCCTTTCCTAACTGGTGTTGTATTAAATGAAGTATCAGTTATTACTACTGTTATGTACTATTATTTAAGAAAATAATTGTCATGGATGGTTTTCTGTTGATCACCACCTTGTTAATTTTTGCAAAAATGCTTGCGGTGTTATTTAAGGGCAATTGCAGCTCTAGTTACCCAAATCTGAACCTTGACCTTATAAAACGCTGTGGTCTTTTTAATGTTTTTTTAAACTGCTTATAAGACACAGTTATATACGGTAAGATGGAAAGGTAAGTGCATTCCGTTGAGTTACGAGGTGCATACGATAAGTTTCCAGACTTTTTTTGTACAGGCATTTAAATTTGTCGTAGACTCTTGGAAATTCACTATGTTATTGCTATACATCATATGATATGATTGACTAATTTTTATGATTTTAGGTTCAAATGAACAGCTACAGCAGCAATTGGAATACACCCTACTAAAGCCTGATTGTCACAGCTGGTGAATTTCAAAAATCCAATCTGACACTTTAGAAGAACGATATGCACTAAAATTCAGTTTTAAAGTTGGAAAAAAGGAACACAGAAACGTATGGAATGCTTCAAGCTTCTTTTCGGCCATCTTGCATGAATTGAGCATCAGTTTTTGAGTGGCATAAGAGATTCAAGGAAGGCAGGGAGTCTGTGAGGGATGATGAGAGGTGTGGGAGGAGTAAGGAAGTCAATACACCAGACTTGATTGGCCAAAGTATTTGAGTTAGGGTTACTATGTTGAGGTTTTAAGGGAGTTCAGGAAGAGATTCCGTCGGAAGAGGCCAGCACTCTTCAAATCGGGTCAGTGGCATTTCCACCAGGACAATACACCAGTCCACAACTCCATCCTTGTCACGGACTATTTGACCAGGGTGGGCATCACGACAGTTCCTCACCATCCATATAGTCGAGACCTTGCTCCCTGTGACTTTTGATTATCCCCTAAGCTCAGAGACAATTGAGGAGATGAAAGAGGCTGTGACGAAGGTCAATGACATGCTCACACAAGCGGGCTTTCATGGGGCCTTCCAGAAGTTGTTGGAACGGTACAATAAGTGCATTTCAGCTGGAGGAGATTACTTCGAAGGGGACTATAGATTCATGTGTGTACTATCAATAAAAGTGGAAACTTATCGTATGCACCTCGTACATGTCTGGTGGTGTTCCACTCCCTTGCCTTGAGGTCTCTTGCCAAACCACAATTTTTGGATGGATTCTTCTTGGATGAGTGAAATATTTTAGAACGTACTAGTTCACGGCACATATATCCCATGACCAAAGTAATTCAAACTATGGTTGGTAGTATCATGCTAGTTCGTACGCTGACATATTTTACATAGTTTTATTCATGCGTGATTTCAAATGAACGTTCAACGTAGCCTATTTTTGGAATCCATACTTTTTGAGTTCTAACTCGGCTATAATGCAGCTGAAACAGCCAAAAAAACATTTGCCGCACGAAAAGTGTTTATGCAGTAGATCACTGTACAGTAAACAGATGGTAGAAGAAATTTCGCTTGGGATGCAAGAACCTTAATGCACAGTCAAAGTCAAAGAAGGCCGAACAGAGTGGATTTCTTGGTTGTGCTTCAAGCCATTATAAGCGATTAGCTCTCAGAGAGTATCAGGTGAACTCGACACCTCACAGTTCAGTGTCGTTCGTCACCTTCACAATCTAGGCTATGATCCAGTAAGTAGCATTGAGAGAGTACCAGGTGAGCTCGGCATCTCACAGTCCAGTGTCGTTCGTCACCTTCACGATCTCGGATATAATCCAGCAAGTAGCATTGAGAGAGTATCAGGTGAGCTCGGCATCTCACAGTCCAGTGTTGTTCGTCACCTTCACAATCCCGGCTATTACCCAGTAAGTAGCATTGAGAGAGTATCAGGTGAGCTTGGCATCTCACAGTCCAGTGTCGTTCGTCACCTTCACAATTTCAGTAAAGGGATCCAAAAAAAGCTGCCGAACTGTGCCACACGTTATAAGAATATTACAAAACGTTTGACTTAGTCTAGTTCTACATTTGTGGAATATACTCTATTCCCACCTACTCCAACAATAAGTAATATCAGTGCTTCATTAGGCTTATTGCAATAATTATCAGCTTATTTTTAGCTTTGTTAGCCTTAGTGCTAACAAATTAATGAACTGGAAATCGGGAAAAGCAATTGACTGAAAGAATTGAAGTGCACTAATGGTGATAATAAGACAGAAAACGATTTCCTTACGGAAACGAGATATCATTGATTTATTTCCCAACCATTTTAAATCAACTACAGGTTTTTTCTTTCTTCCTATCATTCTTCACCCTGCTACATCCCTGGAATTGACTTATAACGCGCTTATCTCTGCGGCGTTTCTCTAGTTCGTTAGTCTTTTATGGTATATTGACCCATGTGTGTTCTGAAACTAGTCAACAAATTCACCTACCTAGGAAGCAGCGTCTCATCAACCGAGAAAGACATCGACACACGACTGACGAAGGCATGGACAGCTATCGATAGGCTCTCGATCATATGGAAGTCGGACCTAACTGATAAAATGAAACGCAGTTTCTTCCAGGCAGCGGTTGTGTCGATACTGCTATATGGATGCACCACATGGACGCTTACGAAGCGGCTGGAAAGGAGGCTGGACGGAAATTATACAAGAATGTTGAGAGCAGTATTAAACAAGTCCTGGCGACAACACCCCACGAGACTCCAACTATACGGACACTTGCCCCCCATCACAAAATCTATACAAGTTCGACGAACCAGACACGCAGGACACTGCTGGAGAAGCAAGGACGAGCTCATAAGCGATGTACTCCTGTGGACCCCCACACATGGATGTGCAAGAGTGGGACGACCAGCACGAACCTACATACAGCAGCTGTGTGAGGACACGGGATGTAACCCTGAAGACCTGCCGGAGGCGATGAATGATAGGGAGAAATGGCGAGAGACGGTCAGGGATATCCGCGCAGGCGGCGCGACATGATGATGATGATGATATATACATATTATAAAAATAAGTGGAAAGGGGGATAGATCAAACATTTAGTAAGGGTTTAGCGGTAATATTTCGTTCTTTATTCACAGAAGGACTTTTTCAGACTAAATATTTTTTGAGTTTTTCTGCCTTGAGCAATAGAAGAAGTTCTTCTATGATTAAAGAACGAAATATTACTACTAAACCCGTTGTAAGTGTTTGGTTTATCATATTTTCCTCTTATTTTTATCATCTTGTCAGATTCACCAAAATCTACCATTTCATTATATATATATATATATATATTGTCATCCACAGACGAACTGCTTCGTTATATCAGTATTCTTCATTGCGGCTAGACATGCGAGACGCTTCAAGCTGGGATCGAAAACCGGCTGATTTTACGTCAATCGGATATCTTACCGCAGAACCATCGTCATTTTTAGCATTAGTGGAGGAATCTTTTACATATATCTTTTGCATACTCATTATCGGTAACCTCTGCTCAATAAATGAAAAGAGATTTTGCATTTCAGCTTATGTGGCAGCCAACAAATTTCCCCACTGAACCCAAGTATGAGAGCATACTTGCTGTCATTCACCAAACAGTATGCCAATATTTTTCTCAAGGAGAGATGCTTCAGCTCCGCCAGCCTTACACTGCCATCGATTGGGCAAGCTTTATTCAAGAAGTCCCAGACTCCTTGTTCGGCTGCCAGCCGAGCAGATGAAGATGGTCACCATGGGTGCACCCCTTAAGTTCAATGGATTTGCCACTTTTTTTCAATTTTTTTTTTCAGGTCTAGCAGTGGCTCAAGTGTTTTTGGGGGGCTGCAAGTCCGAGGTAGATACCAGCTCCGTAGAACATAGAGCCACTGCTTCATGAATAGGGTCTTTTCTCTCCGCCTGCGCCAGCGATTTGGCTCTTCGCCGGCTTAGTATCTTTGTATTGGGTGATGAGGGCCTTTCAGCTGAAAGAGCTGTGTGTCTTTAGTGGTGAGAGAAAGTAAGTGGGGCTATGTGGGGATTCTTGCAGGAGGGATTGTTGGGATGGTTCAGATGATTGTTGGAGGTCAGGAGTGTCTTTGGGTCGGGAGAGGCAGAGTTTTTAGCCTGCCCTTCCCCACTGTCTCTTCTCCTTTTCTAGTTTTTGGACGTGTCCTTGGGGGTTTATGCGGGCGTGATGGCATTAATTATGTTATTTGGGGGGTTGGGGGTTGGGAGATGAGTTGTTCTTCGGGGAAGTTGTAGCTGGGGTCGCTTTCCTGGGTGCTGGTCTTGGTGATCTTGATGAAGTTCTGGGAGCTGGTGATAGTCTTGGTGATGTTGGAGTCATGATTCTGAGGGCTGGTGCTGGTCTTGTTGGTGTGACAGGAGGGGTTTCCGGGGATGATGGCGGTTTTTCGTTCTCCTGAGGGGATGCTGGGACAGTCTCCTTTGTTGTTGGTGAGTTGGATGAAGCTGACACCTTTGCAGCTTCCTTGTTTGTTTTTCCTCTCCAGGTGACTTGCTTCCATTCTGACTCTTAGGGTTTTTTACCGGCGGCCGCGGTGGTGTCTTCTGGTTCCCGGGGATCAGGTCTTGCCTGCAATGCCAACAGTGCGGCCGCTAGCTCTCTACAACCCCCATCATCTGCCTATCCTGGCAGAAAATGATGTCCAGGATTGTCTGGAATCCTTCCCTATTAAGGAATATTCGAAACACGTAGTCTCTGTGTGCTGTCCCGGTTGAGGCCCTTAGTTGTGTCACCTCCTTCACTCTGCCATATGCGCTGAAGAAGGAAGCTACCACATCTGCCTATCCTGGCAGAAAATGATGTCCAGGATGGCCTAGAAGCCTTCCCTAGTAAGGAATATTCGGAACACGTCGTCTCTGTGTGCTGTCCCAGCTGAGGCCCTTAGTTGTGTCACCTCCTCCACTCTGCCATATGCGCCGAGGAAGGAGGCTACCACATTTCCTGGTAAATTATCCGGAACATTGCAGACCGTCATACGGATCCTATATATCCCCATATACTCCGGCTGAAGTAGGAAGAACTTTGTTCTGATACAATTTTCCACCAGTTTAGCCGCAAGGTCTAGGGAGGGCAGCAGGACATCCCAGGTTTCAAAGCTTCGTCGACAAAAATACTGTGCTGGTTTGGTTTGGTTTGGTTTGGTTTCTTTGTTTTATGGCATATCAACCTTTGCAGGTTATTCATTGTCAAAGCCATTCTCCGAGAAGAACAGTAGTGGTACTATTTAACCCATAGCTGGGGGGATAAGTGGGGTTCATACCTTTCCCAAGGGTATTTGCCCGAAAGTGAACGTAATAGCGCGACTGGAATACAAACTCGCTTACTACGATTCCGCAGTCCATCACTTTAACCATTACAGAATTAAAGATTTTTGGCCCGGGTTTTAGCGAACCGTTTGCAGATTGTCATTATCGATTTGATCGGACCTGGGCAGAATTACGTCGTGAAGGGAAGATCAATCCAAGACAACTTCCACTTGGTACTCAAGATCAAAGAGGAGTTAGAAGACGGCACCAAAGCCGCGCTGATCAATTTATATAAGTCCAAGGCCTTCGACAGAGTTGATCATCGGTTCTTGGCGACTGTTTTTGAGACCGCCGGATTCAAACTGGAGTTCCGCAAATGGATTAACATGATGCACCACAACATTAAAGGCTGTGGTGTAGGTAAACGGGAAGCGCTCGGGGGCGTCTGCGATCGAGAGGTCGGTCCAGCAGGGTTGCTCCTTATCCCCTCTTCTCTATATCCTGCTCCATAGGCTTAGGGACGAGAGGGCAAGTCCGGCCCTGCGCAGCATTCTTTTTGCTATCCCCCTTTTGGCAAAGGTGTCCGCGTACGCCGATAATATCACAGTCTTTTGGATATAACACCTGTGAAGAAGGGGTTTGCGAGGTACGAACAGGTAGCAAGGGCCAAGATCACCTTTGAAGGTTTGCAAAGGTTTGCGGTTAGGTTCCTGAAAGGGTAACACTACCCTACCTGGTCCTTTCCGCTGGAGCGATAGACCCGTCGGCATCCTCGGGGTGTGGTTCGGGCCGGACCTCCAACTGGAGCGAAAATGGTCAAAAGTACAGGCTAAGATAGATGCCCTGCTGGGTACCTGGCTTCGAAGGTGGTTGTCCTTAAAGGAGAGGGTGGAGGTGTGCGCCGTGTACATCTTCCCCTTGATCCTTAACTGGTTGTCCGTGCTTCCTCTGCATTGGGACTGTCGACTGGCGCTTCAACAATCTCTCTCCATGGTACTTTGGGGAGGTGGAAGGCCAATGGTCCGTAGACAGGTCCGTTGTCAACGTCCGAGGAACGGGGGTTTAGGTATGCCTGATCTGGAGAACCACTGGTTCGCTGAAAGACTGGCTTACCTGGGCCGATGCTTGTCGATGGGGGCGGTGTGGAGACGAAAGTCGAGAAAGACCTTTCCTCGCTCTATGTAAAACCCCGAGGCTGAAGGCCGACGTAGGCTGGGGTGGGGGCGAAGCACCGTTTGCCTGAGAATGCCGTTAGGCTCTTCACAACCTTCCTGGATCCAGTGATCTTTCTCAGTCTCGAAAGAAACTGTATCAGGAACTAGTAGTGGCCTCTGCTTCAGATCCTCTCGTGGATCGACTAGGCTGATCGAGGGAGGAGGTTCACTCGCACAGGAATTGGGCGTCAGGTTCGAGCTTCTTGAACAATTCTGAGTTCTCACTCACCTGGTGACTTGCACGGAACGCGTTGCCCCTCTTCAGCCTGAATTACAGAGCGTGCCTGGCAGACATGCCTGATTGTCCTCGCTGCAGCAGTGGCTTAGAAGAAACAGCTGAACACACCTTTTATTACTGCGAGTGAGTTCGCCCGTTCTGAGATCATGTCGGACGGCTTGCATCGAACCCAAGCAGCTCGTGCTGCTCGACATTAGTTACGTCGTAGACAACATTTTACCTCAGTTTCAAGGTGAGAAGCATGTGGTATTTCTCGCGATCCTAGCTGTGGTTAGAATGGGGTTTTGAACGATGCGAAAGAAGGGACTGCATGACGATGCAAACTTTTCTCATCGTGATTTGATTTTGTTCTGCATGCGTCAGTTTTGGGTCAAAATCAGATGCGATAGAAAACGCTTGGACTGCATAACATTCGACAAAAGGTGGGTACATGCAGCGAGCCTGGTCGTACCTCTTCTAGAGCATGGCGACCACGGACCTGGTCCTTCGGGACCCCACCCCTGGTAAGTAGTCAGTTTTCTTTTTCCCTAGTTAGCAGTATGTTATGAGTCATTGTCCCCGTTATCTAGTCATTTGTCTCCAAGATCTTCTCCACCCCCATTCTTTATTGACCCTCAACCCTCGATCCTGCCCCATTTTTCTGAAATCACCCACACCGCGCCCAACTCTAAATTTATTCTTCCTCTCAGTTTTGTTTCCCTTCCCTACTAGGGAAGGTACGGCTTGTTTTCGGTCCCCTTAAAGACCAGAAAAAAGTTGGCTTCTATTTTATAGAGGAGGGGATGGGAGAGAAAGCAAACAGGGTTTTAATTTGTTCAATTTTTTACTTTTTCTTACTGTGTTTTTCTTCCATTCCCACCACTTTCATAAATTGTATATAAACCATTCATTGTAAATAAAATTCATTTTTTCATCCGAAGTTTTTAAGTAGGCCTTTTCTCATGGAATAAGTGTGGTATTTTGGTGGTTGTAGCTCTTAGTGAAGAATGAATGACCAATTGTACTGTTGAATTGGTCGGCGAAGGTGGCTAGCTAGGGCTCCCTAGTTCTCATAGACGAGCACTTCTTCCCCTCCCTCTCAAATCTTAGGGCCTTGTGCCCCACCAAATTGTAATTTTGGAAATAAAGCTTTTTACGCAAAGGAATATTTACCCACAGCTAATGAGCATTACGAACGAATTCCAACAGGTAGCCGTTGGCGTAAAATGTAAACAAATGCCAACATTAATTTATATACGTTAAAAATTCCTTCTGTTTCTTTGTGATTGCTGGTGACTGTGATGTTATATTATCAGGCTGACGTAAAGTTGGCCGGGTTTCGGTGTTAGCTTAAGGCATTTCGCGTGTCTGAGGAGATTTGGTGCATCGAAACAGTCTGTCTGTGGATGACTGTATATATTTTGGTGGAGCTCATGGTGTAATAGCTACCGTCGTAGAAAAGGAATACTGCGAACCGACTTCGTATTCTTGACGAGGCCGTTTGCATTTCGCATAGCGCTAATATCCTTAGGAAAGGTTTGAATCCAATTATTCTTCCTCCATTTATTAATAAATAGTTAGGCGGACTAGGCTCTTTAATCTTGTTATGGCAACTAGTCAAGGAGAAAGAAAAATTCTGTTGTGAGAACCTTACCCATCTTACTATAATGGACTCTTCTCACCGTTATTAGTACAGAGATTTCGCAGATCACAATCGGTGTTATACGATCAGTACGAGACTTCTTACCTTTTCTATGTAACTTTACTTTTCTTGTGTAATATAATCTGTTATTTAATATCCGTGTTTGCGTTTTCATTAGTGACCCTTTCCGGGGCCACAACAAATTCTAGATTCAAAATTCCCTTCCAAAATTGACTTTGTGTCGCATCCTGCTCGTACAGAGAAGTGAGGTAATATATATATATATATATATATATATATATAGAGAGAGAGAGAGAGAGAGAGAATTTGTAAGCTAATAGTCAATAGTTACCATTATTTTATACGAGTTGTTGGAGCTAATTTGTTTGCACACAGTTAAACGATTTCAAGTAATGCCACTTATTATTTGTAATTCTATTTATCAAGTATTCCTATGTAAAATAAATAATTTGAACATGGCAGGATGGTTTTAAATAACCAATAATAACCTTTTGTTAATGACCCATAGAAGAGTTGTTAACATGTATTTTAGTGGGCATGGGAGTAATGACAATGAAGGGGTACTGGACATTCTCCATATCTCTAGGACTAGAGCCTCATCATCAGATGAAGTTTAGTGTATGTGTGTGGAGAGAGGGTCTTACCCTTCTGCAGAGGTGCAGTCTCTGATTCAAATTCTTTCTTACTTGTCTCACGTCTACTATGCTTCTTATTTTCTTTTTTATCAATATTTACCTCACTGGATTTTCTTTCCTCAGGCTTGTATCTGTCATACGATCCGTCTCTTCTCGAACGCATAACCCATGAAAAAATGGGAAAAGATTAATTACTACTATGCCCTTCGTTAGACTCTTCTTCCTCAGAACTGACTGTCGTTGTCTCGTATTGGATTGAAAAAACTTTGCCAAGCTTAAAAAATTGACTTTATATTTTATCTTGTCAGAGGAAAAGGGTTTGTTTATATATATATATATATATATATATATATATAAGTTAGCAACCGTAGTCAATTGCTCCACTGTACCCTTGATACGTACCTTATAATGCTGAGTGTTAAAGCAAGTAGGTATCAAGTACTATTTTTTGAGTTTTTAGTATGACTCGACCTCGGTTTGAACCCCGGTCTGCCAGGGCATTAGCGAACACTGTACCCACTAGGTAATGGGCCGGTGCATATGTATATATATATATATATATATATCGGACTGGCGCGTTATTGCTGACGTAGATTGCCAACTCGCTTTTACAACGGAAATAACATCAGCTCGCCAACGTCCAGATCTCGTCATTTGGTCAGTTAATTCAAAGAAAGTTATCATTGCTGAATTAACGATCCCTTTCGAGGTCAACATCGACTAGGCGCATCAGCGTAAATTGGAAAAGTACAAAGACCTGAGAATTGTTGGTCAACAGATATATTTCCTCTTGAGATTGGATGTCGAGGTTTTATTTAGAACGCAACCTCTACATTTTTAACCAAACTCGGACTTTCACCAGCAGAGAAGATGGAATATATAAAAACAAAATATCCAAAGTAAGACTGTAACAGCATCTGAGCGGATATGGCGTCGTACAGATCAAATAAAGTCTAGTAGTATTGTGAGATACTGCTGGCGCGCCCTGACTAAGTGGTAATGATGCTACGGTCCTGAAACCATGCCTGAACCCAGGGTCATCATCTGATGAAGACTTTATTGGAAGCAAAACTGCTATTTATGCGGCAGTTTTTGTATATGAAATTTTTTTATGTGTATGCGTAACCCAAGTTGAGGCTATGGAATAGGCTGATTGAATCTTTGCAGTTGGGTGAGACTCCCAACCCCCAATGAGTATCCCGGATATCGCATCTATCGGTTAAATGGAAATGTTTAATCATTTACGATACAGGAAACCATTTAACTGCGTGTAGACAAATGTTAAATTGAATTATTCGCATTATTTAGGAATATTTGAAACTATTCAATTCTGTAAACAGAATTGTTACCTATAAAGTATTCATTTTCAAATCATATATATTAAGATATGTGTATTAAGAGGATTTGGCATTAAATAACCAATAATGGTTGATATGCAATAAAACCCAACCAAACCAAATCATATATATTTAATATATATGTATAAAGAGGATTTGGCATTAAATAACCTACAATGGTTGATATGCCATAAAACCAAACTAAACAAAATCATATATATTTGATATATATGTATAAAGAGGATTCGGCATTAAATAACCTACAATGGTTGATATGCCATAAAACCAAACTAAACAAAATCATATATATTTGATATATATGTATAAAGAGGATTTGACATTAAATAACCAACCAAATATACGAGTGTGTGTGTTTATGAGGGATAGATTTTTTTTTTTGTTTTTTTAATGGTATATCAACCTTCACAGGTTATTTAATGCAAAAACCATCCTTGTAGAAGAACAGTAATGGTACCTTGGGGATCCAGAAGATTTGGTTGGTTATCATTTTGTTTTTGGTTTCATAGGTTGTGGGTATCTGGGTTTAGCGTATCTGACTCCGTTTGTTTTCTTCTCTACCCCATGCAATTCATTGGCGTCTTCTTGTCTGTGAAGGCTGCAAATGAAGAAAAGGAAGGAGACGAAAATTGGAGATTCCTTTTGGATTTCAACTTTTATTTTTGAGTTTCATACGGCTACTCGGTAGCGAGAAAATGTCTTCCTAGACTATTAGAGAAACAGTTGCATCCCCAAACAAGGCGTTCAGATGTGCTAGTCGTTTTCGGTGGGTGATAAGTCCAAAGTCAGGGTGGTCATGTTCAGTGGGCGTTTTTAATATAGGTTGCTGCGAAAGGAGACATGGTCTTACGCCAAATACGAGACTTAGACGGACACATGCTGCCTGTCAGAAGCCGAGGGAAGAAAGGTCCGTCTAGTATCAAAGGTAAAACTAAAGTAAGAACGTGTTTCTAGCACTGGTAGGTCTTGTCTTTTAGACATGCGCGGCTCCTACTTCCTGTCAGAGGTTTCTGGGAACCGCTACTTTTTTTATTTTATTTCCTTTTCTTTTTTTATTATTTATTAACCTCAACAGTACTATTTAACTTATAGCTATGGAGATAAGGGGTTTCAAACCTTTCCCAAAACTAATAGTCTGAACCTATACGTGATAATACAACTAAAGTTTGAACTAGCACTCTACAATCTCCAAGTCCAGTACGTAAGCCACAACGCCATCATGTTATGCGAAAACGCTCTCTAACATGAGAAGAGACGAACAGTCTAACTGTCGGCTCATCATTTGGTTTTAACAAATAATATACAACGTCGTCCTTGATAATATAGTTTTATTTTCTAACCTGGTAGCTTTGTCTCACTGCATCCTATATCTAATCCCTAAGATATTATCGTCTGCTATTTGTTTCTTGATTATATCTACGCTAGGTAACGAAGGTCGTTTATATGCTATTCTCGGGGTTTTTCCTCCTCTTTAGTTGCTGTAACAGTTCGAAGTGATGGGAATTAACAGCGTTTACTTTGTATTTCGTATCATCTAATTCTGTTTGTTTTTCATCTTCTACCTCCGATGTGTCGGCTGATCACGATCATAAATCAACACAGACGTTTTTGGTTAGTTTTGTCTGACTTGTAGATATTCTAGCTACAGTTATAGCTTGTTATAACGAAAGCCCACAATTAGATCTTATTTTGTATGGTTGAATCTAACAAATATTTCTCAAGTTTATGGTCAGTGTATATCATAAATTTCTTGGGAATGAGTGGAGTTTCTGGATTACGTAATGTATCGTAAAAAGTCTCTATTATTCTCCCACTTGAAGTGTATGTTTTATAACATTGATTTTAACGGTATGTCAATCCGTCTAGGGTTATTCTATGCTTAGGGGTTTGGAAATCGCGTTCAATATACGTTCATATTCATATCTTTTGTGTAGTTATTTTTAAGAAGTTGATTTAGGGTATTTGTTTTAATGGCATATCAACCCTTCATGGTTATTTAACGCTAAATCCTGTTCATAAATAAAGTATAGATGACTTTTAACAGAATAGTTTATAGGCAACTTTATTTTTTAACACTCATTTGTTTGCACACAATTAAATGGTTTCAAGTATTGTTATTTAAGACTACTCCTATAAACCAACCCCTCTGCTCGGGCAGGATATGACACAAGGTCAATTTTTTTTTAAGCGGAGTTTAGCAGGTTTGAATTCAGAGTTTTCTTTCTCCTAGACTAGTTGCCTCACCAAGGCTGAAGAACCCAGTCTGCCCTACTATTTACCCATAGCTGGAGGGAGAATAATTGGATTCATACCTTTCCCAAGGGTATTAGTGTTATGTGAAATGCAATCAGTCTCGTCCAGGATTTGAACTCGTGTTGCCGTGTCCATTTCCTACGACGATAACCATTACACCACGGGCACCTCCTATTTAAGAATAATAATTCTATTTAATATTAATAATAATCACAAGTAAAACATTGAACATTTCTATTCTAGCAATAGATGGGACACAAACAGGTATAACCAGTCCGGGTCAGAGTGGATCTGGGAGTAACAGCCATGAAAGAATACTCCGCATCTGTTGCAGTCTGGTTAACGCACTAAACGCAAATAGTCCAGAGAACGAATGTGCCTCGAAAAGTAATCACTTCCGCCTATTATATCCACAACTCAAAGATGGCCGAAACGGTGCTTCCGTTTCTTACTAACCAATATAAAAACATCCTCAAAAGCTCCCGGATTGGAGCCTCACCATCAGATAGTTTAGTGACATATCCAAGACACTTGTTGGATGGAGGTCTTTATGTCTGCAAAAATGCTGTCGACCTATTTCATAGTACCAATCGACAGGGCAGTTATTTCTGAAGAGATTTTATTACACAGTTTTCAAGTATTCAAATCTAATACAAATAATTTACACAATTTTATGGTTTTAAGTATTCCTATTCAATACTAATACGGAAGGAATTCATGCCATTTATAATTTATCAGCTATTTGGGTATTAGGAAGAATGTTTAATCGTTTCCTACTCACCAAGTTCCGATATTAGCATTAATATATCTATTATTCTCCCTCCAGTAATGGGTAAATAGTAGGGTAGACTGATTTCTTCAGCCTTGTTAGGCAACCAGTTAAGAAGAAAAACTCAGAATTTAAACCTGTTAAACTCCGCTTAAAAACTGACCTTGTGTCACATCCTGTTCGTGCTGAGTGGTTGGGTAAATACATAGATATAATACAATATCAATATTCCCTATGATAAATAATTCTGAATATTGTTCCACAAACAAGGATGTATGTTTTGAGTTACGAGAAAGGATAATGTAAATGTCTTGTCTTCTGGCTTTCACGGTGACATAGGGAAACTTGTCGATGTTGGAAATTAAGGTTTCTATTTTTTTTTTTTTTTTTTTTTTTTTTTTTTTTTTTTTTTTAGTTATACACTAATTTGAGCAATATTCAGCTGTACCCTAATTTGAGCAATTTTTAGCTGTACCCTAATTTGAGCAATTTTTGTTGTAGCCAAATTTGAGGAATTTTTAGTTGGACCCTAATTTGAGCAATTTTGCTCAAGGCTCTGAGGTTAATCCTATATCTGCAAGAATATTATTCTTGAGCTGATGTAATGTTTGAGGCTTATTCAAATATTCATGCTTCTTTGAAAAAAACCACAAAAGTTAGGTTAACAAAGCGAGCAACACTCTGAAACCATTTTGAATTCTGAATTCAGCCTGCGAAAATTTCCTTTTTTTCTTGAAATTATAAATCTCTTAATCAAATAGTAAAATTTAATCATTTTAATTTAATCTTTCAAATTGTAAGTTGAAATTTTCAGTTTCTTCGGGTTACTTACATAATCGTTATCAAGTCCCACTGAGAGCACTGATTTCCCTGACTCTCACCCTCCATCCGTCCCTATCATCTATCGCAGATCTTCCAAACTACATTCTATGTTGTAAAATGGCTATACAACATGGAAATTTACTAAGCTTTTTGCTTAGATGTGGCACAGGGCCATATGAAAGGGGCACCCAATGAGACTCGAACTCAAACCTACACGAGTGAGTTCGAGTCTCATTGGGTGCCCCTTTCATATGGCCCTGTGCCACATCTAAGCAAAAAGCTTAGTAAATTTCCATGTTGTATAGCCATTTTACAACATAGAATGTAGTTTGGAAGATCTGCGATAGATGATAGGGACGGATGGAGGGTGAGAGTCAGGGAAATCAGTGCTCTCAGTGGGACTTGATAACGATTATGTAAGTAACCCGAAGAAACTGAAAATTTCAACTTACAATTTGAAAGATTAAATTAAAATGATTAAATTTTACTATTTGATTAAGAGATTTATAATTTCAAGAAAAAGGAAATTTTCGCAGGCTGAATTCAGAATTCAAAATGGTTTCAGAGTGTTGCTCGCTTTGTTAACCTAACTTTTGTGGTTTTTTTCAAAGAAGCATGAATATTTGAATAAGCCTCAAACATTACATCAGCTCAAGAATAATATTCTTGCAGATATAGGATTAACCTCAGAGCCTTGAGCAAAATTGCTCAAATTAGGGTCCAACTAAAAATTCCTCAAATTTGGCTACAACAAAAATTGCTCAAATTAGGGTACAGCTAAAAATTGCTCAAATTAGGGTACAGCTGAATATTGCTCAAATTAGTGTATAACTAAAAATTGTTCAAATTTGAGTCCAACTAAAAATTGCTCAAATTAGGGTCCAACTAAAAATTGCTCAAATTAGGGTCCAACTAAAAATTGCTCAAATTAGGGTACAGCTAAAAATTGCACAAATTAGGGTAAAATCAAATATTGCTCAAATTAGGGTACGACTAGAAATTGCTCAAATTATGGTATAACTAAAAATTGCTCAAATTAGGTTACTGATAAAAATTACTCAAATTAGGGTACTGCTAAAAATTACTCAAATTAGGGTATAACTAAAAATTGCTCAAATTAGGGTACAACTATAAATTGCTCAAATTAGGGTACTGCTAAAAATTGCTCAAATTCTGGTACAACTAAAAATTGCTCAAATTAGGGTACAGCTAAAAATTGCTCAGATTAGGGCACTACTAAAAATTGCTCAAATTAGAGTACCGTTAAAATAGGGTACGTGAAAATGGAGGCAGAAGATATAATTTTTTGGGTGGCCTGGTGATGTAATGATTAGCAAGCTAGACTAGCAAGCATTCATGAGAGAGTCAAAGTCTTATGGAGTGCCCCATTCACGCGGCCTTGTGTCCCATCTAAGCAAAAAGCTTAGTAAATTACTACGAGATCTTTTTCATAAATATCTAAAAAAAATATATTTCCTTGGATTATATTTTATGACTCAAAAGACTAAATGATTAAGTTTTTTAATGCGTCAGTCTTTTATGAGCCACCCTGATATATTTTAATCAGTCTTTTATGGGCCAACCTGATATATTAAAGTCTTAGCTGTCATGGGGCGGTGGGAAAAAGAATTCCTACCTTCCTCAAGTTTATCAAACTTGGGTTCAGAGTCAAGCTCTTATGTGATGTTGCGAGGTCTCGATAAAAGCTAAAGAAGACGAGATGACAACTTCACAGGAGAGGAAATAGTCAGACACGTAATCACAGGGGAAAATACCACTCACTTTATAAGGGTGTTTCAGCGTCCCCCTTTTACCTGAACGTATCTCAAAATCCGAGAGACGTGAAGTGATAATTTTTGGGTCAATGAAGGAATCGCTTAGTCCTACACGCGCAGTGGAGTGAGGGTGAAGATGGTTTCGATCGTCTTTGTCCTCTGCTAATTACTGAACGACAATCTCTTCTCAAAATTGCCCGACTCTCGTTTCTCGCACGTACTGCAAGAGTTTTATGGGTGACCCTTTGATGACTGTCACACAGCCGAGCATCAGGTTCAATGGTGGTAAAGAGGTGGCTCCTACATTATTGTGGCCTTGTATTTATTATAGGTAGTTGCTTTTTTATACATCGCTTCCAATATGTCCCACTCGGGTCAAACTACTGCATTTTTTTTATTTCCGTATTCACAAACCTCTGAGAAGTCCTGGATGTGTAGTAGCTAGCGTGCTGGACTGGGATATAGAAGTAAGTGAGTTCGAGCTCCAGTCATGCTACTGCATTCACTTTTGGGATAAATTTCATTGGGAAAGATATGAACCTTCTTATACCCCCATATATGTGCAAATATTATGATTACTCTTTAACTTTGTATAATCCACAGAGCTTGATATGCCTTTAAACGAAAAAACTAATCCCGAAGAAACCTTGTGAATTGAACTACCATGACCAGAAAATCCGGCGAACACCTACACACGATATACGGAAACACTGGACAGCAGTTTCGACCATATTAGATCTCATCAGCAGTGTATACCGTGATCTCCACCACTGGATATCGAACCAGCGACCCCAGATTGCAGTGCCGAAACTCTACAACAGAGCCACCAATTCATATTGCACGCAAGTGACGCCAAATTAACTAGTCATGGTAATTGCGTGGTCAATTAACGTGAATGTGTTTTGCAAGTTACATCCGTACTCTTTCCAGAGCACACGGTCACTTTTAGGGCCACGTGCGATATGGACTGGTGGGTCAGTTGTAGAGTTTAGGCACTGCAATCTGTGGTCGCTGGTTCGATCTCCAGTGGTGGAGATCACGGTATACACTGCTGATGAGTCCTTATAAGATCGAAACAGCTGGCCAGTGTTTCCGTATGTCGTGCGTAAGTGTTCGCCGGATTTTCTGCTCATGGTAATTCAATTCACAATATAATTCCTCTACTTAAAAAATAAAAAATTTGTACACCGAAGTAACCTCCATATAAAAATAACCATTAAATTGCCACTACCCGACCACCGCTCCTATATCTTGTCATCCTGAAGTTCTCTCCCCCTCATCAGTCAATTTAACCTTGGTCACGTGACTAAATCTTCATCTAGGAAACGCCGAGTAAGAAGTGTTGAGAATACTTATTCCTTAGACTCTCTATCTCTCTTTCTTTCTCACGTCATCCGTCCCTATCTACCATGAAAATGCCCTTGAAAATTCATCACGCCCTTCAAAAGTCGCCAAGGCGGCACCCAGTGTCTGTAAAGAGCTACTGAATGTATATTTTTGCTGATCGACCAACACTGGTGTGTCCATGTGGGGTAATCCAAACAAGAACGTCGCTTATGAGTTCGTCCTTCTTTCACCAGTGTATCTTGTTCGTCTTATTTGGGTGGTTTGTGAGATGGGAGGCAGGTAGTCGTATAACTACTGATTTGTTGAGTGTTGCCTCCAGGATTTATTCAAAACAGTACGTGGCATTGTTGTTTAGTTCTCGTCTAACTTTTGATGTGGGGGGGTTGTTAATGTCCAAGTCGTGCAACTTTACAGTAGTGCTAACACGGTTACAGCTTGAAAGAATTCCTGTTATATTTCATCAGATTGCTCAAATTTCCATTTGATCGATAGCCTGCCAATAGTCGTCCATGCTTTATATCTGAGTATGTCGAAATCACTTTCAGTAGATGAGATATTGCTACTGAGGTATACAAACTGGTCTACTTATTTCAGAAGATTATCATTTAATTTTGGATGGTACCATTTTGATTAATACACATGAACGTTGATTTTTCCAGTCCTATCACCTGTCATCTTAATGATGATCTTGTTGCAGATCCATAATAAGATATATGGAGACAAAAAAAGGAATCGCTTCCATATACTCAGATTCTATTTCCTTTTTAGCTGGACTTTCGCCGGATTTGTACTAATTTTGGTCAACGGTTTACTATAGAGAAATAGTACTAAGGGGAATATTTACTGAGGTGAACCTTTTCTGAGGGGAACATGAAGAAGATAATTCCGTCGACGTTTGGATTTGTACGGCCCACGAAAGCGAGAGAGAGAAAGAGGGAAACCTAAAAGCATTCTTTGTTGAAAGAGTTACTGTGACAAGAGCATCATAATCATCAAAGAAAAAAGGCAAGAAGAAGAAGAAGAAGAAGAAGAAGAAGAAGAAGAAGAAGAAGAAGAAGAAGAAGAAGAAGAAGAAGGATAAGGATAGATCGTACGGAGAAGAAGAGGGAGAGAAGAGGAGAGATCGTACGAAGAAGAAGAAGAAGAAGAACAACAACAACAACAACAACAGCACAACAACAACAACAACAAGAAAGGGAAGAGGAGAGATCCAACAAAGAAGAAGGGAGATCGATCAAAGAAGAAGAAGAAGAAGAAGTAAAAGAAGAGAGTCGAACCAAGAAGAAGAAGGGGAAGAGAAGAGATTGAACGAAGAAGAAGAAGAAGAGAGATTGAACGAAGAAGAAGAAGAAGAAGAAAAAGAAGAAGAAGAAGAAGAAGAAGAAGAAGAAGAAGAAGAAGAAGAAGAAGAGATCCAACGAAGAAGAAGAAAGATCGATCAAAGAAGAAGAAGAAGATGAAGAAGAAAAAAGATCGAACTAAGAAGAAGAAGAAGAGGAGGAGAAGAGATCGAACCAAGAAGAAGAAGAGATATCAAACGAAGAAGAAGAAGAAGAAGAAGAAGAAGAAGAAGAAGAAGAAGAAGAAGAAGAAGAAGAAGAAGAAGAAGAAGAAGAAGAAGAAGAAGAAGAAGAAAGATCCAACGAAGAAGAAGGGAGATCGATCAAAGAAGAAGAAGAAGAAGAAAAGAGATCCAACGAAGAAGAAGGGGGATCGATCAAAGAAGAAGAAGAAAAAGAAGAAGAAAGGGAAGAGAGGTAGAACCAAGAAGAAGAAGGAGAGGAGGAGAGATCGAATTAAGTTGAAGAAAAAAACAGAGATCGAACAAAGAAGAAGAAGAAGAAGAAGAAGAAGAAGAAGAAGAAGAAGAAATCGAACCAAGAAGAAGAACGAGAGCTCAAGAGATCGAACCAAGAAGAAGAAGAAGAAGAAGAAAGTGAAGTAGAGAGATACAACGAAGAAGATTACCGTGACACATCGAATATGGAAAGGAGAAAAAGAGACACATTGCTTTTTGACACATTTTCTTTTTTCATCACATACCCACTGAGTTTTTTATTCTTACGTGAAGAGTACTTCATTTCCCCAAACTCTGTTGAACGAGGGTGATTCAAATTAACCCTTGACTAGACAATCAAATAATATGAACGCTGAACAATTTTCCCGCCTCAAAGCTGAATTGCTCGATTCTAAATATATCTCAAAAGCGGTTGATGTGTCTTCAACTCCTTAAAAGAATCCGTGCCAATGAGTCTTATTCGTTAAACTGCCCACGCAGACGTGACTACATGTTAAAATCGACAAGAATCCCAACCAAATAATGCATCTACTCTGCATTGAATGCATTATCAATTTTTCCCAATACCTGGTTTTCCTGGTGTCCAGCTAGCGTTCGTGCCGGGTGTGGGATTATTGAGCTAATCGGGTGGTACCTGCTTGGCGGAGCTGAGGTCATCGCTTGGTATCTGAGGTACCCCAAAAATGCCGACCAGATCAACATTTTTTTGTGACAGCCATGCCTTTGTCTCGATCCGTGCGAAGCTCCCCACAATAAAATGACTTTTTATCAAATTCAGCCGAGTGGGAGGTTGGATAAATATTGAACACTTTTATCAGTTTTTACTAAAGGGAAATTTGTAATCGCTCATAAACGAGTGACCATGTGCCAAACTATATTTTATAAATACGGGCAAGATGCGATAAAAAATCATTTTTTTGTTTTTTCATCTGGTTTTTATAAAACACTTTTGACTCACCTAGTACATTACAAGAGAATATATATATATATATATATATATATATCATCATCCTCATGTCGTGCTGGTAGCACGGATATCCCTGACCCTCTCTCGCCACTTTTCCCTATCATACATCGCCTCTGGCAGGTCTTCAGGCCTACATTCCGTATCCTCACATAGCTGCTGAATGTATGTTCGTGCTGGTCGTCCTGCTTTTGCCCGGCCATATGTGGGGGTCCATTAGAGTACATCACTTATAAGCTCGTTCCTGCTTCTCCAGCAGTGTCCTGCATGTCTGGTTCGTCTAGCTTGGATAGTTTTCGTGATAGGAGGCAGGTGGCCGTATAGTTGGTGTCTTGTGGGGTGTTGCCGCCAGAACTTGTTCAAGATTGCTCGCAGCATTCTTGTGTAATTGTCGTCTAGCTTCTTCTCCAGCCGTTTTGTTAGCGTCCAAGTAGTGCATCCATACAGCAGTATCGATACGACAGCTGCCTGGAAGAAACTGCGTTTCATTTTATCGGTCTGATTTGATGGCTGTCCATACCTTCGTTAACCGCGTGTCGATGTCCTTTTCGGTTGATGAGACGCTGCTTCCTAGGTACGTGAATTTGTCTACTAATTTAAGAGGGGTTCAGTCTAGTGTGGAGATATCACCTGTTTGATTATAGCACATATATTCCGTTCTGTGTGCATTGACATGGAGGCCTATGCCTGCGGCTGCTCCAAACTATGCAGTAGTGTTTCGGCTTGGTTGGGTGTATTTGCCAGTATCGCTATGTCATCGGCGTAACGTTTAAAATTCCTTTGCTTACGCTAGTTTCCTCGTGGTAGAATCTTGGATTGGCATTTGAGTCAGCCGGGTTTCGATCCCAGCTTTGGGAATCTACCGTGTCTGGCCACACTGAAGATTTGTGATACAACGAAACAGTCTGTCTGTGGATGACAATATATATATATATATATATATATATATATATATATATATATATATATATATATTAGATTATTCGAGCTATTGTCTTAATCTTTATTGATACATTCTCAACGTTTCGGCCAGTGCGTCCTTCGACCCTCAGGTGTTTCATGTCGAACTTTGGAGCCTACACGAAACTTTGAACCGAAATCTTTATTTTATTCAGGGGACTAAATTGTTCTAACCCCGCTTCCAATAACCAGGTAAATGTTAAACTATAGTAAGTATTTTTTGTTGTTCACCTGTTGCCAGGATCGAACCTGTAACTTCCAGATGGTTTCACTAAGAATCTCCGGACATCGTCATGAAACACCTGAAGTAGGCCGAAGAACGCATCGGCCAAAACGTTATGATTATAACAAAAAAAAAAAAAAGAAGAAAACAATAGTCCAAATACTCTAAATCAGGAGTGGGCAAACTGCGGTCCGCGGGCAGAATGCGACCCACGGGAACCTCTAAAAAAATTTAAAAATTAACACTTGAATTAAGATTAAATTCTTTTAATTGGAAAAAATGTGGCCCTTTGATAATTCATTACCAATTGATGCGGCCCTCCCACCAAAAAGTTTGCCCATCCCTGCACAAAATGATAAAAATTATCAAGCTTCATCTTTTTTTGTTGTTACATAAACGAAACTAGTGGTATTTTTCCCCAGAAAAATAACTATCAAAGAATCGAAGAAACTAAACTTTATGCTTCCCGTTTTGTGAGTTGTAAAAGTCAACAATACAAAGCACTAGCAGAGTAAAAGAAATAATCCCATAACAAATTCTAATACATCAATAAATTTATCCAATTTAATCCTATACGAAACAAATTCCCCACTTCCAAGAATTTGATCTAATTTCTGTGCACAAAACAAAAATCTTCATTTTTTTCCCACTCTTGGATTTTACATTAACGGGAACAATGAAATTGTTTACAGAAAAAATATATTAAAAAAGAAAAACACCACACACTTGCCTTGAGTAAACAGAAGCAAGAAAATTAGATTCTTGACGAAATTGTATGCATCTATTTTTCCCATGCTGTTTTCATTTCACATGTATAAAGGAGACATTTTTATGAACATTCTCGGAGAAAAAAAAATTGGGTATTTTCTTTGTTAAAAAAATATTATTGAAGAAAATATCAAAGAAACCTTTTAAAAGCTCTCATCTACCAAAAAAATTCGTTTTTTAAAAAATTCATTTTAAGATGCAATAAATATCCACAAATACTTAGAAACAGTTCCGGGAAGAATGTCCTTTGCCAGTTTCTTTCTTATTTCACGGTTTCTGAGACTGAAGGGAAAGAGGATAAAAAATGAAAGATTCTAACACTAGAAATGTGTGGTGTGTATTTGTATGTTTCCTCCCTTGAGGATAAACTGCCTCACTAACATAACAGTTGTCACAAAGGAAAAATTCGTTGCACCAATATTCTTGGAGGTGAGGACGTGTTTGACTTGAAAAATCAGCACACGAAATTCTGTCGGATAAGGAGGTGCCTGTGGTGTAATGGTTATCGTCGTAGGAAATGGACACGGCAACACGAGTTCAACTCCTAGACGAGACTGATTGCATTTCCCATAGATCTAATACCCTTGGGAAAGGTATGAATCCAATTATTCTCCCTCCAGCTATGGGTAAATAGTAGGGCAGACTGAGTTTTTCAGCCTTGGTGAGGCCACAAGTCTAGGAGAAGGAAAACTCTGAATTCAAACCTGTTAAACTCCGCTTAAAAATTGACCTTGTGTCATATCCTGCCCGAGTGGCGGGGTTGGGTAAATATGGATAAGTGGCATCGAACTCATCATGAGTATGTACAAACAGCAAAGAAAGGCTTTCGATTAAGTAAAGCTAAGGGATAAAGCTTTTTGTCCTCTTTTCGACTGATCTGTTTTTGGTAAAAGACAAATAGTTAAAAAAAACTAACATTGCGAATTTCATTGGTTGGTTGGTTGGTTGGTTGGTTTTGAGGCTTGTCATTCGTTGTATTATTTAATGTCAAACATAGTTTTAGCAATTATATGTAAAATAATTAGGATGATTAATCGATTATATTAATTATTTGATTTATTTGGTAAAATCAAAAGTTAGCTAAGGACTTTAAATGTAAGTGTAGTTCCTCACAAAGGTCAAACGCGCGCACAGGTGGCGACCTGGTTTAACACCTCACGTTAAAATAACATTGGAGAAAACAGGATATGAATAATAAATAAATCAAGGCTTGTCGACCGGCGTGGGGAAATAACAGTTTGGGATACGTGATGATTCTAGAAAGTATGATGCAATAAGCAATCAAAATATATAAAAATGAGATAATTTGAAAATTAAGGCTGTTGAGTTTTGAAACCCGAAGAGAGGAGTTGGGGTAGACATTGGTACGAATCGGTGAGAGACGGGGTGGTAGGGTGGCTGTAAAGGAGATACATTGATAAACCCTTACAAGGTCTTCCTCTCTCATCTTGTTTGCGTCGGACTGCTATGAAATTGTATCAGTCTGAATAAATACTTTTCGTACCTGAACAACATGAGTCACCTTTTGTTTTTGAGGAAAAGAGTAACGTTCGAATTTTCAACTTGGTCCGTTGTATTACATATATGGCTTCAAATAATTTTATCGTTTCAAGTAGTTTTATAGCTTTAAGCAATTATTTCTAGTTAAGTAATCATTTAAGTAATTATTTCTTGTTAATAATAGTCATTTGTTTGCACACACTTCTATGACTTTAAGTAACTAATAATAATCCTTAGTAAACAATTATAGCTTCAAGTAACTATTTTTAGAACAAAAGATTTACTTTCTTATATGCTATCAAGTATTCCGATCTATATAAATAAATGCATACATTTGCATGGTTTCAAGTATTCCTATCCAATACTAATAATTCTATGGTTTCAAGATATTATATCTATTTAATAATAGGCATTTGTTTGCACAAGTAACTAACGATAATTTTTTGTGAGCAATCGTAGTTTTAAATAACTATTCTTGATCCAAATAATTTGTGGTTATATATAAAATATTCCAAATAATTTACGCACAGTCCTTGCAGAATGGAAAAGAAGACAGCTTACCCCGTATGGCAAAGTGAGCACACAGAATGAAGAGATAAAAACATGACCGTTCTGACATCTCAATTTAATGTTGCATGGTCTCGAACGACAAGAATTTGAGGGAGTGGTTTATGCAAAAAAAAAAAAATTATTTAAAGCATAAAAACCGCCACTCACAGGTGCAAAAAGAGAAAAGATTTTTTCAGTGATGACAGTCCTTTTGCTTGTGAGGACAGTTAACACGGAAGTCGGTAACCGATTGTTAGTAATTAATTTTCAATCAGTTCAAGTACAGTTCTATAAATTTTTTGAATAATAATAATAATAATAATCCTTAATAAAAAATGATAACTTCAAAAAACTATTCTTAATATAAATAATTTACAGTTATATATAAAGTATTCCTATCTAATACAACGTTGTACGTTTTCAAGTATTCCTACCAAATTGTAAAAAATATGTATTCAAGTAATTATTTCTACCTAATGATAGTTATTGATTTACAAATAATTATATGGTATCTCGTGACAAATGATAATAAGCTTCAAGTGACTATTCTTAATAGTATAATTGGTTGGTTGGTTGGTTGGTTGGTTGATTGGGTTCCATGGCAATTCCACCCTTGTAGATCATTTAATGCCAAATTCATTTTTATACAAATCATCATCATCATCATGTCGTGCCACTAGCGCGGATATCCCTGACCTTCTCTCGCCACTTCTCCCTATGATTAATCACCTCTGACAGGTCTTTGGGGCTACATTCCGTATCTTCACATAACTGCTGTATGTATGTTCGAGCTGGTCGTCCTGCTTTTGCTCGGCCATATGTGGGGGTCCATAGGAGTACATAACTTATAAGCTCGTCCTTGCATTTTGTGTGCATTGACATGGAGGCCAAAGCCTGCGGCGGCTCGTTACAAACTATGCAGTAGTGTTTCGGTTTGGTTGGGTGTATTCGCCAGTAACGCTATGTCATCGGCAAATAATCAGTTTTATTTCAAACAATTCAGTTTAGCATGAGTACACAGTTTAATTATCAAAACAGTTCTATTTCAAGCTATTCAGTTTAGTCAAACAGTTCTAATTCAAACAATTCAATTTAGCGTTAATACACAGCTAAGTGTAAAACAGTTCTATTTCAAGTAATTCAGTTTAGCATGTATGCAGTTCAGTTTCATTTGACCCATGGAGAGAGCCCTATCAGGTGCTACCACTCCGAGCCAGAGTGGACCTGGGAGCGATGGCAATGAAAGAATACTCTGCATTCCCCAAAGCTCCAGCATTATTAGAACCACACCATCAGATCGTTTAGTGTCATATGTAGGACACTCGTTGGCTGGGGCTGTAGAATACACCAACTGCACCTCTGCAGAGGGGTAAAACTCCCTCCCAAGAGTGTCCTGTATATGACACAAAACAATCTCAGCCCAGTTGGCTGGAGCTATAGTATACCCCAACTAAAATTATAAAAATGATTTCAAATTTTATATAAAAGATTATATACAAATAATTTTACATTGAAATTATGTCGAAATTATTTTATATTGGAATTATATAGAAATAATTCCAAATAGGAATTATATAGAAATAATTCTATATTGAAATTATATAGATATAATTTCATATAGAAATTATTTGGGAAGAATTTTATATAGAAAACCGAAATATCTGCACTGGTAGATATTTCACTTAAATTATAAAAATAACTTTATATAAAAATCATATAGAAATAATTCTATATAGAAATTTTATGAAATGATTTTATGTAGAAAACATTTAGAAATAATTTTATATAGAAATTTTATGAAATGATTTTATGTAGAAAACATTTAGAAATAATTTTATATAGAAATGATCTAGAATAATTTTGTAGAAATTATATAGAAATAATTTCACATAGAAATTATTTGGGAAGAATCTTAAAAAAAAATTTGCGACCTTAGTCGAGGGTGACCTGAAGGCTCCCTTTTCAATAGCTACAACACCGAAGTGTAGTGGAGGGTGCTACTCCATTCGCTAGATTGCTCCACTTTACCTTTGATCCTTAACATATAATGCTGGGTGTTAAACTGGGCCGCATCAAGTACCATTTCTTTAGTCTTTGGTATGACTCGACCTGGGATTGAACCCCGGTCTTCTGGACCTTTGTGAACAATCAACCTACTAAACCAATACCCCGGTAAATAGAAAGCCTAAACATTTGCACCCGGAGGTGCATATCTTTACTAGTACAAGCAATTTACAGTTATTCTTAACGAATATAAATAATTTTCAAATAGATCTATTTGACCCTTAAATGGGACTCTAGCAGGTACTACCAAGCGAGGTCAAAGTGGACCTGGAAGTAATGTCAGTGAAGGCGTGACATCACACACCTCTGATCTCCAAAACTAAAGTTGATGTACTCCTATGGACCCCCGCATATGTCCAAGCAAAAGCAGGACGACCAGCTCGAACATACATACAGCAGCTATGTGAGGATACGGGATGTAGCCTTGAAGACCTGCCGGAGGCGATGAACGATTGGGAGAAGTGGCGAGAGAGGGTCAGGGATATCATCATGTCACGCTATCAGCACGGATATTGGATCTGTAAATATTTATTGCTTTAAGTAACAATGTCTTATGGTCAAGGGGAGGTTCAGATGATAACACGACTCGGAAATGAGTGATAAGAAAGACACTGAAAGAAAATAGTATATTCATAAATGATAGCTGGGAGAAACCCCCTCCTCAGCTTAACACAATCATGAATATTACCGTTCTTGGTGACGGCTTGCCGAGATTGCGCAGAAGACAGCTTAGCCGGTATATGTCACATGAGGCCGAGTCCATCTGTAGGAGATACACCCCAACACAATGTAATTTGGTAAGTTTAGCTTAGTTGTGGTACAAGGCCAAAAGTATGGGACACCCAGTGAGAATTGAACTCACTAATAGTCTGCTAATTTAGCTTGCTAATCATAACACCAGGTGAGGTGCACTAGTTTAAAGTAACTATTCTCAATAAAAGAAAAATAATCGCACAAAGTTATAAAGTTTCAAGTATTCTTATCAAATACAAATAATTTTCAATCAGATCTATTTAATCGATGAATGGGGTCATTAAAGGTATTGCTACCCCGAGTCAGAGTGGATACTTCATATCAAAAAAACCTGTGCAAAGTTGTATGGAATGCCGACAGTTACCCATGCAGCAGGTTTCCACTCTTCACGGCACCGATGTTGTCTCAGGGAGAGCAAGGAGTTTAAAGGAGATTGGAAGATGACATCATATTTGAACACTCAACCACACACTGCCATGCCCCGTTTGTAGGGGGGTTGAATTCAGAGTTTTTCATAAGCTATTTGACTCATAGACATGTACTACCACGTGTATTTTAAGACAGGGCAAGAGAGATCGTTAGAGAGGTCATATAAGGGAGAGATAGAGAAAGAGATCGTAAGAAAGAGATCGTATGAGAGAGAGAGAGAGGAACAGAAAGAGAGAAAGAAGAGAGATAGAGAACGAGATCGTAAGAAAGAAATCGTATGAGAGAGAGAGAGAGAGAGAGAGAGGAACAGAAAGAGAGAAAGAAGAGAGATAGAGAACGAGATCGTAAGAAAGAAATCGTATGTGAAAGAAAGAAAGAAAGAAAGAGAGTATAAGTGAGAGAAATAGACAGAGTGCGCACACGCGTGTGTATTTGTGAGCATGTGTTTTCAATTATTTATAATTAAAAAAAGTTCTTCAGCCTTGGTGAGGCAACTAGTCTAGGAGAAGGAAAACTCTGAATTCAAACCTGTTAAACTCCGCTTAAAAATTGACCTTGTGTCATATCCTGCCCGAACGGAGGGATTGGTAAATATGATATGATAATTAAAAAAACGAATAGAACTGATGGCTTTTAACAGCATCCCAACCAATCTGGGGTTATTTTATTCCAAGAAATTAGAGAATGACGTTCATTGTACCTTTATATTCACATATTTGAGTAGTTTTGTAAATTAAGATGTTTTTTGCATGCAGTTTAAGTATTCCTTTCAAATACAAATAATTTGCACGCTGTAAAGTTTCAAGTATTCCAATCAAATACTTATAATTTATACTCAATCTGATGGTTTCAAGTAATTTCTATTTAATAATAATTATTTGTTTGCACAGTTCTATGGATTCAACCAATTTATTCTCGTAATCTACAGTAAATAATTATACATTTAAGTGATTATTCTTAATACAAATAATTTACACATAGATTTAAAGTTTTAATTAACACATTGATGGGAAACTACCTCCGGGTCAAAGTGAACCAGGGAGTAATGGCAATGAAGGAGTGACTTCAAATTCCCCAGAGCTCCAGAAATGGAGTATCACAATCAGATTTAGTTAAGTATCATACACAGGACACCCCCTTTTTTTGGAAGGGGGTTATCAATGTGCAGGGGAGCTATTAGCATATTCTAAACCTCATTAACAAAGTTCAAATCCTAGCTAAAGCTGATTGAATTTCACTTAACGCTAAAACTCTTGAGAAAGGTATAAATCCGGTTATTTTCCCTCCTACTAAGGGTAAATACTAGGGCACAATCTCAGGCAACCAGTCTTGAAGAAGGAAAACTCTGACTTTAACCTTATCAAAGTACGCTTAAAATTGATCTTGTGTCATATCCTGCCCGTACGGATGGGTTGGGTACATACATGTATTGATAGTTATTGGAGGTATATGGTCTTTATCAACTGAAAGTTTCCGAGAAATGTTTTTGAAAAATATATAGTCCCGGTGGTTGGGTTCTCTACATGACGCCATAAAGTATCATAATCGGTAATGGATTCTTAAGAAACAACTCGACATTCTTTAAAAGGCTCAAACTGATTTTAAATATTGGCATCAGTTCTTATTTCTTTTACTTTCTGAATTCAGTGAGCAGCTCCAGCAGCTTTGAGATCCAGTTTTAAAAAAATGTATCTGAAACCTAATATCCAATCGAAAAGGTTTTACTTTCTTCATTCAAATGGAAG
Source organism: Sepioteuthis lessoniana (assembly GCA_963585895.1). Lineage (NCBI taxonomy): Eukaryota > Metazoa > Mollusca > Cephalopoda > Myopsida > Loliginidae > Sepioteuthis > Sepioteuthis lessoniana. The sequence continues at coordinate 55,363,147 of OY757941.1, read as the reverse complement.
GTCAACTTTCATGGGTCATTTAATGCCAAAGCCATGTTCGCAGAAGAGGAGTCTCATCATCATCATCATGCCGTGCCGCCAGCAAGGATATCCCTGATCCTCTCTCGCCACTCCTCCCTATCGTTCATCGCTTCTGGCAGGTCTTCAGGGCTACATCCCGTATCCTCACAGAGCTGCTGTATGTAGGTTCGAGCTGGTCGCCCTGCTTTAGCTCGACCATGTGCGGGGTCCACAGGAAAACATCACTTATGAGATCGTCCCTGCTTCTCCAGCAGTGTCCTGCATTTCTGGTTCGTCTAACTTTGATAGTTTTCGTGATGGGAGGTAAGTGGCCGTATAGCTGCTGTTTTGTGGGGTGTTGCCTCCATGACTTGTTCAAAATTGTTCGCAGCATTCTTGTGTAGTTGCCGTCAAGCTTTTTCTCCATCCATTTAGTCAGCGTCTATGTAGTGCATCCATAGAGCAGTATGGACACGACCGCTGCTTGGAAGAAACTGCATTTCATTTCATCAGTCAGGTCTGACTTCCATATGACCGATAGTCTATCGTTAGCTGTCCATGCCTTTGCTAGTCGCGTGTCGATTCATCAGCAGCAGAAGATGAATAGTGATACTATTTAATACATATCTGATGAAATAGGTCGGTCGTTTAGTCGTTTTGTTTTACGGTGTAACAACCATAAGTAGAGTTTTTGTTTACACACGGTTAATTATCAAAACAGTTCTATTTCAAACAATTCAGTTTAGCATAAGTATACAATTTCAATGTCAAAAACAGTCCTATTTCAAGGAATTCAGTTTAGCAAAAGTTCAAACAGCTCTATTTCAAACAGTTCAGTTTAGCATAAGATCACGGTTTAGTTCTATTTGATCCATACCTAGGACCCTTTCAGGTGCTACCACCTCGGTGCAGAGTGGAGCCGGGAGCGATGGCAATGAAGGGGTACTCCACATTCCCCAAAGCTCCAGCATTACTGGAACCTCACCATCAGATCGTTTAGTGTTATATCAGGACATTCGAAGGAGGAGTCTTACCTCTCGGCTGAGATGCAGTCGGTGTATTCTACGGTCCCAGCTGACTGGGTTAAAATAGTTTAGTGTCATTACCAGGACAGTTGTTAGGGGAGACTTACCCCTCAGAGAAATGCAGTCGATGTATTCTACAGCCCCAGCCGACTGATCCACTCTTGGAGGAGTCTTACCCCTCAGCAGAGATACAGCCAGTGTCTTCTACAGACTCAAACGACAGCGCCACAGGACATTCGTTGGGGGATTCTTACCCCTCAGCAGAGATGCAGCCGGTGTCTTCTACAGACTCAAACGACAGCCCCACAGAACATTCGTTGGGGGATTCTCACCCCTCAGCAGAGATGCAGCCGGTGTCTTCTACAGACTCAAACGACAGCGCCACAGGACATTCGTTGGGGGATTCTTACCCCTCAGCAGAGATGCAGCCGGTGTCTTCTACAGACTCAAACGACAGCGCCACAGAACCTTCGTTGGGGGATTCTTACCTCTCTGTAGAGATGCAGTAGATGTTTTCTACAGCCCCAGCCGACTAGATAATCTGATTAAATATTTGATTCTATATAACTGAGTGCAAAAAACGATTACACAAAGCATGCAAATGTGAAAAGATTTCAATGTGAATGTACAATGAACACAATTCCCTAATATGAATATATAGAATAATCCTTGATGGTTTGAAATGCCGTTAAAATCACTCAATCAAGTGTTAAGTTGGCGACCTTAGTCGAGGGCGACCGGGAGACTCCCTTTTCAATAGCTACAACACTGAGGTGTAGGGGAGGGCGCTACTCCTTTCCCTGGATTACACCACTTTACCCTTGATACGTACCTTATATTGCTGAGTATTAAGCAAGGAGGTGTCAAGTACCATTTTTAAAGTCTTTTGTATGATACGACCTAGGATTGAACCTAGGTTTTCTGGACCATTGGCGAACACTCTACCCACTAGGTCAATGAGTCGAACAAATTAAAATTCTTTCCATAATCTTCTTGGCCCAGTCGGCTGGAGCTGTAGAATACACCGACTGCATCTCTAAGAGGAGAAAGAGCCCCCAACGAGTGTTTGGTTATGACACTAAACAATCTGATGGTGAGGCTCCAGTAATGCTGGAGCTTTAGGGAATGTAGAGTATCCCTTTATTGCTATCGTACCCAGATCCACTCAGGCCCAGAGTAGTAAAACCTAATAGGGTCCTATCTATGGGTCAAATAGAACTAAACTGTATCCTTATGCTAAACTGAATTGTTTAAAAATGAACTGTTTTGACATTTAACTGTGTGTAAAATGACTGAAGTTTAAATGAATTGTTAGTGATACATAGCAATACTTGAAACCATTTAACTTTGTTGTCTAAACTTAATAGCTTGAAATAGAAATGTTTTTGAAATTTAAACTTTGTGCTAATGCTAAACTGAATTGTTTGAAATAGACCTGTTTATATATACAAAAATCAATTTGGCATTAAATAACCTACAATGGCTGATATGCCATAAAACCAAACCAAACCAAATCAAACCAAATCTTGTCGTTTTTTGTCAAATAACTGTTTTTCCTTTAACATCTATAAAAGATAGATTTAAAAAAAAACTTTCTCTCGTTAAAATTCCATGCAGTTGGAGTGTTTGACTGGAGGCGAACATGTGGGGGACAAATTACTTCGAACCTACAATCGTTGACAAAAAAGCTTTTAACAACGTACGGGTTAGTGGTATTCAATAAGCTAATTAGCAACCTCACCTATTACAGAAATCAATTACTATTTCCTATTGGTCCGGTTCGGTGAGTTTATGGCATATCAACCTTTCTGGGTTATTTAATATACACTCCTGTTTATATATATATATATATATATAGTAAGTAAGTTGGCCAACTGTAGTCGGGAGCAACCCGAAGCCTCCCTTTTTAATAGGTACAACATCGAGGTGTAGTGGAGGGCTCTACTTCTTTCCCTGGGATGCTCCACTTACCCTTGATCCATACTTTATAACGCTGAGTGTTAAGCACAGAGGCATCAGATACAATTTTGTGAGTATTTGGTATGATTCGACTTAGGATTGAACCCTGGTCTCTCGAACAATTGGTGAACACTTCTGAGCGAATAGTTTGTCGGTAGCCTTTTTAAACGAGTCAGACTTCATTTGTTTGCACATAGTTAATTGATTTCAAGTATTGCTATTCAACACAAATAATCCTATTTAATATTAATAATCATCCTTAGTAAAAGAGATTTCTTGTTGACCCATAGATGGGACCCAATCAGATACTACTACTCCAGGTCAAAGTGAACCTGAGAGTATTGCTAATGAAGGGATGCTCCACATTCCCCAAACTTCAAGAACTGGAGCCTCACCATCAGATACAGTTTAATGTCACACACAGGACATTAATGGTTTCAGAAAGAAGGGAAAATCTTGCTGTATATGTCAATCAGAAAGTGATTTCAACTTAAACAAGAATATTGCCCAGTCAGCTGGGGCTGTAGAATACACTGACTGCACCTCTGCAGAGGGGTAAGACCCCCCCAAACGAGTGTCCTGGATATGACACTAAACAATCCGATGGTGAGGTTCCAGCAGTGCTGGAGCTTTGGGGAATGCGGAGTATCCCTTCATTGCCATCGCTCCCAGGTCCACTCTGGCCCGGAGTGGTAGCACCTGATAGGGCCCTATCTATGGGTTAAATAGAACTAACAGCATAATTATGCTAAAATAAATTGAGTAAACTGAATAGCTTGAAATAGAAACGTTTTCGACAATTAAACCGTACTTACACTTAAACTGCGTGCTTATGCTTAACTGAATTATTTCAAATAGAACTGTTTTTCGACATTAAAACTGTATTTACACTTAACTGAATTATTACATATAACTGCTTGAATAGTTTGAAATAGAAATGTTTTTGACAATTAAACTGTGTACTTATGCTAAGCTGAACTGTTTTCAATAGAACAGATTATTTACATAAAAATGGATTTGGCGTTAAATAACCTACAAAGGTTGATATGCCATAAAACCAAACAAACCATTAAACAAGAATACTCATAAAAAATAAAAGTACTTTAGAAAAAAATATAAAACATCAAGAAAAATAAGAATTTTGATGTTATTCAAACATTTTACCCGACGAATTTATCATATTTATTGTCGCAAATTCTATGAATTTATCATATTTATTGTCGCAAATTCAATGAATTTATCATATTTATTGTCGCAAATTTCACACGTTATTTGCCTTTATATACCAAACCCCTAAGACTTTATTTAGAATATTGTACTGAGGTCTGGGTTCCGTTTTAGAGACATGAAAATTAGAATGTAATATTGAGATGGAAGACCATACAAAGAAGAGTGACAAAACTAATAAAAAAGAGTAAAAAAAACTCCAGTTACAAGGAGAGATTACAGAAATTAAGATGAACTACTAAAAAGAAGAATGAGAGGTGATTTAAATGAAGCATTTAGAATGATTAATGGAATTTCTAATTTTGGTAGACACCTTTTCAATATTTTTCCCCCAACTAGAGATTCACTGTCAAGACAGATTTATAAAACTGAGTATAATAACCAGTTGGATTTTTTTGCTAATAGAGAAATATATTTTGGAAGAAATGGTCTAATTAGATCAAAAACAGCAATAGCGTTTTAAGAATTTAAGAGGGCATTTCTGAGAACTATCAAATGTATTATTGAACAGAATTTGATCTATATATGTGTGTGTGTGTGTGTGTGTGTGTGTGTGCGTGCATGTGTGTGTGTGTGTGTTAATCAGCAGTCGTATCGATACAGCTATATGGATGCACTACATGGGCGCTAACTAAACGGCTGGAGAAAAAGATTGACGGCAATTACACAAAAATGCTGCGAGCGATATTAAACAAGTCCTGGAGGCAACACCCCACAAAACACTGTGTGGTCACTTGCCTCCCATCACGAAAACTATCCAAGTTAGACGGACCAGACATGCAGGACACTGCTGGAGAAGTAGGGACGAGCTTATAAGTGAGTTACTCCTACGGACCCCCTTATATGGCCGTGCAAAAGCAGAACGACCAGCTCGAACCTACATACAGCAGCTCTGTTAGGATACGGGATGTAGCCCTGAGGACCTGCTAGAAGCGATGAATAATAGGGAGGAGAGGCGAGAGAGGGTCATGGATATCCGAGCTGGAGGTACGACATTATGATAATGATGATGATGATGACGATGAAATTTTAAGACAATTAGAAAACCTTTGCTTTCATCTCTTTCGACGACGCATAAAATGTGCTGACTGTATTTCCAGCAGAAGGGTAAGACCCCGACCTAAAAAAATATATATAGATGTCCTTGGTATGACTCTAAACTGCGTCAAGTAATGGGGCTCCAATTTTAGATCTCTGGAGAGTATGAACCATCCTTTCATTGTTATTACTTCCAGATCCACTCTAGTACCTGTTAGGGGTCCCATCTATGGGTCAAATAGATGTTTAAAGACTATTCATATTCATTAGGGTCCTGTGCCAAAAAAAACAAAAAAAACTTAAGAAATAACGACACAAAAATTTAAATACAATTGTACCATGGACGCTATTTTAGGCATAAAATAACCCTAGATGGGTTGATATGCTGTTAAACATTTTAAAAATCATAAGATCTCAAAGCTAAGTTTTGAGAACGTGGAAAATATTTTTTAAAATATGACAGTGCAGCTTCATACCATAACAAAAAAATTTTTTAGAGCTGCTTCGACCAATCAAAAACTGGCTGGAATGAATGGTATTTAATGGCGAGTGGACTAATTTAAAGAAAATTAATGTTTTTATTTCTTGTTCATATTAGTCTCGCTAAATAAAACTTCAGCCTCGATACTTTTTCAGCATATCTTGTTTACACAAATATATATATATATATATGTGTGTGTGTGTGTGTGTGTGTGTGTGTGTGTGTGTGTGCATTGTTATTTTTTTCCAGTCTTAAATGTAAACTGTCTTTTGTTTTTTCTCCTTTAGCTTCATTTCTCTGACGTTCTTAAAAATATCAAGTAATTCCATCCCCCCCCACTCAAATGGTCGTAGACAGTCACCGTCTCTGTCTTCGTTTTTTCCCGCGCTTTTGGACATCCATTTTATCCTGTGGTTTTTTTCTTCGTCTGCATAACATTTTTTTGAGTAAATTACCATGTCCCATTATTTTTTCTTATACCCCGCCCCACACACACTCTCGTCGCTTTGTATCTTTCTTTATTTTTGCTTTTTACTTGTTCTCTTTCTTTCTTTCTTTCTTTCTTTTTTTCTTTCTTTCTCACCTGTGACAGACTCACGATCTCTTTCTTTTCTCTAATTTCCCTTCCTTACTCTTTCTTTTCTTCTCTCTTTCTTTCGTCATTTTTTTCTACTTCTCTCTTAACTCTCTCTATTTCTTCCCTCACTTGACTTATTTCCCAAGTTCTTGCCGTCATTTCTTTCTTTCTTTCTTTCTTTCTTTCTTTCTT
>OY757941.1:55224148-55349148 GCA_963585895.1 Sepioteuthis lessoniana | reverse complement strand
GTGAAAAACTCTAATGAGTAAATAATAATAATAATAACTTCTCTAGGATTTTAACATACAAACGGATCCCCTTATCTCAGCCAGACAACCAGACCAAGCGATTATCAATAACAAAAAAGAAAACTTGCCGAACTGTGGACTTTGCCATTCTGGCTGACCACAGGGTAAAACTGAAATAAAGCGAAAAGAGAAATAAATACGTAGTCCTTGCGAGAAAACTGAAAAAAAAACTATGGAACATGAAAATGACGGCGATACCAATTGTAACTGGAGCACTCGGTACAGTCATCAAAGATTTAAAAAGGGACTGGATGACTTAGAAATAAAAGGATGAGTGGAGACCATCCAAACTATAGCATTGTTTGGATCGGCCAGAATACTAAGAAGAGTCCTGGAGATTTGCGGAGACTTGCTGTGACCCAAACTCCAGAGAAAAGCCATCAGCTTTTACGCTGGTGGCAAAATCTCTCAAATGAGTAAAATAATACCAAAATTCGATCTGGGATATTAGTTGACTTCAAGACATTTAGCTCAAAATTTCGGGTTTGACTTATATCTGCTGTATAATTCGACCCCTAAACATAAAGTAGACGACTGTAACGACCTTGTTAGTGTTTATATTCAGTGCCTCAGCTGTTGAGAACAGCGTGTGATATCATCATCATCATCATCATGACGTGCCGCCAGCACGGATATCCCTGACCCTCTCTCGCCACTTCTCCCTATCATTCATCTCTTTTGGCAGATCTTCAGGGTTACATCCTGTATCTCCACATAGCTGCTGTATGTATGTTCGAGCTGGTCGTCCTGCTTTTGTTTGGCCATAGGCGGGGGTCCATAGGAGTACATGCTTTTGCTTGGCCATAGGCGGGGGTCCATAGGAGTACATGCTTTTGCTTGGCCATAGGCGGGTGTCCATAGGAGTACATGCTTGGCCATAGGCGGAGGTGCAGTTTTATTATTTTATATTAACCCCTGAGTTAATTTGTTAAATATGTTCACCAAACATGAGTTTAATTTGGAAATGTTTGTGGCAGTCTGCTAGAGTTACGGTAAGTGATTCATATGGATTATTAGGAATATTGTTCCACAAGTCAACCACTTAGTGGTAAAGGTTTGGATTTTAATCCTGGCGTCTAAGACGACACCGAGTTTTGAAAAGATCAATTGCCCAGTCAGCTGGGGGACTGTAAAATACACCTACTGCACCCCTGCAGAGGATTAAGACCCCCTCCAACCAGTGTCCTGGATATAACACTAAATAATCTGATGGTGAGGTTCTAGTAATGCTGGAGCTTTGGGAAATGCGGAGTTCTTCTTCATTGCCATCGCTCCCCGGTCTATTCTGGCTTGGAGTGGTAGCACCTGATGGGGTCCTATCTAAGGGTTAAATAGAATTAAACTGTGTTATTATACTAAACTGAATTGTTTGAAATAGAACTGTGTTGACTTTTAACTGAATTGTTTTGACATTTAACTGTTTGTAAACAAAATTTTTTTCTTATACTAAACTGAATTGTTTGAAATTTAATTCGGCGTTAAATGACCCCAAAAGGGTTGATACGCTGTAAAACAAAACAACCAGCCAACCATTAAAAGGTCAACTTGAACGTCATAATTTACGAATGGTGTTCGCTTTTGTCAATAAAATACAAAATTTTTAGAATTTACGAGGAAATTCCAGAATTTCCTCAAAGACGGGTTTGGTACGTTATCAAGGAGCCTGGATGGGCCATTTCCTTTGTTAAAGACTGACCACAATAAAATGAAATATAAACGTGCTAAACATAGGAATTTCGAAGACATAGGTAACTTCAAATACTTTTTTGTGGCCCGTTGATAAATTTTCTTTCTTGGAACAATACCAGTTTACATTCGTGAGAGTGGCACAGATAATAATCAATCCTTGAGTTTTATATGGCTACATTTTACAACTCATGTAAAATGTCAAATCTAAATCTAACTGAACGTGCGAGTCATATAACAGGTCTGGGTGTCATGATCGGCAAGTGATCCCTTGACAGCAACGTGGGGGACCTGATCGGCATCCTGTGAATGTTAGCTCTTCTAATTTACGGTTCTCAAACAAAGAACAAAGCAAAAATTCAGCTGAGTGACACCAACGGAAAAAATGAACTAGATAAGCCAGCAAAAATGTAATTCACTGCTATTTCAAGAGGAACCCTGCTCAAAGAGGGAATAGAAAAATTATGATCGAAATTCAGGTAGAATCCATAGACTTATTGACCAAGCAAGAATGGTTCGAAAGAACCTTGAGATCCTAGAAATATGTGGCCAGGTAAGTCGTAAGGAACTTGCTCAAGAAGAACCCCCCTACATGAATTGAAACATATAATAGTGAGAGGCAAATTACTACCGAGCCCAGTACCACGATATCAATGTTAATACAAGAAGAAAGAAAAATATAAAGAAAATCATGATTAAAATGATGACTACATAACCATATTTACCCAACCCCTCCGCTCGGGCAGGATATGACACAAGGTCAATTTTTAAGCGGAGTTTAACAGGTTTGAATTCAGAGTTTTCCTTCTCCTAGACTAGTTGTCTCACCAAGGCTGAAGAACCTAGTCTGTCCTACTATTTACCCATAGCTGGAGGGAGAATTATTGGATTCATACCTTTCCCAAGGGTATTAGTGCTATGTGAAATGCCATCAATCTCGTTCAGGATTTGAACTCGTGTCGCCGTGTCCATTTCCTACGACGATAACCATTGCACCACGGTAGATGACTACATAACCGTCTCCCAGGAATCAAGACTGGAAAAAAGTCAAGATAGAAACTAAAAGGTAAATAAATTATGAAAAAATATCCCAACGGACAACATTACTGAACAAAACGAGCTAATTTACGCAGGACCAAAACTACTCAGTGATAAAATAGATATCCCTCAAAGGAACTCGAACAGAACTACAAAACCTAGATGGGAAATTTGGCTAGAAGGACGAATAAAGAAATTGCTAGAACAAGCAAAAGAATTAAGGAAGAGTGAACGAGTTAGAAAACATTGGAATGAAAATACAAACAAACAAAAGACAGCAGAAAAGTCTGAAAATATATAAGAAAATATTGGCGAAAGGAGACACAAAAGATGGTGAAGCAATACAGACCAAACGGAACCTCCTAAAAAACGGAAAAAAATGTCTACCAACAAGGAGGAGGAGAATGCATAAGGAAAAATCAACAACCGGACACAAAAGAAACAAAACAATTTTTGAGTAAAATATGGGAACAGAAAAACATTCTAGAAAAGTCGTATGGATAAATAACATGAAAAAGAATTACAAAAACTCGAAGATCCAGAGGCAATTATAGACCTGTAATCGCTCAGAACAACATTTAAACGAGGACGGAATTGGAAAACGCCAGGCCATGATGACATTCATAGATCTTCGTTTAAAAATTCACGTCCATCCACGACAGATAGCCCAGTCTACATCTCTGCCGAGGGGTAAGATCCTACCCGAGCAAATGTTCTGGATATGACACGAAACTGCATGTTGAGACGTTTTATTCGAGTTTGATATGGATACTGGAAACGATTTAACTGTCTGCGAACAAATGAAGGCTAACTTCTTTAAAATGTTACCAACAAACTATTCGTTTGGAAATCATATATATCTAGTATGTATATATAAACAGGATTTGACATTAAATAACCTACACGGGTTGATATATATATTTACCAACCCCTCCGCTCGGGCAGGATATGACACAAGGTCAATTTTTAAAGCGGAGTTTAACAGGTTTGAATTCAGAGTTTTCCTTTTCCTAGAATAGCTGCCTCACCAAGGCTGAAGAACCTAGTCTGTCCTACAATTTACCGATAGCTGGAATAATTGGATTCATACCTTTCCCAAGGGTATTAGTGCTATGTGAAATGCAATCAATCTCATCCAGGATTTGAACTCGTATCGCCGTGTCCATTTCCTACGACGATAACCATTACACCACGGGCATCTCACGGGTTGATAAATCATAAAAAACAACCAACCAACCAACCATTACAGACTGGCTCAACAACTGAGTAAATGCCTTGAAGAAGTAAGCTTCTTGAATAGGAAAATTCTGACCACTCAGATGAAAGTAGATATATTTTACTCGCTTGAAAGCGGAGAACTATTTCTATTGCTGCAAGGGAGTAATAGGAACAGATGAAGCCAAAACAAAGCAGAAAAATGTTGCCATGACATGGCTTAACCACAAAAAGCCAATGATATGGTTCCTCAAACTTGGGTACAAGAATATCTGAAAATGTACAATATATCCGACCAAGTCATAAACTTCATCACGAAACTCATGAAATACTGGAAAGTGGAATTAAGAGTACAAGGAAAAACTTTAACTGAGGTGAAAATCCAGAGAGGTATCTTCTAGGGAGATGCACTTTCACCATTACAATTTGTTATAACAATGATGCTACACAATTACATACTTAGAAAGTGCGTAGGGGGCTACAAATTTACAAAATCACAAGAAAAGATTAACCACCTTATGTACACTTATGATATCAAGCTATTTACAAAAAATTAAAAAAAAACTGGAAACCTTAGTGCAAACAGTAAAATATAGAGCTTAGATATATGGATAGAATTTGGCACCGAAAAATATGCCATTCTGATAAGGAAAAGTGGCAAAAGAGGAACGACGGAAGGAATAGAACGAGAAAACGTTTTTAAACAAAACCCTGTTGCAGAAATCTCATCAAAGATAAAAAAAAACAAACACTTGGGCTGTCCCTTTTGTTAAATACTCAGGACTATTCTTAAAATAGATAAGGGATAAATTTAGACAAATGCACCAAAAGACAATTGATGACTATGTACAAAGCCTTACATCCAATAGATGACATTTGCAGACTTTATATACCAAGAAAAGAAGGAGGAATAAGATTCATCAGATTTGAGGAGTGCGTAGATGCATCATCATCATCATGTCGTGCTGCCAGCACGGATATCCCGGACCCTCTCTCGCCACTTTCCCCTATCGTTCATCGCCTCTGGCAGGTCTTCAGGGCTACATCCCGTATCCTCACATAGCTGTTGTATATATGTTCAAGCTAGCTGTCCTGCTTTTGCTCGGCCATATGTGGGGGTCCATAGGAGTACATCACTTATGAGCTCGTCTCTGCTTCTCCAGCAGTGTCCTGCATGTATGGTTCGTCTAGCTTGGATAGTTTTCGTGATGGGAGGCAGGTGCTTTGTGGGGTGTTGCCGCCAGGACTTGTTCAATATTGCTCGCAGCATTCTTGTGTAATTGCCGTCTAGCTTCTTCTCCAGCCGTTTTGCAAGCGTCCAAGTAGTGCATCCATACAGCAGTATCGATACGACCGCTGCCTGGAAGAAACTACGTTTCATTTTATCGGTCAGGTCTGACTTTCATATGATCGATAGCCTATCGATAGCTGTCTATGCCTTTGTTAGCCGTGAGTCGATGTCTTTTTCGGTTGATGAGACACTGCTTCCTAGGTAGGTGAATTTGTCTACCAGTTTCAGAGAGCTTCCGTCAAGTAGATGCTTAAAATACTAGAAAACAAGGATTATATATAGAACAATAAAAGATTGATCAAAGCAGCCAATAACAAAAGTACTGCCTGAAAAACAACAAGAATTAAAGCCGAGATGGGAAGAAAACAAAGCTAGAGATATTTCAAACGATAAACTCATGAGGGTGCATACGAGAAAACTTGGGCATGTCTATGAATGGGATATCTCAAAAGAGAAACTGAATCTCATCTAATTGCGGCACAAAACAACGCCATAAGAACCAATCATATTAAAGCGGGGGGTGTCCTCATGGTGTAATGGTTAAAGCGATGGACTGCAGAATCATAGTAAGCGAGTTCGTACTCCAGTCGCGCTATTACGTCCATTTTCGAGCAAATACACTTAGGAAAGGTATTGAACCCCCTTATCCTCCCAGCCATGGGTTAAATAATACCACTAATGTTCTTCTAAGAGAATAGCTTTGGCATAAAATAACCTACAAACGTTGATATGCCATTAAACAAAGAAACCAAACCAAGCGAAAATTGAATTGAATTGACCCACAAGAACAGGAAGTGTAAGGCATCCGGAAAAAAAGATGAAACGGTTAATCAAATAGTAAGCGATGGCAGCAAACTAGTATAAAAGGGGTATGAGACTAGGCACGACTGGGTGGGAAAGGAGATCTAGTAGTAATTGTGCAAGGGATTAAAATTTGACCCGATAACCAAAAGATATATGCACAAACCAGAATCTGTCTTTTAGAATAAGATGCATAGTTTCGCTGGTCTTTTGAGATATAAGATTAAATGTTTTGCAGATACATTTTTTTTAATTGATTGGTTTGGTTTCTTTGTTTTAATGGTATATCAACCTTCCTGGATTATTTAATGCCAAAGCAATCCTTCTTGAAGCACAGTAGGGATACTATTTAAACATGGGGAAGTAAGGTAGTATATATCTTTCCCAAGAGCATTAGTCCAAAATTGAGTATAATAGCGCGACAGGAGTTCGAACTCGTTCTCAACGATGTCAAAATCCAGGATGTTAGTCACTATCACTTTTCAAATTAGAGAATCACCCTTCAACACATCACTTTGTAACTATAGAATTATATATATATCATCATCATCATCATCATATCGTGCCGTTAGGACAAATATCCCTGACCCTCTCTCGCCACTTCTCCTTATCGTTCATCGCCTCTGGCAGGTCTTCAGGGCTACATCCCGTATCCTCACATAGCTGCTGTATGTCTGTTCGAGCTGGTCGTCCTACCTTTGCCCGACCATGTGTGGGGGTCCATAGGAGTACATCACTTATGAGCTCTTCCCTGCTTCTCCAGCAGTATCCTGCGTGTCTGGTTCGTCTAGCTTGGATAGTTTTCGTGATGGGAGGCAGGTGGCCGTATAGTTGGTGCCTTGTGGGGTGTTGCCTCCAGGACTTGTTCAATACTGCTCGCAACATTCTTGTATAATTGCCGTCTAGCTTCTTCTCCGCCGTTTAGTTAGCGTCCAAGTAGTGCATCCATACAGCAGTATCGATACGACCGCTGCCTGGAAGAAACTGCATTTCATCTTATCGGTCAGGTCTGATTTCCATATGATCGATAGCCTATCGATAGCTGTTAATGCTTTCGTTAGCCGTGTGTCGATGTTTTTTTCGGTTGATGAGACACTGCTTCCTAGGTAGGTGAATTTGTCAACTAGTTTCAGAGAGGTTCCGTCTAGTGTGGAAATGTCGCCTGCTTGATTAAAGCACATGTATTCAGTTTTGTGTGCATCGACATGGAGGCCAATGCCTGCGGCGGCTCGTTCCAAACTATGCAGTAGTGTTTCGGCTTGGTTGGGTGTATTCGCCAGTAACGCTATGTCATCGGCGTAGTCGGCGTTGGTAATTGTTTTTGCGGGGTACCTTCTGCTTCTTACCCAACCCCCTCCGCACGTGCAGGACGCGACACAAGGTTAAATTCAAGCGGAGTTTAACTGGTTTGAATTCAGAGTTTTCCTTCTCCTAGGCCGGTTGCAATACCAAGTTTAAAGAGATCAGTCTGCCCTATTATTTACTTATAGCTAGATAGAGAATAATTGAATTCTTACCTTTTCCAAGAGAATTAGTTGTATGTGACATGCAAACAGTCTCGTCCAGGATTTGAACTCTGATCAACGTGTCCATTTCCTACGATGAAAACCATTACACCACGAGCGCCTCTATATATCACAAATATGTTCATCCATAATAATCTCTTTTTTTTTAATAAAAGGTGAGCTTTTTTCTAAACCTAAGATATCAAGGTGAGATGAACCGATGTAGAAAAGATCAATATATATATATATATATGTAGAAAGAGAGAGAAAAGAGAGAGAGAGAGAGAGAGAGGAAATAGTGATAGATTTACATAAGATTTACACAGATATACATTAGAAGAGATCCACACACACACACACACACACACACATATATATATATATATATATATATAAGAGTGTTAGTTGTCAGTAAATCACAATGTGGTTATGTGTCGAACCAAGTGCAATATAATATGGAGAGTGCGCAATATATATGATAGAGTTATTATAATAATAATGATAATAAATAGATATATATTATATATATTTAATCCATGGAAAATATTGTTCTGCAACCTAAGGTTACATGAAGTTTATAACAACGAATGTTTTTATAAACTTCATGAAACCTTAGGTTGCAGAATAATATTTTCAATGGATTAAACATATAATCATATATATTTATTTATTATCATTATTGTTATATATATATATATATATATATATATATGAAGAAAATTTAAAAAAAACAAAGTAATCCAAAAGTGTATCTATTATAATAGAAAGTCAACGTTAAAACGTTTCGGTTTTAGTAGAACTTCAACAAGAAACGTTTCAACATTGATCTTCCATAATAATAAATTCATCACGTTTGGATTAATTTGTTTTTTCTATTTTCTTCATACTGTCGGATTCATTTCCATCCTGTACAGTGTAACCCAGATATAAGAGAGTTGTCGGGACCAGAGAAAATCTCTTTTTTATCCGGGTTACACTGTAACTCCATAAGTTTCCAGCCTTTTTTTGTACATGCATTTAAATTTGTCGTAGACTCTTGAACATTCATTATGTTATTGCTATACATCGTATGAGATGACTAACTAATTTTTATGATTTCACGTTCAAACAGCTACGGCAGCAATTGGAATACACCCTACTAAAACCTGATTGTCACAGCTGGTGAATTTCAAAAATGAAATCTGGACGTGAGGACACTTTAGAAGAAAGATATGCAATAAAATTGTGTTTTAAACTTGGAAAAAATGCCACAGAAATGAATGGAATGCTTCAGATTGCTTTTCGACCATCTTGAATGAATCGAGCATGAGTTTTTGAGTGGCATAAGAGATTCAAGGAAGGCAGGGAGTCTGTGAGGGATGATGAGAGGTGTGGGAGGAGTAAGGAAGTCAATACACCACAGTTGATTGGCCAAAGGGTTACGGTTAGGCTTAGGGTTACTATATTAAGGTTTTAAGGGAGTTCAGGAAGAGATTCCGTCAGAAATCCTATGCACTACGTATTATGTATTATAAATATTAAATAATATAATCCATTTTGTCAGAAAATAATAAATCAATGCTAATATTTTTATACAAAAAGTATTTTTACTTTGCACGGGAGTTTTGATGTATTTTTAATCCCAAATTAATTTTACAGTCGAAAGTTGTTGACATTGAGCACTCTAACTGGATACTCCCACCCCTTGGATTTTTTTCTCGGATTATATGTTATATTCCGTGGTTGTTACACTTAGGTTTCCTTTCGGTCCTCGTGGGGAAGGCACATCATTAAAAGTTGTGTTAGCAACACGATAAAATTATAACTAAAATCTCTTCCTTACTGAAGATGCTCGAATACAACAAAAACACAAGGCCGGATTAATGAACAACAAAGCGCATTTATTAATGCAAAAAAAAAAACCAAAAAAGCAAAAACGAATCAAAACAAAATTAAAAGCAACAGAATGTCTATGCGCCATCTTGGTGGGATTCGGCTGAGTCCTTTGAAGCCCAAAAAAACGGGAGATTGAAATTTACCTAGGAATACCTTTCCCTTCCTGTTTTGTTGGTATTAAAGTTTCGGCACATACCTCACAAAATTTTCTTGTTAGGGCAAAATCGTTTCTTGCTGCGCGCACGTGCTAGGGTTAAGATGGAGGGAAAATGTCGATTCTGGTAAGGGGCTTCGGCCAACGGAGTTCCTTTCCGGGATGACTGGTAATTAATTGTTTTTGCTTTTTTTTGTTTTTCTTCTACGAAATTTTCTTTTTTTCTTTGAATGGAACGCGACGCCTACCTCTGGGTGAGAGCAGAGAAATCCCCCCTTTTTTTGTTGAAATCTTTGCTTTGTCGGCAAGGGTCCCCTTCGTCAAATCCGAGCCTTCCTCCCTTGCTTCGTCCCCTAGACTGAGAAAGATCAGCGGGCTAGCAGTCCCTCCTTCTACCCATTTTTTACGCAGCAACAGGCATCCTGTGGTTTGATTGGCCCATCAACCTCTCGTCATTCAAAATGAAGAGCTGACTCATACCGTATTAGAGAATTCTCTCCCTCCATACTGGACTGCATGTTTCAAACTAAAACAGGGGAACATGTGCCAGCAAGTCTCCCCCAATGATTCCTCCTCACGCTTGTGGGACAGAATATGTAAATATCATCATCATCATCATCATATCGTGCTGGCAGCACGGATATCCCTGACCCTCTCTCGCCACTCCTCCCTATCGTTCATCGCCTTAGGCAGGTCTTCAGGACAACAACCTGTATCCTCACATAGCTGCTGAATGTACGTTCGTGCTGGTCGTCCTGCTTTTGCGCGGCCGTGTGTGGGGATCCATAAGAGTACATCTCTTATGAGTTCATCTCTGCTTAAATATAACATATATATATATATATATATATATATATATATATATAAACACTTGTATTTTCACAACCATAATGATATCAATAACAACGGTACATATACATATGCAAAAACACAGGCGGACTCTCTTATTCAGATACGAACGGTTTTATTAACTTCTGATTTCTGTTCTTCGACAACGAGGAGAGAGATACAATTCTTAAAATGCTAACCCCATCCCCACGTGCGGTGCATCTCGTGGCCTTTAAGATCCCTGTGAGTAGAGATCCGAAAATCTTAACCGCAGCTGCAACGGTAGAAAACTCAACTCTCTACTCCAATGGCAGAGAACTCAATTGTCTGCCTGTATGGTCCAATATCAACTTTCAACTCCCTGCTTTTAAAATCCTCAAATTCTCAGTCCATTTCTGGGGGGGGGGGGCATGACGTCATCCACACTCCAGCCCCATTTCTTGTCTGGGGGTTTATTATGACAATGGTGATTGTCATATCCTATGCTCGCGAGCGTAAAACTGTACCCAATGACTATACACCTGAACTCTTAACCCGAATAGTTCAAAGCCCAACCAAACTGAATGATGAAATATATATATATATATATATATATATATATGTATAAACACTTTTTTGCGTGGATCTTTTCAAATACGAAAAAACAAAGGGTAAAGAGGCTGATTTTATACAAAGTTGAATTTTTTGCCAGCGTTTAACGTTTCGTTTTTGTTTTTTTTTATTAAACTATCATCCTGGCAATATTATTATGTGATGTTTTATCCTCTGAATTACAATATAGATGAGTCAAAATAATACCTTATCCTGTGGCCAAAGCTGCAGGTGAGAGCAGGGGTGGCAGTATTGCTTTAGTCACGGTAACTGTAATATCACCCCAGGTTGCCGACTGATAAGGATACGAGCAATCGCATGTTGTAGGAGAAAACTATATATATATATATATATAGTAGTAAATTGGTGACCATTGTCGAGGGTTACCCGAAGGCTCCCTTTTCGATAGCTACTACACCAAGGTGTAGGGGAAGACGCTACTCCTTTCTCTGGATTTCTTCACTTTAGCCTTGATCCCTACCTTATAATGCTGAGTGTTAAGCAAGGGGGCATCAAATACCATTTTTAAAGTCTTTGGTATGATTCGACCTGGGATTGAACCCAGGTCTCCCGGGCCATTGGCGAACACTAACCATTATGCCAATGTCCGGTATATATATATGCCAAAATGTACACTAACAAGCAAACCTTCACGGGTGAGTTTGAGTCTCATCGGGTTCCCCTTTAATACGGCCTTGTGCCTTATCTAAGCAAAAATTCTTTATACGAATTTGATTAAAGATCACAGAACTTTCCTTTTTATGATCTTATCCTGGGTTCAATCCCAGGTCGCGTCATACCAAAGACTTTAAAAATGGTACTTGATATCCACTTGCTTAACACTCAGCAATATAAGGTATGTATCAAGGGCAATCATGGGAAAGGAGTAGCGCCCTCCCCTTCACTTCGGTGTAGTAGCTATTGAAATGGGAGCCTTCTGGTCGCCCTCGACTACGGTCGCCAACTTTCCTTTTTTACTTATACACACACACACACACACACACACACACATATATATATATATATATAAACATTGTTACACAGAAAATAAAACCACACATTGCAACTAATGGTTTTCACAATCATCAGGCAGTATTAGATTTCGAAAAATTTTACAAATCATTTCCGAAGGTTGGACCCATAGAGCATAGAATATCAAAGTGAATTATATTTACATTAGAAAAGATCCGAGAAGAAGAAATATAGAACAATAGTCTTAATAAAGACAAAATACAATGTGACTGGTAATTTACTGAAAGATTTCAACATTCCATTAAATGCAGTAATATATATATATATATATTGCTTTTTGTACATTTATTGATATTTCCTAGGTTTAAAAAATCATTTCATGGATGATATTTTATAATGGATGCAAAAATGAATGTCTTCAAAATGCTTTTAAAAAAATCAATTTTTGATTAGCAAGCAAATATTTTTGCGTCATAAAAAAGTGACCCCGAAAAACATGGCTTGTATAGATGACATTCGAAAGGAAGATTATCGCATGTTAAGGAATTTTCAAAACGAAATAATTAACTAGCGATCACACCCCTATGAGGAGACACCTAGAGTCTACCGATAATACTACTGCTTCTCTTCCTAATAATAATAATAATAATAATAATAATAATAATAATAATAATAATAATCGAATGCAGTTAATTAGCACAAAAAGTGTATTTAAACTAGACACGACAGGGTGATAAACTGGGAATTGTGCAAGAAATTTAAATTCGACAATACGAACCAGTAGTATATGCACAACCTGGAATCTATCCTGAAGAATGAGATGCTTACAAAACTCTCAGAAATTTTGAGATGCAAACAGACCACCTTATCTTGACCAGACGACCAGACCTAGAGATAGTCAACAAAAAAAGAGAACCTACCGAATATTGGATTTTGCCGTCGGACAGACCAAAGAATAGAAATAAAAGAAAGTGAAAAAGGAGAACCGAAAAAAAAAAAACTATGAAATACCAGTTGACGGTGATACCAATTGTAAATGGTGCACTTGGAACAATCCCCAAAGGATTGGTAAAGGTACTGGAAGAATTGGAAATGGGAGATCGAGTGAAGACCATCCAGACTACAGCATTAAGATCGGCCAGAATACTGAGAAGAGTCCTGGAGACTTTAGGAGACTTGCTGCTACTCAAATTCCAGTGGAAAACTATCAGCTAACGCTGGTGTGAAAAATTCTCACGAGAAAAATAATAGAAAATTATAAACTTCATTACTCGATTTATGAAAAGCTGGAGAGTAGAAATGTCAGCTGATGAAGAAACCCTAACAGAAGTAGGAAGCAAAGTGGCCTTTTCCAAAAAGATAAAAAGTGATAAATAATTTCCGTTTGAGTAAAATATAATTTATTCATGGTTGGTTGGTTAGGTTTTATGGCATATAAACCTTTGTAGGTTATTTAACGCCAAATCCATTTTATGTAAATAGTCAATTCTAAGGATTTGGCATTAAATGACCTACAATGGTTGATATGCCATAAAACCAAACCAAGCTAAATCATATATATTTAATATATATGTATAAAGAGGATTTGGCATTAAATAACCTACAATAGTTGATATGCCATAAAATCCAACCAAATCAAATCATATATATTTAATATATATGCATAAAGAGGATTTGGCGTTAAATGACCTAGAATGGTTGATTTGCTATAAAACCAAACCAAACCAAAACATATATATCTAATGAATATGTATAAAAAGGATTTGGCATTAAAAAAACTTACAATGGTTGGTATACTATAAAACCCAACCAAACCAAATCCTATATATTTAATATATATGTATAAAGAGGATTTGGCATTAAATAACCTACAATGGTTGATATGCCATAAAACCCAACCAAACCAAATCAAATCAAATCCAATCCGACCGCCCCTCTGGCCGAGTAAATTCCAAAGTTGAGTGGTGCAAGTCCCATGACCACTTTGGCTGACCATGTCACGAACTGTTCTATCACTGGGATCTCATACTCAAGCATTACGGGGCGCTATTCCCGACCCCTAAGTTACTTCGTTGGGGATGGGGTCTTACACTTCGGAGAGGTCCCAGTCAGCTTACCTAAGAAAAACAAGAAAAATTCTTGAAAGCAAACTCCTTAGTAGAAATTCAATCCAAGTGGCTTTTTTGTAAGATACTCTGGACCCTTCTTAAACTAAACAAAAGAATACAAGAACAGGCACGATTGGGTGGAGAAGATGATCCACTGAGAATTGTGCAAGAAACTAAAATTTCACCATACTAACAAATGATATTTGCACAAACCTGAATCTGTCCTTGAAAATGGAACTTATAAAATTCTCAGGTACTTTAAGATACAAACGGATCACCAAATCCAGACCAGAAGACCAGACTAAGTAAAGGACTTGTTATCAAGTGGATTTTACGATGCCAGCAGACCACAGAATAAAGCTGAAAGAAGGCGAAAAGCTTGAAAAATATGTGGACCTTGCCAGAAAACTGAAAAGGCTATGGAACATGAAGGTGACTGTGATACCAGTTATAATGAGAGCCCTTGGAACATAAAGGTGACATTGATACTAATCATTGTCGGGACCACGGAATAGAGACTAGAAGAATTACGACCATCCAGATTTTAACACTTCTAAAATCGGCTTGGATAATTAGGAGAATCCTGAAGAACTAAGAAAGCATGCTGTCACTCAGACTTCAGGAAAAAACAAACAATTCAAGCTGGTGTGAAAAACGCGTAAAGAGTAAAATATTAATAATTCGGTGAAAAGACTAGAGCAAGTGTTAATTCCCAAGAAGAAAAGAAATTGTCATTTAGTGAATTTTTCCGTTCAAGGGGACCATAAAGTGAAAAAAAAAAAAAAAAAGAAAGAAAGCTAGATCAAAAGAGTTGAAAAAGATGCTGTAGATAAAAGTAACAGATACCAGTAGTTGTTCGTGCCCTTAAAATTGTCTGAAGTCCTGGAGATTAGGGGAGAAATTAGGGCCATCCAGATCACAACACTGTTGAAATTAGCCAAAATACATTGAAGAATTCTGGAGACCTGAGCAGACTTGCTATTACTCAGCATGGAATAATCCTATTTACCAACCCCTCCGCTCGGGTAGGATATGACACAAGGTCAATTTTTAAGCGGAGTTTAACAGGTTTCAATTCAGAGTTTTCCTTCTCCTAGACTAGTTGCCTCACCAAGGCTGAAGAACCTAGTCTGTCCTACTATTTACCCATAGCTGGAGGGAGAATAATTGGATTCATACCTTTCCCAAGGGTATTAGTGCTATGTGAAATGCAATCATTCTCGTCCAGGATTTGAACTCGTGTCGCCGTGTCCATTTCCTACGACGATAACCATTACACCACCGGCACCTCAGCATGGAATAATGAGAGTTCAGGGTGTGACATTAAATTGCATCAGGTAATGTGGCTCCACTTCTGAATATCTTGGGATTGTAGGATAGTCTATCATTTCCATTATTCCCAGATACATTCTGGCTTGGAGTGGGGGTTCTTTTTTAGTGATCTATCTATGGATTTAACCCATAGATGTTTAAAAACTATTCATAGATAAGAATACTTGATGCCATATAATTGTGCGCAAAATTTGAGTCAAGAATAGTTACTAGAAGCTATTATTATTTACTTCAGATTATTATTGGTTTGGTTTGGTTTCTTTGTTTAATGGCATATCAACCTTTGTAGGTTATTTATTGCCAAAGCAATTCTCCTAGAAGAACAGTAGTGGTACTATTTAACCCATAACTGGGAGGATAAGGGGGGTTCATACCTTTCCCAAGGATATTTGCCCGAAAGTGAACGTAATAGCGCGACTGGAGTACGAACTCGCTTACTACGATTCCGCAGGACATCGCTTTAACCATTACACCACGAGGACACCCCTATTATTATTGTTATTGGTTATATAAAACCATATAGCAGAGCGCAAATTATTTTTATTAGATGGGAATACTTGATAGCATATTCATGGTAAATACTTTGTATTAAAAATAGTTACTTGAAGCAATAATTATTTCCTTGGGATTATTATAATTAATTACTAAAAACCATATAACTGTGTGCAAACAAATGATTATTCTTACATAAGAATAATTACTTTGATTTATATAACTGTAAATGAATTATTTGTATTGAATGGGAATACTTTAAACCATACAACTCATAGCCTTTGTAAGACAGCCAGTCTAGAGGAAGAAAAAGTTGGGCTGTTTGGGCTCTTTAGACTTGGCAAAGCAACCGGTCTAGATGAAGAAAATATTCTGAATTCAAAACCAGAAGTTGATGCAGCCATCATTTATGCCGCTCTAAATTCAACATGCAACTTAAACAAATACGGTCCGGCTGGGGCCCTATACGCCTTAAAGATTTTCCAGGATGCATTTACCATAAGAGAACCTAATAATAAATGTAACGCTAATTTTCTTTTAAGCACCCTCGTTGGCATTCAGCACACTTATCCCATTGAGTTTCCAATTGGTCGAGGCATTCGTCTTTCAATACGGTGTGAAGCTTCATCGTCGTATTTCTTTCACGGTTCTCCATGACCACACATCTTAAATTTGAGATGAATTTTCATTTTAGGAAACAAGAAAAGGCTTCACATCAATATGTCTGGTGATTATTGCGGGTGTTTCACTTGCCCATTCCTGTGTTTCACCAAAAATGATTGGTGATTATCACTGATACTTGTATAATAAGGATTCTTATTAAACCACATATTTGCTTGCAAATTATTGCTGCTAGATAGAAATACTTAAAATATGAGATAATAAATGTTTATTATCAATTAGAAATAGTTACTCGAAACCATATTATCGTGAAAAAATTATTCCTATTAGATAGGACTACTTGAAACTATACAACTTTGTGATAATTATTTGTATTAGATTGGAATACTTTATATCTTATAACTTTGCCAACAAATTATAATAGACAAAAATGACATTGAAAATACAGTTATTATTATAATCAAGCATTAACACATGAACCAAATTTCGTCACGAAATAACCCATAAGGAGTTGATATGTCGTTAAACAAATAAGTCAAAACTGTCTATATTTCTACGTTATAGTTAAATTTGAAATAAACTTTTGGCATTAATGTTATATAATTAAGGAATGATTTTTTTTATATTAATCATTTTTCGTTAATTATATTTTATCATTCAGTTTGGTTGGACTTTGAACTATTCGGGTTAAGAGTTCAGGTGTATAGTCATTGGGTGCAGTTTTACGATCGCGTGCAAAGGATATGACAACCACCATTGTCATAATTAACCCTTAGATAGGAAAAGGGGCTGGAGTGTGGATGACGTCATGCCCGGAAGCGATGGTCCGGAGAATTTGAGGATTTCGAAAAAGAATCAGTTGAGATTGGACCATGTAGGCAGAGAGTTGAGTTTCTGCCAGTTTTTTTGGGGGGCGGGGATTTGGGCCGTTGAAGATGTAGTTGGGTTTCTCGGGTCTCTACCGACAGAGATTTTAAACATCACAAGATGCGCCGCGCGTCAGCATAGTGGAGTCAGATAGTATAGTGAGCACAGTATGGATAGAAAAGAATTTTTAAGGATTGTGTCTCTCCTCGTATCGCCATGAACCGAAAGCCAGAAATTAATAAACGCGTTCGTATCTGAAACAACACAGTCCGCCAGCATTTGTATTTGTGTTTATAAACGTGTTTGCATATGTATATGGTTATGGTATACAACATTAAATGACCCACAAAGGGTTGCAATGCCGCTAAAGAAAAAGATATAATTGTTATATATAACATTTCAGCAGTTGATAGCCTTTAGGGGATTTTGAACTGATCCTTTTATTAAATACAGCGTGGATGAGTAGGCTATTCTCATTCCGTTGTCTATGTCTAGGGCTATCTTGTTTCAGTAAATTTGAGATAATGACCTTGTGGATAAAAGTGTTTGCTAAGATCTTCAGACGTCACGACTGTAAAATAAGATTTGTGTAATAATATTTGTCTTGCGCTCGAGCAATTCCTTTAATAACAAAAAGATATTTGCCTACAAACGATTCGCTTATAAATCATATATATATATATATATATATATATATATATATATATATATATGAGAAAAAACAAAACATTAGGATTATAAATATATTTCCATCCTGTTATGTGTTTTTGATATAAATCAAAAACACGAAAAAAACTAACAGGACTTCTTTAGATCTTATGGATAAAATGATTCAGGATAGACACAGGAAAGAAGTGTGGGAGGGAATAGAAGAGGGGTGAAGATTTTTCTCCTCATTTAGCCCACTTCCGGTTAGAATTATAGTAAATTATTATTTTTTTTTTTTAAATTCTAATTACTTTTCGACTTAAAACTCCAGATTTAATACTAACTTGGATAAAATAACTTTATTTAATAACTTTACGCAAGGATACAGTAATACTTATATTAAATTAAATTAAAAATTTTAAATTAAAATTAAAATTTTTTAATTATGGAATTACTCTCAACTCCGGTTTAACTGGACCGAATAATACCAATATATATATATTACTTCCCGTAATAGAAATATCTTAAAATAACCTGGCACTACTGCTTAGTATCACCTTGGTGATATAAACTAGCCTCACTCTGATGATAAAATATAAAGATAAAAAAATAATTAAGTTTAAATATTAAACAATTTTGATTAAGAAATAAACATACACATTATCTTCATAGTGGTTCTGATAAGAACCGATAGTACTTAGTATACCACCAATGACACCTTTGGAGAAATCATTTACTAATTTCAAGATTATAACATAAAAAATACAAAAAAGAATTAGGACTCTTAAAAGAAAAAAAAACTTCAAAATAACGATTCCATTTTATCAAACCAAACCTGTTTATATATATATAAATATATATATATATATTGTTTATATATATATATATATATACATATATATATATATTGTTTATATATATATATATTGTTTATATATATATATATATTGTTTATCTATCTATATATATATATCATCATCATATCGCGCTGGTAGCACGGATATCCCTGACCCTCTCTCGCCACTCCTCCCTATCGTTCATCGCCTCTGGTAGGTCTTCAGGACAACATCCTGTATCCTCACATAGCTGCTGAATGTATGTTCGTGCTGGTCGTCCTGCTTTTGCGCGGCCATGTGTGGGGATCCATAAGAGTACATCTCTTATGAGTTCGTCCCTACTTCTCCAGCAGTGTCCTGCATGTCTGGTTCTTCTAACTTGAATAGTTTTCGTGATAGGGGGCAGGTGGCCGTACAGTTGGTGTCTTGTGGGGTGTTGCTGCCAGGACTTGTTCAGGATTGCACGCAGCATTCTTGTGTAATTGCCATCTAGCTTCTTCTCCAGCCGTTTTGTTAGCGTCCATGTAGTGCAGCCATATAGCAGTATCGATGTGACCGCTGCCTGGAAGAAACTGCGTTTCATTTTATCGGTTAGGTCTGATTTCCATATAATTGATAGCCTATTGATAGCTGTCCATGCTTTCGTTAACCTTGTTTCGATGTCCTTTTCGGTTGATTCGACGCTGCTTCCTAGATAAGTGAATTTGTCTACTATTTTAAGAGGGGTTCCTTCTAGAGTGGAGATGTCCCCCGTTTGGTTATAGCACATATATTCCGTTTTGTGTGCATTAACATAGAGGCCTATGCTTGCTGCTGATCGTTCCAAACTATGCAGTAGTGTTTCGGCTTGGTCAGGTGTATTTGCCAGTATCGCTATGTCATCGGCGTAGTCGGCGTCGGTAATTGTTTTTGCGGGGTACCTTTTGCTTCTTTTCTTCGTCAGTTCGAAGCCATTATATATATATAATGTATCTTAATTTTAGGTTAATCCCTATCTTTAAATCTGGCAGAGTGAAAAAAAAGCAAATGATCCAACTTGTGAATAAACAATTACTCAAATTGATATTTGAAGAGAAAAAAATTCCATAAAAACTAAAAAACTAAAAATATTCGTATTGTTAGAAAAAAATCAAAGAATTTCGTAATGTCTTGTCAAAAGAAAAAAACTCTATCAGAGAAGTAAATAAATGAAGAAAGTGGAGGTAGAGAAAATATCAATATAAGTACCTAATGGGTCAGATGAAATCTACCAAGGTTTCACTCTTCCAGAGCATCAGGGTGATCCGGAAAGGTGACCCATTAGGTATTATATATATATATATATATATACAGTGACAAAAATTATTTCGTGAGTCAGGAACTAACCTACTACAGTTTCGCCAAAGCGGCTCAACCGGGGACCTAATCCCAACTTGGGTTTAGGTACCCTGATGAGCCGCTTAGGCGAAACTGTAGTAGGTTAGTTCCTGACTCACGAAATAATTTTTGTCACTATTTAGCTCTACGTAGTATTGAGCATTTTTTGTACTTGTAGCTTAGCAGCAATTACGGAGTTTTTTTCTTTCGACCAATCGATTGCGTATCTGTTGATTTTTTTTCAATTGGTATGACAAGGTTGGCCTTTTCTTTTTTTTCCAATATATATATGATTTTATTTCCCCAAGACAGTGATTCGTTGTATATTTTTATCTTCAAACTACTTGAAGGTTTTTTTCCCTTACCGTAAGTGCGATTATTCAGTAAGTTATTTAATATACATATATATATATATATATATATATATATATTGAATGATCCTTATATATATAAAAGGATCATTCAAAATGTTATAATCCTTATCCAGGTTGAAGAACTATTGTAGAATATTTTCTTTGTGGCAACATACTACCACTATTCATAAAACAAGAAAAACTAATTGAGAATTCTGCTTTATTTTCTATGCAGGTTGGTTTGTATATTATTGTATTTAAACCCTTAAAATGTGTGCAAAAAAATGACTTACGCTAAATTGAATTGTTAGAAATAGAACTGTTTGATCATTTATCAATGAGTAAAAACATGACTGAGGTTTAATTGAATTATTAGTGATACATTGCAATACTTAGAACTATTTAACTTAGTTGGCATATGTTAACAAGATATTATATCTAATATATATATGCATAACCAGATTAGTCTATTATGGTTGATATGCCATAAAATCCAACCAAACCAAATCATATCAATTTAATATATAGGTATAAAGAGGATTTGGCATTAAATAACCAACAATGGTTGATATGCCATAAAATCCAACCAAACCAAATCATATCAATTTAATATATAGGTATAAAGAGGATTTGGCATTACATAACCAACAATGGTTGATATGCCATAAAACCCAACCAAACCAAATCATATATATTTAATATATGTATAAAGAAGATTTGGCATTAAATAACCTACAATGGTTGATATGCCATAAAACCCAACCAAACCAAATCATATATATCTAATATATATATGTATAAAGAGGATTTGGCATTAAATAACCTACAATGGTTGATATGCCATAAAACCCAACCAAACCAAATCATATATATTTAATATATATGTATAAAGATGATTTGGCATTAAATAACCTACAATGGTTGATATGCCATAAAATCCAACCAAACCAAATCATATCAATTTAATATATAGGTATAAAGAGGATTTGGCATTAAATAACCAACAATGGTTGATATGCCATAAAACCCAACCAAACCAAATCATATATATATAATATATATATAAAGAAGATTTGGCATTAAATAACCTACAATGGTTGATATGCCATAAAACCCAATCTAACCAAATTATATAAAGCTAATATATATGTATAAACCGGATTCATACATATATATTATATATATTATATGCAAGCAAATAGTTCCTAGTTGATCTTATTTTTGAACGAGTAGTTCGTGCTCGTTTGTTTACACACATTTAAATGGTTTCAAGTATCCCTATTTAACACTAATAATAATTCTATTTTTCAAGTATTTTCATTTGATAGGAATAGTTTTCATGCTGATGTGTGGTTTTAATAACTAATGATAATAATCCTTTGTAAAAGATTAAGCAATTCTATTTGACCTGTAGATGGGACCCTAACACGTACTTCCACTCCAGGACAGAGTGAAACTGGGAATAATGACAATGAATTCGTTCTCTCAAATTACAAAAACATCTAGACAATAGCCTCACCATCTGATACACTTCAGTGTCATACTTACGATATATATATATATATATATATATATATATGTATATATATATATAAGGACTGAGTATAATGATTAATGTCGTAGGAAATAAACACGATGACCTGAGTTCAAATCCTGGACGAAACTGTTTGCATTTCAGGTAGTGCTAATACCATGGGGGAAGGGATGTATCTAATTGTTTTCCTCCACATATGGGTAAATAGTAGGGCAGACTGCGTTCTTCAACCCTGGGATGGCAACCTGTCTAGGAGAATGAATACACCGAAAACACACTTGTTAAAGTCAGCTTAAAAATCGACTTTATGTTGCATCCTGCAAATGTGGAGGGTCAGGGTGTAAATATATATATAGTTTGGAATTAAATAAACTACAAGGGTTGATATGACATTAAAAACCAATCAACTAACCAACCAGTCAAAGTCTTCTAGAAGTTATTGGTTCAATTCTTGGGCCCATGTCCCGCTAAAAGAAAGATCATAACAAGGGTTAAATATCTCAGGCGAATTAACTGCAACAGTAAATCAAATATCTGGTTACTTTCAGATCCACATTAAATTTGTTCTTAACTCTAAATTAATTCTAAATCAGCATGATTAAGGAGGGAAATAATTACACTTGAAGATATACCAATATTATAACCTACACATTATTGGGTACGGGGTCACTTGACGTACTGGTAAACGTGCTGGCCGGTAACATCATAGCGAATTTGATCTCCAGTTCTCTTTAGGACTTCTAATATTAGAAAAGATATGATTCCCTTTGTCCATCCCCCACCCACTGCGGGTTAAATAGTACCACTACTGTTCTTCAGCAAGGATGTCTTTGGCATTAAATAACCCACGAGGGTTATTTGGTTTGCTTAGGGTTTATGGCATACCAACCCTTGTAGGTTATTTAATGCCAAATCCTTTTTACACATATATATCAAAAATATGATTTAGTTTGGTTGGGATTTATGGCATATCAACGGTTGTAGGTTACTTAATGCCAAATCCTCTTTATACATATGTATTAAATATATAGGATTTGGTTGGGTTGGGTTTTATGACATATAAACCAGTGTAGGTTATTTAATGCCAAATCCCCTTTATACATGTATATTAAATATATATGATTTGGTTGGGTTGGGTTTTATGACATATCAACCATTGTTGGTTATTTAACGACAAATCCCCTTTATACATATTTATTAAATATATATGATTAGGGTTTGGTTGGATTTTATGGCCTATCAACCATTGTAGGTTATCTATCGTGCCGCTAGGACGGATATCCCTGACCCTCTCTCGCCACTTCTCTCTATCGTTCATCGCCTCTGGCAGGTCTTCAGGGCTACATCCCGTATCCTCACATAGCTGCTGTATGTATGTTCGAGCTGGTCGTCCTGCTTTTGCCCGGCCATATGTGGAGGTCCATGGGAGTACATCACTTATGAGCTCGTTCCTGCTCTCCAGCAGTGTCCTGCATGTCTGGTTCATCTAGCTTGTATAGTTTTCATGATGGGAGGCAGGTGGCCGTATAGTTGGTGCTTTGTGGGGTGTTGCCGCCAAGACTTGTTCAGTATTGCTCGCAACATTCTTGTGTAATTGCCATCTAGCTTCTTCTCCAGCCGTTTTGTTTGCGTCCAAGTAGTGCATCCATATAGCAGTATCGACACGACCACTGCCTGGAAGAAACTGAGTTTCATTTTATCGGTCGGTCTATGATCGAAAGCCTACCGATAGTTGTCAATGCCTTCGTTAGCCGTGTGTCGATGTCTTTTTCGAAGCCGAAACACTACTACATAGTTTGGAACGAGCCGCCGCATGCATTGGCCTCCATGTCAATGCACACTAAAGTGAATATATGTGCTATAATCAAACAGGTGACATTTCCACACTAGACGGAACCTCTCTGAAACTGGTAGACAAAGTCACCTACCAAGGAAGCAGCGTCTCATCAATTCCTCTCAAATAGAAACAATTTTCAAACAATTTTATTTGATCGATAGAAGGGGCACTGCCAGGCACAATTATATTATGGGTCATAGTCGAACTGAGAATAATAGCAATGAAGGGGTCTCTAAAAACTGAGCCTCGATATATACCCAGGATACCTCATGGGCGGGTCTTACACCTCTGTGGGTGATACAGCCAGTGTATATTTAGCTCCGCCGGCAGGGCCGAACGATGGCAACAACAATGAACCTCGCCTGTGTGAGAAGGTGAAGATGTTACTTTTTCGCGGACTTTCCCATAGATACTGACGACATTATACAAGATACAAGACATGAAAGTAAAAACAAATTCTACAAATTGTAGACATGAATAATTTGTATGATATAGATATCTCTGCAAAAGAATTTGTTTCACTTGGAATATAATTCAGCTGGAAATAGAAATTTCAAGTAGATGGCATTTAAACAGTCGCTATTTCGATAATACGAGGTGCATACGATAAGTTTCCAGACTTTTTTCGTATGGGCATTCAAAATTGTCTTAGACTCTTGAAAATTCACTATGTTGTTGCTATACATCTTATGAGATGACTGACCAATTTTTATGATTTCGCGTTCAAATGAAAACCTACAGCAGCAATTGGAATACACCCTACTAAAGCCTGATTGTCACACCTGGTGAATTTCAAAAATCCAATCTGACACTTTAGAAGAACGATATGCAATAAATTCTGTTTTAAACATGGAAAAAATGCCACAGAAGCATATGGAATGCTTCAGACTTCTTTTGGAGCATCTTGCATGAATCGAGCATGAGTTTTTGAGTGGCATAAGAGATTCAGGGAAGGCAGGGAGTCTGTGAGGGATAATGAGAGGTGTGGGAGGAGTAAGAAAGTCAATACACCACAGTCGATTGGCCAAACGGTTAGGGTTACTATGTTGAGGTTTTAAGGGAGTTCAGCAAGAGATTCCTGAGGACGAGGCGAGCACTCTTCAAATCGGGTCAGTGGCATTTCCACCAGGACGATACACCAGTCTACAACTCCATCCTTGTCACAGACTATTTGACCAAGATAGGCATCAAGACTGTTCGTCACCCTCCCTATAGTTCAGACCTTGCTCCCTGTGACTTTTGGTTATTCCCTAAGCTCAGAGGCTATCGTTATGAGACAATTGAGGAGATGAAAGAGGCTGTGACGAAGGTCATTGACACGCTCACACAAGAGGACTTCTATGGGGCCTTCCAGAAGTTGTTGGGACGGTACAACAAGTGCATTGCAGCTGGAGGAGATTACTTCGAAGGGGACTATAATTTTATGTGTGTACTATCAATAAAAGTGCCCATACGAAAAATATCTGGAAACTTATCGTATGCCCCTCGTAAATAAAGTGAAAATCACCTTGTTGTGCAGCCAGCACGGATTTCCCTCTCTCTCCCTCTCTCTCTCTCTCTCTCTCTCTCTCTCTTTCTCTCTTTATTCGTCTTTACCTTCCATCGCTTCGGGGAGGTCTTCTAAACTAAACCCTGTCTCTATACTGAGCTGTTGTAGATAAGTTTTAGTTTGTCGTCCAACACTGGCACGTCCGTGTGAATAGGTCTATCGGAGAACATCGCTTTTGAGTTCGTTCTGACTTCTCCAGCAGTGTCCCGCATGTCTTGTCCGTCTGATTTGGATTGTTTTTTTTTGGGGGGAGATGGGATGTAGGTGGCCGTACAGCTGCTGTTTTGTGGGATGTTACTTCTAGGATTTGTTCTATATGACTCGTAGTATTCTTGTGCAATTTCCGTTTAGCATCTTCTCGGTACACTTTGTTAGCGTCCATGTGGTGCATCCATTTAGTAGAATTGACACGACCGCTGATTGGAAAAAATTGCCTTTTATTCTATCCGATAGGTTTGACTTCCATATGATCGATAACCTATCTACAGCAGCCCATGCCTTCACTAGTCGCATACTTATGTAACTTTCAGTAGATGTGATACTGCTTCCGATATATGTGAATTTGTCCACTAATTTCAGAGGAAAAAAATATAGGGATAGGGATTATAAAAAATCATCATCATTAACATTATCAGCACCATCATCATCATCAAAGTAAGTATTTGTTTGACTCTCTCTCTCTCTTTCTCTGTCTCACCATCCGTCCCTATCGGCCATCACACTTTATTGTTAGTTAGTTGAAACCATATAACTGCGGGCAAACAAATTGTTATTAAATAGAAATGATTATCATATAATTACTAGTATTAGATAAAAGTACTTGAAACCATCCAACTGTATGCAAATTATTTGTATTGGAGAGGAATAAACGAAGTATAACTGTGTGCAAAAAAACCTCTAAGGAAACAATTACTCAAAGAATTTAACTATAACTATACAATGATCGCAATTCCCTAACCTCTTGGCATAAAATAACCTTAGACTGTTTGACATACCGTTAAAATCAATCAATCTATCAAACATATTTTGTTCATTATTTTTTTAATAATTTGTTATTGAACTAATTTACTTAATGACATATTATTTCTACACTTCAATTTTGTTGGGTCGGAATGTGGTCATCTGCAATGAATTACCTCTGTTGTTCTTAAAGACCAATAGGTGCAACTATACAGTAGTACCGGCATAGCTGCAGCTTCGCAGAAGAATACTGATACAAAAACTTTCGAATCTTCGGGGTTTATTAAACAATGACAAAGCGAAAAAGCCTTCGGACAATATCGCAACACACCTATCCTATTTACCAACCCCTCCGATCGGGCAAGATATGACACAAGATCAATTTTTAAGCGGAGTTTAACAGGTTTGAATTCAGATTTTTCTTTCTCCTAGACTAGTTGCCTCACCAAGGCTGAAGAACCCAGTCTGCCCTACTATTTACCGATAGCTGGAAGGAGAATAATTGGATTCATACCTTTCCCAAGGGTATTAGTGTTATGTGAAATGCAATCAGTCTCGCCCAGGATTTGAACTCGTGTTGTCGTGTCCATTTCCTACGACGATAACCATTACACCACGGGCAACACACCTATCACAACACACCTATCCAAGGTATTGATTATACTTCACCGTCGACTTCGTGACATCCTTCCTTCTCAGTAATTCTCTATAAGTCACATTCTGAATGGATAACTGCAGCAGAACGTGGTAAGCGAATCCTTCCTCAACACATTCATCGGATGACTAAGAAATATGCCCAAAAATTCCATCCGCTACTGAAGGGTGATACAGTAGTTATACAAAATCAGCTAAACGGACAATGAAACAATACGGGCAAAACAGTCCTTCCAAATCCCCAATACCGAAACAGAGCTGATGGATCAGGCAGGATTACTAATCTAAATAGCCGTTTCTTGAGGAAGGTAGACTTCGAAACCATGTCCACTCCCGTACAAAGGGCACTGCCTTGAATCTACAGGTCCAGCCAATGATCTTCTAGTCACGAATTCCGATTCCTCAATATCTGACTGTACTTTACAGGCAGATATTGGGGAATACAGCAACTGGGCACTCCACAAAATTCACGAACACATCATCATATCCTCGGTACACACAACCCCCTAACATCGAGAATTCTTTTAACTCTATCCAGACGACTCCCGCATAACACAGTGGGCCCTAAAGAACTGTCTTACACCTGTAAGGTTTTGCCTGCAGGTGGGGAGTTGGAATTATCTCTCTAGTTTTAATATATATCATTATCATCATCATGGCGTGTCGCTAGCACGAATATCCCTGACTCTCTCTCTCCCCACTTTTCCCTATCGTTCATCGTCTCTGGCAGGTCTTCAGGGCTACATCCCGTATCCTCACATAGCTGCTGAATGTATGTTCTAGCTGGTCGTCCTGCTCTTGCTCGGCCATATGTGGGGGTCCAGAGGAGTATATCACTTATGAGCTCGTCCCTGCTTCTCCAGGAGTGCCTTGCGTGTCTGGTTCGTCTAGCTTGGATAGTTTTCGTGATGGGAGGCAGGTGGCCGTATAGTTGGAGCTTTGTGGGGTGTTGCCGCCAGGACTTATTCAATATTGCTTGCAACATTCGTGTGTAATTGCCATCTAGCTTCTTCTCCAGCCGTTTTGTTTGCGTCCAAGTAGTGCATCCATACAGCAGTATCGACACGACTGCTGTCTTTAAGAAACTGCGTTTCATTTAATCGGTCAGGTCTAAAATTCACCAACCTTGGAAGCAGTGTCTCATCAACCGAAAAAGATATCGATTCGCGGCTAACGAAGGCATGGACAGCTATCGATAAACTATCGATCATATGGAAATTGATATATATATATATATATATATATAGAGAGAGAGAGAGAGAGAGAGAGACAACCTTATTTTCGTAGAAATACGAACTAGACTACGACCGTTGGTGACTGACATACGTTACTCGGATTTTACCCACGTGTTTCAACTACCTATAAAAGATCATGCAGAGAGTGCATTGACCAATTGTCATATCCTGGCAGTGGCGGCGACGTTGGTAGCATAGTGGATATTGGTACGCTGACACGTTGTGCATTGCTTCACTCTGTGAGTGATTTGAAAGTCGCTCAGATGAACATCCAACGTAGTGTAATGTGGACAGGTTCAAATAAGTACAAAGTCGAATTCGGGAGCTTACTCTTTAAGAGTTCGGACTGGCCCATAAGATCGTGAAAACAACCCCTATTTACCCAACCCCTCTGCTCTGGCAGGATATGACACAAGGTCAATTATTAAGTGGAGTTTAACAGGTTTCAATTCAGAGTTTTCCTTCTCCTAAACTAGTTGCCTCACCAAGGCTGAAGAATTCAGTCTGCCCTACTATTTACCTATAGCTGGAGGGAGAATAATTGGATTCATACCTTTCCCAAGGGTATTAGTGCTATGTGAAATGCAATCATTCTCGTCCAGGATTTGAACTCGTGTCGCCGTGTCCATTTCCTACGACGCTAACCGTTACACCATGGGCACCTCCAATCGTGAAAACAACCAAAAACATTTTTGTGCGAAAAGTAAAGGGACAGTTGATTGTAGTTCAGTAAACATGGTTGAAGAAACTTCACTCGGGTTGTCAATAATGAGGCAAGATCAAGTAACCTTAAACCGTTGATTCCGAGGCCGTGCTCCAAGCCATAGAGGCAAATCCGAGTAGAATTCAGAGAGTATCAGATGAGATTGTCACTTTCATGACCTCGACAAAACGTATCCAGAACTTTAGAAGTGTGCCTCGCGTTACCAAAATATTGCAAAACTTTTGAATCATCTTAGTATTATGAATTACTATCGTCAGTGTTATATGCTCAATAGCTTCCATAGAAAAACCTTCATTTACCTCAGGTTTTCAGATAAAAGACCTGGTAAGTAATCATAGCTAGAAGAAGAAGAAGAAGAAGAAGAAGAAGAAGAAGAAGAATTAGCTGGAAGAAGAAGAAGAAGAAGAAGAAGAAGAAGAAGAAGAAGAAGAAGAATTAGCTGGAAGAAGAAGAAGAAGAAGAAGAAGAAGAAGAAGAAGAAGAATTAGCTGGAAGAAGAAGAAGAAGAAGAAGAAGAAGAAGAAGAAGAAGAAGAAGAAGAAGAAGAAGAAGAAGAAGAAGAAGAAGAAATAATGCGGTAATCAAAATGTTAACAAAATGTACTTCAATTTATTTGTCAATCAGGTATGAATAGGTTTTCTTTGCAAAGCTCCTTTCAGTGTCGTTATTTTAAAATCAATATTTATCGATTACTCGTGACATTTGTGTAAAAACCAATTCGAATGCAACGTGTTCTTTCACTGCGATGTCCGATTTCCGAAAATGAAACCCGTTAAATAAATGTTCTCTTTTTTCAAGCACTTTTGTTCTGATGATCTCATATTAATATTTATTGTTTGCACGAATTCAAAACCGTGGAGTATGGTAATAAATAACACCTAATAATATCTAATTTTAATCGTACAATGTTCTTCTGGAAATATGTTTAATTTAGAAGAAAATTAAGCTTTTATATCTTTTTATGCTAGTACTTATGGGTGACTCCTTCTCTCAATATATATATATATATATATATATATAATGAGAATTTTCTGTTTCTATTTATTGGCATTGGTATATATACAGACAATATATATATATATATATATATATATATATATATATATATATGAAATTCTTAATAATAGATCGTACATAGACAAATAGATGATAAGCAATGTTTACAGTACATTCGGAATTCATAAATAATCATTTGCTTATTGGACAGCAAGTCGCTTTATTCTCTGGGAGCATTTTTATAGTCCTGCTCTAATAAACATCTTCCTATGATGTGCAATTTTTCCTGGGTTACATACATGCTCATAAGATGAGAATTTTAGTCGTGTATAAACTGAGGGCGACTGGAGATGCCCGTGGTGTAATTGTTATCGTCGTAGGAAATGAACACGGCGACACGAGTTCAAATCCTGGACGAGACTGATTGCATTTCACATAGCACTAATACCCTTGGGAAAGGTATGAATCCAATTATTCTCCCTCTAGCTATGGGTAAATAGTAGGGCAGACTAGGTTCTTCAGCCTTGGTTAGGCAACTAGTCTAGGAGAAGGAAAACTCTGAATTGAAACCTGTTAAACTCCGCTTAAAAATTGACCTTGTGTCATATCCTGCCCGAGCGGAGGGGTTGGTAAATAGGATAAACTGAGGGCGACTAGATCACAGTGGCCTTGTGCCAGTTATTGGCTATTTTTGCTATGTATAAGTCTTGCATTAAATCATTTTATAACATTAAGCAATAAATGAAAGTGGACGATTTGAAATTGTCATGCTGATCATCAGAAACAAAAGTTAAAAAAACAAGATACCAAATACTGAAGTAGTTGGGAGCTTGTGGCCTAAAGGCCCCATGCGGTTTTCTTAATCATCAAATGCAGCCTTCCACAGGATTTTAAAAAAAACATTCAAAATTGCGTACACCACGTTAAGAACATGATATAACATTCCTCTCCTTTATATTTCATATCTTTCTTAAATCATCGTGTTGCCACATCGAGTAATTCCCCTTTCTCTGAGCTATTGACTGAACCCACGTCCTTTCCAATTAATGGTTATCGTCGTAGGAAATGGACACAGCGATACGAGTTCAAATCCTGGACGAGACTGATTGCATTTCACATAGCACTAATACCCTTGGGAAAGGTATGAATCCAATTGTTCTCCCTCCAACTATGGGTAAATAGTAGGACAGACTAGGTTCTTCAGCCTTTGTGAGGCAACTAGTCTAGGAGAAGGAAGACTCTGAATTGAAACCTGTTAAACTCCGCTTAAAAATTGACCTTGTGTCATATCCTGTCCGAGTGGAGGGGTTTGGTAAATATGGTTGACAGGTTTTATTGTGTTACATGGTAACACTAGCAAGGTACGATAATTTATACAGCTAGTTTTTCTTCTCCTAGATTAGTTATCGTACTTACTACCAACATCCAAGGTGTAAGGAGTAAGATTTAGTGGTAAATATCTAACCAACCCTTTCACCAAGATACAACACAAGGTCAATGTTTAAGCGGAATGTTTTGAATACAGTTTTTCCTTCTGCTTGACTGATTGCTCTATCAAGTCTAAAGAACCAAACCTGCTCATTAGCGGGAGGGGGCGAGAACAGATGTATTAATGTCTTTCCTAAAGGACATTAGCGTAAAGTGAAATGCAAGCGACCATTGCCAAGATTTGAACTTGGGTCTTTGATCCCATTTTTACCATAATCGTTTCGCTAAACGCGCTTATCTTATACGGTATGATGGTTTTGAATTCGGAATTTTTCTTTTCTTAGATTG
The DNA here is from genome assembly GCA_963585895.1 of Sepioteuthis lessoniana. Taxonomy (NCBI): domain Eukaryota; kingdom Metazoa; phylum Mollusca; class Cephalopoda; order Myopsida; family Loliginidae; genus Sepioteuthis; species Sepioteuthis lessoniana. The sequence continues at coordinate 55,317,254 of OY757941.1, read as the reverse complement.
GTTGCCATACCAAAGCTAAAGTATCCAGTCTGTTGTATTATCTATTCACAGCCAGTGGGGATTAGAAAGAAGAGATGATTCATGCCTTCCTCGGTTTTATAGAGAAAAAAAAACATTTAAAACTGCATGCATCCACTTTAAAAGCTTGTATCATATTCCTTTTCTTCATATCCCATATCCTAAGTCATCGAGTTGCCATACCAATTAATTCCAATTAATATGATATCGCTCAGGAAAATGAGGAGTTACTTGGAAGTCACTATATCCTCTCCAGGCTGGTTTGTTTTGTTTTATAGCATATCAACCATTGTAGCTTATCTAATATCAAATCCTTATATATATATAATCAATTAAACGAGCCTGAGCTCACTTATATCTAATACAAATACATAGTTAAATGTAAAAACAGTTCTATTTCAAACAATTCAGTTTAGCATGAGTACACAGTTTAAATGTCAAAAACAGTTCTATTTCAAACATTTCACTTTCTTTAACAAAGTTAAATGTTTCTAAGTATTGCTATGTATCACGAACAATTTAACTAAACATCAGTCATTTATTTACACACAGTTCGTTTTAGCGTACACAATTTAAATGTCAAAAACAGTTCTATTTCTAATAATTTAGTTTAGCATAAATACACAGTTTAGTTCTGTTTAGCCTATTGATAGTACCCTATCGGGTGCTACCACTCCGGGCCATAGTGTACCTGAGAGCAATGACAATAAAGGGGTACTCCGCATTCCCCAAAGCTCCAGCATTACAGAATCCTCACCGTCAGATTGTTTAGTGTCATATCAAGGCCATTCGTTCGGAGGGTCTTATCCCTCTGCAGGGGTGCATTCGGTGTATTCTGCAGCCCCAGCCGACTGAGTCTCAGGACACTCGTTGGGGGAGTCTCATTCCTCTGCAGAGAAGCACTCGGTGTATTCTACAGCCCCAGCCGACTAAGCCTATATCCTCACCCGGTACAACGTGACAAGTTGTACAGTGTGACCCGGAACAAATAATAAGGAACGATAATTTGTTTATCTGGTTTGAAATCACTTCCTTTCTTTTAAGCGAGTTGCTTTTACAAAGTTAAGCATATCCTATTATCTACTCACAACCGGTGAGAAGGTTAGAAGAGATGGGTTCATGCCTTTGCTAAAGCCATTAACTAAAAAAAAAAAACGCAAACAGCTTTGGCTAGGAATCAAACTCAGCTCGCCCAGTCCATTTTCTACAACGAATATCACTTGGCCACCTACCTCCCATCACAAAAACTATCAAAGTTAGACGAACCAGAAATGCAGGACACTGCTGGAGAAGTAGGAACGAGCTCATAAATGATGTATTCCTATGGACCCCCCTCACATAGCCGAGCAAAAGCAGGGCAAACAGCTCGAATCTACACACAGCAGCTCTGTGATGATACGGGATGTAACCCTGAGGACCAGCCAGAAGCAATGAACGATAGGGAAGAGTGGCGAGTGAGGGTCAGGGATATCCGTGCTGATGGCGCGACAAGATGATGATGATGATTCGCACTTCTTGAAATCACATAGCTTTCCTGTTCGATACGGCTTCTTTGTATAATGGCACACCAACCTTTATGGATAATCTAATGCTGTAGACCAACCTTGTCAATAAACAGTAGTGGTACTATTTTACCGATAGCTGGGGGAATAAAGGAATTTATGCCGTTCCTAAGGGTATTAGTTGGATTATAGCACGACTGGAGTTCGAACTCGCTTACTACGATGTCGAGGTCCAGCATGTTAGCCCTATACAATGGGAATGAAAAATGTTATTGAAAAGTTATTACAATTGTATCAACCATATTTGCCAACACCCCGCATCGAAAGAAAAAAATCAAGTCATTGACTCTATTTTTTAATACAATATCAATCCTTGAAACCATTTAACTGTGTGCAAACAATAAAAATCAATCCTTGAAACCATTTAACTGTGTGCAAACAATAAAAATCAATGCTTGAAACCATTTAACTGTGTGCAAACAAATGAGCTCTGGTTCGATTAAAAAATGATGTTACTTACAAGCTATTCGCTTACAAATCATCCATGAATATATACAGAGAGATGAAAATACAAGGTCTTCAGGGGCAGATTTTATTTGTTGAAATATTTGCCAACATTAAACGTTTCGGTTTTTATACCTTCGTCAGGGCAGGGAATACATCTAATAACCGGATCTTTTAACGCTGGCAAATATTTCTACTAATAAAATCATGCTTTGAAGATCTAATGTTTTTTTTATCTCTGTACATTTTCATAAATTATATATATATATATATATATATATAAAACAGGATTTGGCAGTAAATAATCTACAAGGGTTGATATGCCATAAAATACAACCAATCAATAAACCAGCCAAAAATGATTCGCACAGTTATATATGATTGATTGAGAAATTGTTCGTCATAGTTTTAATGAAAAAAGTTTCAGATCCTTCAGATATAAAAATATATTCTTACAGATAAAATATCTATTCTTTCTTAGCTTTTAAAAATACAAGGCTCTATATTTAATATAAAGATATATCTTTGCTTAAAAAATATTCTTTAAATAAGTTGTCTAAATTTCTGAGATGAAGTTTGGTGATTTTTATCATTAAGGGTTTTCGGACTATTGTCTTCATCTTTATTGTCATTTCCACAACGTTTCGGCCGATATGTCCTCCTGCCTTCTTCAGGTGTTTGTCAAACTCGGCGACCTTCACGGAACTTCGAACTACGTCCTTTATTGAATCCACGTAGGACGTAGTTCGAAGTTCCGAGGTTTCCGAGTTCGACAAACACCTGAAGAAGGCCGGGGGACATATCGGCGACCATAGTCGAGAGTGACCCGAAGGCTCCCTTTTCAATAGCTACTACACCGAGGTGTAGGGGAGGGTGCTACTCCATTCCCTGGATTCATTCCCTCCATTCACTTAACCCTTGATCCTTACCTTATAATGTTGAGGTAATTTACTAAGCTTTTTGCTTAAATGTGGCACAAGGCCATATGAAAGGGGCACCCAATGAGACTCGAACTCATTCGTGTAGGTTTGCTAGTCGAGCTTGCTAACCATTACACCACCAGAGGCGCCTCTTACCTTATAATGTTGAGTGTTAAGCAAGGCGGTATTAAGTACTATTTTTTGAGTCTTTGGTATGATTTGAATTGTGATTGAACCCTTGTCTTCTGGAAAATAATAATAATAATAATAATAATAATAATAATAATAATAATAATAATAATAAAGGAGCTAAGAAGAGTCCTAGAGACTTGAGGAGACTTGCTGTCACTCAGACTCCAGTGAAAAACCATCGACTAACGCTGATGTGAAAAGCTCTAATGATTGAATAATAAAGGAATATAAGACTAGACACGACTGGGTGGGCAAGGTGATCTACTGGGAAATGTGCAAGAAATTGAAATTTGACCATACCAACAAATGGTATATGCACAACCCAGCATCTGTCCTAGAAAATGACACACATAAACTCCTATGGAACTTTGACATTCAGACGGGTCACCTAATCTCGGACAGAAGACAAGATCTTATAATAATCAACAACAACAAAAAAGAGAATTTGCAAAATTGTGGACTTTGCTGTTCCGTCTGACCACAGAATAAAACTGAAAAAATGTAAAAAGAAGGATAAGTACCTCGACCTTGCTAGAGAATTGAAAAAAGCTGTGAAACATGAAAGTGACGATTGTACCATTTGTGATTGGCGCTTTCGGTACAGTAACTAAAGGATTATTAAAGGGCCTGGAGGGCTTGGAAGTTGGCAGACGAGTGGAGACAATCCAAACTACAGCAGCATTGAGAAAGACTAGAATACTGAGAAGAGTCCTGGAGACTTGAGGAGACTTGCTGTCACTCAAACTCCAGTGAAAAACCATCAGCGTTAGCTAATGTGAAAAACTCTAATGAGTAAATAATAATAATAATATTTTTTTTAAATTTATGATTTATTTATAAGTTTCTCAGTTATTTTTATATTTAATATAAAGAGATATCTTTGTTTTATACATGATTAATATGTACAGTACATCTTAATATGAATTAGTTATTTAATAAGTTTTTGTTTAGTTTGACACAAGGCTAGGAGTTTGGTGCACCTAGTGAGAATCAAACTCTTTGGCAGAAAATGACAGTTATTTCCTGAGAAAAGATCAAGGCATTGGACCTCTGTGTTTGTAGATACAACATTGACTATTCTATAGAAAGATACAATCAAAGCAAATTCTCTATTTGAAAAACAATGTTTTTCAATCGTCCAGATCCATTTGAAGTTTGAATTAGACGTTTTTTCTGGGGGTTTTTTGTTGGTTCGTTTACTGCTTGTCAATCCTTGTTGGATTATTTCTATTCAGAAGGCTTTTATATAATTGCTGAAGGATTTTTTTTTATATTATTATTTTTCGTTGGTTATATCTTATCATTCGGGTTAGTTAGGTGCACACATTGAGTGTAGGTGTTCACACTCGCGTGGGGAGGATGTGACAATCACAGATGTCATAATAAAAACCCCGGAGAGGATAATGGGACTGGGGATGTGAATGACGTCATGTCCGGAAGCGATGGGCTGGGATTCTTGGGTATTTTGAAAAAAGCAGTTAGTTGAGATTTGGACCTAGACGAGTCCAGATGTTTGCTGCGGGGTGCACGCGCGTTGGTTGGGTCAGTGAGTTGAGAGCTGACGCTGGACGAACAGTCAGCATAGTAAAAATTGTGTGTGTGTCTCTCTCTCTCTCCTCGTGTCGAAAGCCTAAAAGTCAAGAAGGTAATAAAAGTTTCGTACCTGAACCAAGAGAGTCGTCAGTGTTTCGAGTGTTTTTTGGATTCCTATGAGTGTGAATATTTTATGCATTACGAACGTTCTACGTTTCAGTACATTTTATGCATCTGAATATTTCAGATATTTATATCTTGGTCCTATCTTGAATATGCTACAAGGCTACCACTGCATTAGGTTGGGTCATTTTTATTTGCAAATAATTGCTTGGCATCTGAGGTGACCCTAAATAGGAATACCGTGGGAACCAGACATTTTTTGCGAAGTCCACTCGTGAGTCTCAATTTGTGCTTAGACACTCACAAAAAAATGGCCTTGTGTCAGATTTGACTTGAGGGGAAAGTCCTATTTGTAAATTTGATTCTTTCGTTCATTCACAGAGCAGAATCGAAGAGTTTTGATGGTAATTCAGAACTTACACGTTTAAAAGAGGTTTCTTTTTTTCAACTTGCATTTGGTTTAACGCAAGGATAGGGAACGTTTTCGAACTTGCACAGTCTTGTCAAGCGGGTCAATTAATTTTCTAAGTTTAAATAACTGTGTGTTATCTCTCATCTCTTGGAGGTGCCCGTGGTGTAATGGTTATCGTCGTAGGAAATGGACACGGCGACTCGAGTTCAAATCCTGGACGAGACTTATTGCATTTTCACATCGCACTAATATCCTTGGGAAAGGTATGAATCCAATTATTCTCCCTCCAGCTATGGGTAAATAGTAGGGCAGACTAGTTACTTCAGCCTTGGTGAGGCAACTAGTCTAGGAGAAGGGAAAGTCTGAATTCAAACCTGTTAAACTCCGCTTAAAAATTGACCTTTTGTCATATTCTGCCCGAGCGGAGGTGTTGGTAAATATGGTTATCTCCCATCTCAGGTACACCTTCCCTATGTTGATAAGAGTATTCAAATCTATTTCTTCTTATGTTATGTTGCCCAGTCTGCTAGGGTTGTAGAATACACCGGCTGCTTTTCTGCAGAGGAGTAAGACACCCCCATAACGAGTGACCTGCTTCTCTTGCAGTGTCTCGTATGTCTTGTTCGTCTTATTTAGATGGTTTTAAAGGTGGGTGTTAAGTGACCGTACAGCTGTGGTTTCGTGTGATGTTACTTCTAGTATTTTTTCATTAAAGCTCGTAACATTCTTGAGCACTTCCCGTCTAGCTCTTTATTTGTTCATTTTGTAAGCATCAATGCGGTGCATCCGTACAGTAGTACTAACACATCTGCTGCTTGGAAGAAATTCCGTTTTACTTTATCGGATTGATCAGACTTCCATATGATCGATATCCTATCGATAGCAGTTCACACCTTAGCATATCAATATCACTTTCGGGGATGCCCGTGGTGTAATGGTTATCGTTGTAGGAAATGGACACGGCGACACGAGTTCAAATCCTGGACCAGACTGATTACATTTCTCATAGCACTAATACCCTTGGGAAATGTATGAATTCAATTATTCTCCCTCCAGCTATGGGTAAATAGTAGAGCAGACTGGGTTCTTCAGCCTTGGTGAGGCTACTAGTCTAGGAGAATTCAAACCTGTAAACTCCGCTTAAAAATTGACCTTGTGTCATATCTTGCCCGATCGGAGGGGTTGGTAAATAGGATAGGTGTGTTGCGATATTGTCCGAAGGCTTTTTCGCTTTGTCATTGTTTAATAAACCCCGAAGATTCGAAAGTTTTTGTATCAGTATTCTTCTGCGAAGCTGCAGCTATGCCGGTACTACTGTATAGTTGCACCTATTGGTCTTTAAGAACAATAGAGGTAATTCATTGCAGATGACCACATTCCGACCCAACAAAATTGAAGTGTAGAAATAATATGTCATTAAGTAAATTAGTTCAATAACAAATTATTAAAAAAATAATGAACTAAATATGTTTGATAGATTGATTGATTTTAACGGTATGTCAAACAGTCTAAGGTTATTTTATGCCAAGAGGTTAGGGAATTGCGATCATTGTATAGTTATAGTTAAATTCTTTGAGTAATTGTTTCCTTAGAGGTTTTTTTTGCACACAGTTATACTTCGTTTATTCCTCTCCAATACAAATAATTTGCATACAGTTGAATGGTTTCAAGTACTTTTATCTAATACTAGTAATTATATGATAATCATTTCTATTTAATAACAATTTGTTTGCCCGCAGTTATATGGTTTCAACTAACTAACAATAAAGTGTGATGGCCGATAGGGACGGATGGTGAGACAGAGAAAGAGAGAGAGAGAGAGAGTCAAACAAATACATACTTTGATGATGATGATGGTGCTGATAATGTTAATGATGATGATTTTTTATAATCCCTATCCCTATATTTTTCCCTCTGAAATTAGTGGACAAATTCTCTTATATTGGAAGCAGTATCACATCTACTGAAAGTTACATAAGTATGCGACTAGTGAAGGCATGGGCTGCTGTAGATAGGTTATCGATCATATGGAAGTCAAACCTATCGGATAGAATAAAAGGCAATTTTTTCCAATCAGCGGCCGTGTCAATTCTACTAAATGGATGCACCACATGGACGCTAACAAAGTGTACCGAGAAGATGCTAAACGGAAATTGCACAAGAATACTACGAGTCATATAGAACAAATCCTAGAAGTAACATCCCACAAAACAGCAGCTGTACGGCCACCTACATCCCATCTCCACCCCCCCCCAAAAAAAAACACAATCCAAATCAGACGGACAAGACATGCGGGACACTGCTGGAGAAGTCAGAACGAACTCAAAAGCGATGTTCTCCGATAGACCTATTCACACGGACGTGCCAGTGTTGGACGACAAACTAAAACTTATCTACAACAGCTCAGTATAGAGACAGGGTTTAGTTTAGAAGACCTCCCCGAAGCGATGGAAGGTAAACACGAATAGAGAGAGAGAGAGAGAGAGGGGGGAGAGAGAGGGAAATCCGTGCTAGCTGCACAACAAGGTGATTTTCACTTTATTTACGAGGGGCATACGATAAGTTTCCAGATATTTTTCGTATGGGCACTTTTATTGATAGTACACACATAAAACTATAGTCCCCCTTCGAAGTAATCTCCTCCAGCTGCAATGCACTTGTTGTACCGTCCCAACAACTTCTCGAAGGCCCCATAGAAGTCCTCTTGTGTGAGCGTGTCAATGACCTTCGTCACAGCCTCTTTCATCTCCTCAATTGTCTCATAACGACAGCCTCTGAGCTTAGGGAATAACCAAAAGTCACAGGGAGCAATAAAGTGTGATGTCATATCCTGCCCGAGTAGAGGGGTTGGGTAAATATGATTAAAATCTCTTTCGGAAGTGTATAAGTTCTGAGTAAAGATTCTTTTTTTTTTTTTTAAATTTAAATGTAAGACACTAAAATACATGGATACACAAACAGGTAAAACAAACAAACAAATAAACAAGCAGCAACAATAATAATGTTAATTTGGAAGAACAGAAAATATACCGAAGGAGAACAAGAAGAACATATGACCTACTATACATAGATTATCACAGCCTCATAGAGAGCAAAATGATGCAAAAAAATGTAGCCTTGCCATTGATCGACTATAAAGTGGCTTTTGATTTAATTCCGCAAACTTGGATGATAGAATGTTTAAAATTGTACAAAATATCCGAAGTTATAAACTTCATCATGGAAGCCATATAAAAAAGGGGGTATCCTTGTGGTGTAATGGTTAAAACGATGGACTACGAAATCGTAGTAAGCAAGTTTGTACTCCAGTCGCGCTATTACATTCACTTTCGGGCAAATACCCTTGGGAAAGGTATGAACCCCCTTATCCTCCCAGTTATGGGTTAAATAGTACTGTTCTTCTAGGAGAATGACTTTGGCATTAAATAACCTAAAAAGAGTTGATATGCCATCAAACAAAGAAACCGGAACCGGAACCATATAAAAAACTAAACACTGGAACTGATAGCAGGAGATAACTCCTGAGCAGATATGAAAATCCAAAGAGACATCTTCCAGGGGGACTCGCTCTCGCCGCTGCTATTTATAATAGCAATCACAAATCCCTCAGTTGTATACTTAGGAAGTGAACGTGTACCATAGCCAGATACAGCCATGTGTGAAATGGACATATAATGTTCATATATATATATATATCTATAACATAGAACATAGGAATATCGAAACACGAAAAACTCTTACGACTTTTCAGTTCAGGTACGAAACTTTTTATTACCTTTGAGTTTAAAGGTTTTTCGACATAAGGAGAGAGAGGCACAATCTTTCTGGCCTTTTCATCTGCCCCGCATCTCGTGCGACACTTGGGCAAGGCCTCCGCGAGCAAGCGAATGTCAACCCTTCTCGTTCGGTGTCTAGTCTCAAGTCTACTAACTTTCTTCAAATTCCCCAAATCCTCTGTGCGCTTCCGGTGCGTGACGTCATTCGCACTTTGTAGCCCCGTTTCCCATCTCGGGCTATTGTGACATCTCTGAGTGACACGTCTGAGTGAACACGTGCGTTAATGTTGCACCTAAGTAACCCATGCACTGGGCCGAAAGGTTCTCAGCCTAACTAAACCCAAAGGCATAAACCGAAATCCCTCGGCCATTATATTACAAACAGAGGCTACAAATTTACAAAATCCCAAGAGAAGGTTTATTTTTTTATGTATATGGATGATATCAAACAATTTGCAAAAAATGAAAAAGAACTTGAGACACAGATACAAGCAGCAAGAATATACTGACAGGATATAGGGATGGAATTTGACAGAGAAAAATGTGCCGAGCCGATAAGGAATAGTGGGAAATGAGAAACGACGGTAGAAACAGAACTAACAGATTAAGAAAGAATTAGAACGCTTGGAGAAAAGGAAAATTACAAGTACTTGGGAGTATTGGAATCGAACACCATCCATTAAGCAGAAATGAAAGAAAAATAAGTGAAAAGTATTTCAGAAGAACAAGAAAATGTCTCGAAACCAAGCTCTGCAACAGGAATGTAATTAAATGTATAAACACCTGGGCAGTTCCTCTGGTAAGATATTCGGGACTATTCTTAAAATGGACATAGGAAGAACTCAGATAAATGGACCAAATAGTCGGAAAGACTACATGTAAGGAGAAAAGAAGGAGAGAAGATAGACGGCAACTACACAAGAATGCTACGAGCTATTTTGAACAAATCCTGGAAGCAACACCCCACGAAACAACTGATGTACGGCCACTTACCACCCATCTTAAAAACGATCCAAGTAACACGAACAATACATGCTGGACTCTGCTGGAGAAGGAAGGACGAACTCATAAATGTTGTTCCTCTATGGACCCCTACACATGAACGTGCCAGTGTTGGCACAATATTTTACAACCAAGGGATGACAATGACCTGGTATATGCAAAGAGAAAGGAAGGAGAAATCGAAAACTCTTTGTTCCAATCAACAACGTACAAAGTGCAACATGGATATAATACATAGAGTCTTCAATAAGTTTCCAGACTTTTTTGGGTGCAGGCATTTAAAATTATCGTAGACTCTTGACACTATGTTATTGCTATACATCTTATGAGATGACTGACCAATTTTTATGATTTCACGTTCAAATAAACAGCTACAACAGGAATTGGAATACACCCTACTAAAGCATGATTATCACTGCTGGTGAATTTCAAAAATGCAATCTGGACGTGAGGACACTTTAGAAGAACGATATGCAATAAAATTCTGTTTTAAACTTGAAAAAAAGGCCACAGAAACGAATGGAATGCTTCAGATTGCTTTTGAAGCATCTTGCATGAATCGACCATCAGTTTTTGAGTGGCATAAGAGATTCAAAGAAGACAGGGAGTCAGTGAGGGATGATGAGAGGTGTGGGAGGAGTAAGGAAGTCAATACACCACAGTTGATTGGCCAAAGGGTTTGGGTTAGGGTTACTATGTTGAGGTTTTAAGGGAGTTCACCAAGAGATGCCTAGGGAAGTGGCCAGGCATTTCCATCGGGATAATGCACCAGTCTAAAACTCAATCCTTGTCACAGACAATTTGACCAAGATGGGCATCAAGACAGTTTCCTAGCCTCCCTAAAGTCCAGACATTGCTCCCTGTGACTTTTGCTGATTCCCTAAGCTCACAGCCTTGTCGTTATGAGACAATTGAGGAGATAAAAGAGGCTGTAACGAAGGTCATTGACACGCTCACACAAGAGGACTTCCGGTACAACAAGTGCATTACAGCCGGAGGAGATTACTTGGAAGGGGACTTGAGTTTCATGTGTGTACTATGAATAAAAGTGCCCATACGAAAAAAGTCTGGAAACTTATTAAATTATCTTCGTTTATATATATACATATATATATATATGAATGGGATTTGGCATAAAATAACTCACAAGGGTTGATATACCATAAAACATAACCAAATTGTATATAAAGGATGTTTAAAATTCTTGAAAAACGTTTGAATCAGACCAATAGATTGTTTGTGAGATGGGAGGTAAGTATTTATACAACTGCTGTTTTGTAGTGTTCTGCTTCCAGTATTTATTCAAAACAGCATGCTACATCCTTGGGCAGTTCCAATAATAAACTGAAAATATTTTTTGACTAAAAATTTTTTTATCAAATTTGATTTTGTTATTCGAAACAAAATCGAAAAAGATTTCCTATTAAATCAAAGGCAAATATTTACTTGAATGTTTCTATTTTAACATCATTTAAATTCAACCATTTCTTTTAGATTTGAACAAATGACAAGAAATAAAAATTAAAATATCTTAAATACTAGCCATGTTTTTTTTTTTTTCCTTTTGTTTTGTTGAATTTTTAGTGCTTTTTTGTTGCGATTCAATCATGTCGATAATTAACGACATCAATAAACAGCGTCAATCTGAAATAATAACAATCTCTCTCTCTCTCTCTCTCTCTATATATATATATATATATATATATCAAAAAAAGATGTCAGCCGAAACATCCAATGAATTCAAGATATCATTCAATGATTTTGACGTCTGAGAGGGACAAGTCTACACAAAATTGCAAACGTCTAGTTTATTCCCATGTCGTTTATACATTCACGAAAACAATGTTCGTAACTTTTCCATCTCACACCCATACACAAACACTTCCTCCCATATATATATATATATATATATATATATATATATATAATCTTTATAAAAGCGTTTTTCTTAAATCAGAAAAGTGTTCAAAGTGTACTGGACTGTAGAGTGATAAATAGAAAAATAAATAAAATGTTTTCTCGTCTCATCATAACTAAAAATTTAATCATAGTTTGGTTTGGTTGGGTTTTATGGCATATCAACAATTGTTGGTTATTTAAAGCCAGATATTCTTTATACATATATATTAAATATATACATGATTCGTAAACACATTTTGTAGGTAGCAGAAAAAAACATAATCCAAATAGGTGAATATATTATGATGTAAAGTCGACGTTAATGTTTCGGTTTCAGTAACCATCATCAGGACCTGGATATCAAAATAGTTCACATAGCGATGGATGCTTGCTGAGATGACAGGAGCAAATGAGAAATATACAACGAAAAGATACACCAACGTGCACATAGCGTTCATAATTCAAAAGTCATAAGAACGTGTCTGGCACGTGGAAACATATCTGAAAATGTTGGATTTCCCAAAGAAACGAGAAAAAACCTCCCGTTTACTGAGAAATACGCAACGACAAGTAAGTTTTCAGAGGTCTTCGGACTCTCTCAGGAGCCTGTTTGGGCTCCGCAAAGGAACAATGGCAGACTTGAGGCCTTTAAGGCTCCTAGTTTCAACTAGGCTACCTCCGGGTGGGCGAGCTGCATTTTTGTCTGCTTTGGAACACCTTGTATGGCACTAGACCTCGCGTCTAGTTTAAGCCGTAAACAGGTATACGTGCCTGCACTCATGCTTAGGCCCGTGAATCCACCTGGCTCATCAGGCTCACATTGCACTAAGTGAGCCGATGAGCAACACAGATCAGCAGGGTTCGAGCCTCGGCTCTTTTCCGACCTCCCCCTCTTTAATCCTTTTCCCCACTTTAATCGGCCTTGGTGCTTTTGACCTTGTGTCAAACCTTGTCTGGTGGGAGGCACAGGCAAATATGGACAAGTAAGTTATCATATTGTTAGGAATCATCCATGTTAAATGACGTGTAAGATTGTATTTGGTATTTGTTTTTCCGAAAGGACAGTATGAAAGTAAATATGGATTAAAATCCGACAGTATGAAGGTATCATTTTGTAGATAACATTCTGAAACGAACCTGAGCCCATTTTTTGCATAGAGTTAAATCGTTTCAAGTATTGCTTTATAACAACTACAATTTACATCACGGGAGGTGCCCGTGGTGTAATGGTTATCGTCGTAGGAAATGGACACGGCGACTCGAGTTCAAATCCTGGACGAGAATGATTGCATTTCACATAGCACTGATACCCTTGGGAAAGGTATGAATCCAATTATTCTCCCTCCAGCTATGGGTAAATAGGAGGACAGACTGGGTTCTTCAGCCTTGCTGAGGCAACTAGTCTAGGAGAAGAAAAACTCTGAATTAAAACCTGTTAAACTCCGCTTAAAAAAATTGACCTTGTATCACATCCTGTCCGAGCGGAGGGGTTGGTAAATATAAGAATGGCTTTAGCATTATATAACTCACGAAGGTTGATATGCCATTAAATAAAGAAGCCAAACCCAACTAAACCTATATCAGATCGATAACAATCGCTATTTCCCGATTTAGTTGTCCTAAAATAACTTTTAAACGTTTATTTATGTATTTATTTATTTGGATAAGTGAAAATCTTCAGACATTTTTTAATCTCATTTAGAAAGTAAAGCTTATCAATTGGTGACAGGTTTTGTAAATACTAAGAAGGAATCGAATGTTTACCTGACTGTCTCGTTGAGATAGTGTTAATGCTTAAGGCAAAGGTTTCTTTCGTTTTTATCTTTTTTTTTCTTACCTAGACGTCCTCTGTCGAAATGAACGTAAGCAAAAATGTTCCAATTTCGTTCGATAAGTAATTCACCTCCTGTTGTCAATAAAATCACGTTAATGACTTCGTTCCAAACTCACATTTTATCATCAGATTTTTCAATAATTCGCTGGAAGCGAGACCTTTGACGTCATTTGGAAGATTTTTTTTTTTTCGTCAAGATTGATGGTAATGTAGTCTACTTTTTTCACACGATTTTTTTTATCAATTCTACATTTTTTTTTTTTTTTGTCTTCTTGAGCTAACATTGATGTTGTGGTATTTTGGTTTTCAATATTTTGTGTTTCAGTTCGTGTAGGGGAGGGCACTCTTTCAAAATACTCTTCATGATTTACCTTTTCAATTATTGTATCTCAAGGTCTGAAAACCAGTCTTTCTTTAAAATCATCCTCGCTTGGTCGGTAATCATTTGATTTTTTTAATTAAAAATTAGCGGATTTTATCCAGATTTTCCTCATCCTTTTCTTATAACCTCTGTGTCGGAGTAGATTAGATTTTTTTTTCCTTTGGTGTCTCTGCTACATATTCACCCTTGACCAAGCCGCCAATCAGAGATTCTCTAAACAGGACACACCTGTGAAAATAAGCGGAAGCAGTCATGTGGTTGATCGGAAATGTGTGGGTGCTCCGAAAGGATATATGCAGATGCCCGCGTGAGGGTCTCAGTCAGAGTCAGTGTAAGTCTTGAGTCAGTGCCAGCTTACAGCGGTCAGTTAAGTTGGAAAATAGAGAACCATAGCTGCAGAGGGTCAAGCGGCCCCCGGCAAGGACTGGTTGAGTACGTCTCGTCATACGAGAAGACGTAAAGCCTTGAAGATAACGCAGTGTGGTATGATCAAAAGAAGAAGTTATCGGTCAATATAGCAGTCTGTATTTGCTACCCTGTCTCTGTTTCTCTCCCACACCACAGTGTGGCAATACACCGCCGGCCGACCCCCACTATCTCAACTCACCAAACTACTCATGGCCATTAGAATCGTCTAGTGGTTTTTCTCATCTCCGGCAAGGGGTATTTCACATTTCTGTACCAACACACAAAATGCACAACTGAGAGAGTGGAAGAAAAGAAGAACAAACAACCACGGGCTTGGGTTAGCTCCAAGCACGAGATGGTGGAAGTCTGTGACACTTTTGTGCAGCTCTCCGTGCATTTTCAGGCTATCGCAGGCGTGAATTTGCACGAAACTTCCACAAAGCCTCTAGGAATGCTGACTCATCTTCTCGCGTTGGTCAACCCGGCATCTGTAGGTCAACAAGCCCTAGCAGCCGCCTTTCTAACTTCTGTTGACTTGTTTCCTCTCTGCCCTGGTCTCATCTCCTGACTGACTCGTTCTGTCGACTGGTCTCTGCTGCTCCCTTCTGCTGACTGTTCTGTCTTGCCCACTGTCTCTGGTACCTTCCTTCGTCTTCTTCCTGTCCCGTGGGAGATCTCGAGCACAATCCCTTTGTGTGGGTTTCGCACCAAAACAGACAAAAGGATTCTCTAACTGGCATTTACACCCACAGAAACGAATGCCACCAATTATGTCACCACAGAAGCTTTAACTCCTTTCGAGAATAAAACTGTGAGAGTAATCTAAGTGTTATGATTATTCTTTCTCCATAAATATTCAATTGTTAATAGTATACAACATCTCTTAGATGCATTTTTGTTATGGTCTTTGTTTTTGTAACTGATATAAGAACAGCCAACATTCTTAGGATACCCTCGAATCCCACATGTTGGCTATCAAGGGAGTATCTGTTGATAAAGCATGTTGGCTATCTAGGGAGTATCTGTTGATAAAGCATGTTGGCTATCAACGGAGTATCTGTTGATAAAGCATATTGGCTATCAAGGAAGCATCTGTTGATAAAGCATGTTGGCTATCAAGGGAGTATCTGTTGATAAAGCATGTTGGCTATCAAGGAAGCATCTGTTGATAAAGCATGTTGGCTATCAAGGGAGTATCTGTTGATAAAGCATGTTGGCTATCAAGGGAGCATCTGTTGATAAAGCATGTTGGCTATCAAGGGAGCATCTGTTGATAAAGCACGTTGGCTAAAAAGGGATCATCTGTTGATAAAGCATGTTGGCTATCAAGGGAGTATCTGTTGATAAAGTATGCTGGCTATCAAGGGCACGTTGTTTATCAAGGGAGTATCTGTTGATAAGGCTTGTTGGCTATCAAGGGAGTATCTGTTGATAAAGCATGTTGGCTATCAAGGGAGTATCTGTTGATAAATCATGTTGACTATCAAGGGAGTATCTGTTGATAAAGCATGTTGGCTATCAAGGGAGCATCAGTTGATAAAGCATGTTGGCTATCAAGGGAGTATCTGTTGATAAAGCATGTTGGCTATCAAGGGAGCATCTGTTGATAAAGCATGTTGGCTATCAAGGGAGCATCAGTTGATAAAGCATGTTGGCTATCAAGGGAGCATCAGTTGATAAAGCATGTTGGCTATCAAGGGAGCATCTGTTGATAAAGCATGTTGGCTATCAAGGGAGCATCAGTTGATAAAGCATGTTGGCTATCAAGGGAGCATCAGTTGATAAAGCATGTTGGCTATCAAGGGAGCATCAGTTGATAAAGCATGTTGGCTATCAAGGGAGCATCTGTTGATAAAGCATTTTGGCTATCAAGGGAGCATCAGTTGATAAAGCATGTTGGCTATCAAGGGAGCATCTGTTGATAAAGCACGTTGGCTAAAAAGGGATCATCTGTTGATAAAGCATGTTGGCTATCAAGGGAGTATCTGTTGATAAAGTATGCTGGCTATCAAGGGCACGTTGTTTATCAAGGGAGCATCTGTTGATAAGGCTTGTTGGCTATCAAGGGAGTATCTGTTGATAAAGCATATTGGCTATCAAGGAAGCATCTGTTGATAAAGCATGTTGGCTATCAAGGGAGTATCTGTTGATAAAGCATGTTGACTATCAACGGAGTATCTGTTGATAAAGCATATTGGCTATCAAGGAAGCATCTGTTGATAAAGCATATTGGCTATCAAGGGAGTATCTGTTGATAAAGCATTTTGGCTATCAAGGGAGTATCTGTTGATAAAGCATGTTGGCTATCAAGGGAGTATCTGTTGATAAAGCATGTTGGCTATCAAGGGAGCATCTGTTGATAAAACATGTTGGCTATCAAGGGAGTATCTGTTGATAAAGCATTTTGGCTATCAAGGGAGCATCTGTTGATAAAGCATATTGGCTATCAAGGAAGCATCTGTTGATAAAGCATGTTGGCTATCAAGGGAGTATCTGTTGATAAAGCATTTTGGCTATCAAGGGAGCATCTGTTGATAAAGCATGTTGGCTATCAAGGGAGTATCTGTTGATAAAGCATGTTGGCTATCAAGGGAGCATCAGTTGATAAAGCATGTTGGCTATCAAGGGAGCATCTGTTGATAAAGCATGTTGGCTATCAAGGGAGTATCTGTTGATAAAGTATGCTGGCTATCAAGGGCACGTTGTTTATCAAGGGAGCATCTGTTGATAAGGCTTGTTGGCTATCAAGGGAGTATCTGTTGATAAAGCATATTGGCTATCAAGGAAGCATCTGTTGATAAAGCATGTTGGCTATCAAGGGAGTATCTGTTGATAAAGCATTTTGGCTATCAAGGGAGCATCAGTTGATAAAGCATGTTGGCTATCAAGGGAGCATCTGTTGATAAAGCATGTTGGCTATCAAGGGAGTATCTGTTGATAAAGCATTTTGGCTATCAAGGGAGCATCTGTTGATAAAGCATGTTGGCTATCAAGGGAGCATCTGTTGATAAAGCATGACGCCACCTAATATGAATTTAGTGTAGCGTCGACGGTCATGTCTAAAGTTTACGACTCTGTTTGTTTTAAGAAACGGAAGTTTACAGCAACTAAATCTGTTTTTTTTATTGCAGTTATGAAACGAGAGAAATAGAAAATGAGGAATGTGTCAACTCCTTTAGATTGACAGATAGTGTAAAGAGGAGACAAAAAGATAGAGACAAAGTTATTAAGCGAATTGAAACGGAAACAACAGACATAGACATTTTTTCCTTCCCCCCACCTCACCATCTGTGCCTCTGACTGAGACCGACTCCAACTCTAGACTCTTCTGACTGGGACTATCCAACTCTAACTGTCCAACTCTAAGTCTAACTGCTCACTCCTCCAATTGCAACTGCGTCTTAGAAATCTTATATATTTTCTTTTAACTGTTCTCCCTAACTTATTTTTTAATGATACCAAATCACTAAAACTTTCCAGTGACACATCATAGATTATATCAGCAGACATGTATCCAAATGTTTATTTTAATATATATTTTGCTTACAGCTGATTCTAAAACAAACCTGTCAATTCTTTATTTTGACAGAAGTGACGTGTGCAAGAACAAGGTCTAGGCAAGTCCTAACTTTTAGAATTCAAAAACCTGTGACTACGTAGTCAAAATTTTCAGCAAGCGCACATTTTATCACAAAATAATTAATTAAAATCTTTAATTACATTACACAGATCGGACATTTGAGTCCCTCGTTAATTTTTTTTTTGGGATGAATCATTTTTCATGAGTTGTATATTATAGTATAACGATGGGGATAACATTATTATCATTATTATTATTATTGGGTTTAAGGTTTAAAGTTGTTTTGTTGGTATTACGTTAGTTGCGTTGGTATTTGGTCGGTAGTTATCCCCTCGCTAAATGTTGATGGAAAATCAAGGTGGTGAAGAAGAACGAAGACGTCGTTAGGTTTTAAAGGAAGGTTTTAATGGCAGCATGAAGTAAGAGGTTTACGCTGGTATGCTGTGAACCTCGTAGTAAAGAAAGAAGATAGGAAGTTGTTAGAGTGTATCATCTCATTTGTTTTTAACTAGAATCCCTTGGTCTAGAAGAATAGACCCAAGGGATCCATGAACTAGATGGCTCTCCTCATAATGGTTGATGCGGCTACTCTATTCAGGAACAGATGTTAAGACTTCCGTTCCCTTTGGGGATTTCTGAGCGAGAGAGAGAGAGAGAGAGATTAGCGAGTTTTCTTCAATTTTTGGTGCTGCTAGGAAATATGGTTCGGGCTGAATAGGACAAGTCATCCTGATTGGGTGAAAATGTTCGGCGACTCTAACGGTCAAATTAAATTACGCGCCAAACAAAAATTTCAATTTTCTTTCTGCTACCATAGCTATACTAGATGCAAGGATTAATTATTATCTGTGCTTCTGCTCCAGATGTGAGCTGATACTATTCCATGGAAGAAGACACTTGAGCGAGCCTTTAGAATTACGAAGTTTCGATTAAAAGTTTTGAATAAAAGACGTAATTGCTTTTATTAAAGATTTAGGATTATTATTCATATTTAAAGGAGTCAAACTAGCAGTACTTACCCATATTACCCAAGGGTCGGAAGATGATCATTATTAAAAATAAAAGAAGGAATAACTTTTATTAAAGTTTTAGGATAATTATTTATATTTAAAGGAGCCACACTCGCTATACTTACCCATATTTCATAGATGTTGTAAGATGGTCATTAATAAAATTTTATTTTATTGTATTAATTTCGAGGGCCATTGCAATGGGAGGTAATAAATATTTATTATTTATTATTATAATTATTTATTATTGATAATTATTATTTATAATAATTTATTAAAAGATATAGAGTCATTTTTAGTAAAATTTAGAACAATCATTCATATTAAAAAGAATCAAACAAGCAATATATACCCATAATACATACAGGTTGTAAGATGTTCATTATCAAAAATAAAGGAGGTTGTCACTTTTATTAAAGTTTAGGATAATCATTCATACTTAAAAGACGATTAATTTGTTCTTCTCGTTCGCAATAGTGTTATATAATAATCACTCAAACATGACTCCTGAAATTCAATGAATGAACGAAACACCTCTTTATAAAAAAATATCTCTCATTTTATTCTCAAAAGAGGCCCACTGTTTGTTGTTGGTTTTAGAGATAGATGGAAAGACATATATTCAGAGAGGGGACTTCTTCTTGTCCCATACCTTCTACCGGGAGCTAGGGGGTGCCAATGCTTGCACCCCCTTGCAAGCCGTATCGCCAGAAACCCTCTGTTCGGCTGCGTGTCCTTCGCTCGACTTTGATTCTCTGCACTCTGTCTAAATCTGACAGCGGGATTCTCATCACGTGGTCTCTTTCCGGTTACACACCTGTTGGACCCGACTGCTATGATGCGCTGTCATCCCTCTGTTTACTAATCACAACCTGACAGCTTGTCAAAGCACACGGGGTCACTAGGAACGAACCGAAAATCCATGTCATGTGTTATATAACAATAGATTACTACCTTGCTTACAAGGAGAGAGGCGTACAGAAGATAAATTTTTGCTTTGTTCAGAGATCACAGATACCATCGAAAACCCATTATAAAAAATTAGTTTTAATTATAGATATTTCAAATAGTGGTTTAATTCTATTGTTTTCCAGGCAAATCGTATTATGAAATTTTTTCAATCATGTGAAACAATTTGAACATTGTTGAGATCGGCCAGAATACTGGGAAGAGTCCTGGAGACTTGAGGAGATTGCTGTCACTCAGACTCCAGTGCTTGGAAATAAGAGGATGAGTGGAGACCATCCAAACTACAGCATTGTTGAGAATGGCAAAAATACTGGGAAGAGTCCTGGAGACTTGAAGAGATTTGCTGCCAATCAGACTCCAGTGCTTAGAAATACGGGGATGAGTGAAGCCCATCCAAAATACAACATTATTGAGATCGGCCAGAATACTGGGAAGAGTCCTGGATACTTGCAGAGACTTGCTGTCACTCAGACTCCAGTGCTTGAAAATAAGAGGATGATTGGAGGCCATAATACTGGGAAGAGTCCTGGGGACTTGTGAAGACTTGCTATCACTGACTCCAGTGAAAGACCATCAACTGTTGCTGGTGTAAAAAAACTCACAAGAAGTCATCTAATAATGTTGTATACAACATATGAAGACAACAACGCTGACGTATAAAATATAATCAGTATCTTTTCTTTTTTATTATCAAAACGCACACGTATGGGTAGAGTAAAGCACTCACACATACAAGGGTGACAATTTTTCTGTGAAACTTCTCTTTCTTTTCACATCGTTCTCTTGGTCGAAAACTTCTCTGGCTCATATTATTTTACGGACGTCCACGCAATCCTCGTGGTCACAACTCCCACCTATGCATTGCACGTGGACACACCACCTGTCTGGCATATCACCCACCCAACTTCGGTGACAATTCCGCTTTAGGAAACCGTCGCAAATCCTATTATGCCACCCACGCAACTTGTGCGGCATTTCCGTTAGGCCATGTGTGTCCTGTTTACTTTAGTAAACAGGTGCGTATTCTGTTATGCGACAAGTCAAAGGAATCTTCTAGTCGATATCCAATGATAATAATTATTATCATAATTATAATAGTAATAATAGCAGCACAAAATAGTGTAGTAAGATTTAATTATGCCCAAAAGTAGCACAACGGCACCTTGTTGAAAGTTGTAACACAAAACAATTCAAAAAGGACTCTATTGGTTTCAGGTTAAGAAGTTTATTGCTACGACTCTTTTCACAGTAGTTGCCGAAAAGAGAGAGATAAGGAAATGCGTCAACTGATTTGATAAACTGAGATTATAAACCACGCGAGACTATAAACCACGCGAAACGAAAAGAGGACAACCACAGATTTAGACATTTCTTCTTTACCGACTAAACCCCACCACCCATCTGAGCCTCTTCGTTGTCTGTCCCGTCTCTGACTCAACTCGACTCAACTCGACTGCGACTCCACCTCAAATTGTCCGTGTCTTCGAAATCTCCTTATATATTTTCTTCAAATTATTCTTTAACTCATGCTTTAATCGCAAGTTATCAGTAAAACTTTTAAGTGACACGTCATTGCTAAATATCATCTGAAATCTATCAAATTATCTTAATATTTTTCTTACTGCTGATTCTAAAACAAACTTACCGATTCTTATTTTGACATGCGTTGACATGTATACGCAAAACAAGGTTTTGACCTTTACAAATCAAAAACCCGCAACTACCGACTCAAAGTTTAGCTAGAAAAAAAATTATTACTAAAATGATTTAGTAAAATCTTTAATTATTTTAAAAAAGCTAAATTCGATAATATGCTAAAGAATAGCAAGTGTATGTGACAGAGATGAAAGGGTTAATCACATGATAAGTGAATGCGGCAAACAGGCGCAAAAGAAGTGCTAGAATTGGCAATTACTAAATGACGAAGATGATCCACTTAAAATTGTACAAGAAACAAAATTTTCCCCATACTGATAAATGGTATATTCCCAAAGTACAATCTGTACTATAAAATATAGAATAAAATTCTGTGGGATGTTGAGATATACGGATCAGCCATTCTAGGTTCGAAAACATTGTACTAATTAAACAGAAAAAAAGAACTTGGCGTCTTGCATTTTCAGTGGACCATAGTTTAAAAGTAAAAGAACGTGAAAAGATTGTCAAGTATCTTGATCTTGTCAGAGAAGCGAAAACATTGTGGGACATGAGGATGATGGTAATACCAACTGTACTTAGAGCACCTGGAACGGTTCTCATCGAACGGGAAAAGAGTCTGGGGTAGCCGGGGATCAAAAGAAGAATCTACATCATCCAGACCACAGCACTGTTAAAATCAGTTAGAATACTCAGAAGAGTCATGGAGATCGACAGAGTCTTGCTGTCGCTTGGACTCCAGTGAAAGACCGACAGTTAAAACTGGTGTAAAAAGTCGCAACGAGTGAAATAATAATAATAATAATAATAATAATAATAATAATAATAAGTACAAGGCTAGACTTGACTGGGTGGACAAGGTGATCCACTGAGAAATGTGCAAGAAATTTAAATTTGACCATGCCAACAAATGGTATATGTACAACCCAGCACCTGTCCTTGAAAACGACACTCACAAACTCCTGTGGGACTTTGATATACAAACGGATCACCTAATCTCGGCCCGAAGACCTGATCTAATAATAATCAACAAAAAAAAAAAAAAAGAAAATCTGCAAAATTGTCGACTTTGCTGTCCCGGCAGACCACAGAATAAAACTGAAAGAATGTGAAAAGAGAGATAAGTACCTTGACCTAGCTTGGAACATAAAGGTGACAATTATACCAATTGTGATTGGTGCCTTTGGCACGGTAACTAAAGGATTATTAAAGGGCCTGGAAGATTCAGAAGTTGGCGACCGAGTGGAGACCATCCAAACAATGGCATTATTGAAAACGGCCAGAATACTGAGAAGAGTCCTGTATACTTGAGGAGACTTGCTGTCACTCAATCTCCAGTAAAAGACCATCAGCTTACGCTGATGTGAAAAACTCTAATGAGTAATAATAATAACTGAATTTTTTATTGATTCACTTAAAAACATGTTTTTGCTTCTTTTATCAAACATAGAAATGTTTTTTTCATTCCTTTCAAATTAATTGCAGTCTTTGTTTGGTTCGAAGATTATCAAATTAGGTTTGACTTTTTGACGAAAATTGATTTACAAAATTTCATTGAAATTAAAAAACAAAATGTGATGTGGCTTAATTCTTACAAACAGAGAAGAGGGTTCGACTTCTGACTGAGGTTGGTTGTGACCATAAGCAGACAATGCTTTGTAAATAGAAAACAGAGTCATCATCATGTCGTGCCACTAGCACGGATATCCCTAACCCTCTCTCGCCACTTCTCCCTATCGTTCATCGCTTTTGGCAGGTCTTCAGGGCTACATTCCGTATCCTCACATATCTGCTGTATGTATGTTCGAGCTGGTTGTCCTACTTTTGCTTGGCCATATGCGGGGGTCCATAGGAGTACATCACTGATGAGTTCGTCTTTGCTTCTCCAGCAGTGTCCTGCGTGTCTGGCTCGTCTGACTTGGATAGTTTTCGTGATGGGAGGCGGGTGGTCGTATAGTTGGTGTCTTATAGGGTGTTGCCCCCAGGACTTGTTCAATATTGCTCTCAACATTCTTGTGTAATTGCCGTCTAGCTTCTTCTTCAGCCGTTTAGTTAGCGTCCAAGTGGTGCATCCATTGATCAGTTATCTAAGTGGATACGGTGTAGATGGGATATGTCACCCAACTGAAACGTTAGACGCAGATGGGTCGATTTCACTTTACACCTCTCTGTTACAGCTTGAGTTGAAATAGATAATTTTCGAACGGTTTTGTATATCATATATCTATGATTTTTTCAATATAAGATTTGCTTGATGTAACACGCTGAAATGAAAACAGTAGTTAACCAGTTGAGGTCACCTGTCAAGATTGTTCATCTGAGTACTGACTTGGTCTGACTGGATGATACTGCCCACACAAGGCGTAAGTGTAGGTTGGATGTCCTGTGAACCTTAGATAAAGACGATATATTTCTAAATTCGCTTTCTTTTTGGTTGGCTGGGGTACGAGGAGACAAGCATTCGCATGTTCATAGAGAGAGAGAGAGAGAGAGAGAGAGAGAGAGAGAGAGAGAGAGAGACGTTTGAAGATGCCCGACCCAGTTAGGCATAGACTTTACGAATCTAACTCCAATTTCATTCTAAAATAAGAACCACCACCAAAATTTTTATGTGTAACACCATATACGGTGATACACATTTTGATGGAATGCAAAAATCGCGCCCATTCTCGAAGAAATTGATGCAATATAAAGAGACGAAAGAGTGTGACAGCTTTATATGAAACAATAGATCCTATTAATATAATCAACTTCCTGGGGAAAAAAAAGGCCTTCTACCAAATATATATAAGTCCATTGACCAAAACTTCACCCTCAAATAGATACACACATATTTGCATGTACAAACCCTCAACTGAACTGTATGGGAGTGTCCTCGTGGTGTAATGGTTAAAGCAGTGGACTGCGGAATCATAGTAAGCGAGTTCGTACTCCAGTTGTGCTATTGCGTTCACTTTCGGGCAAATACCTTTGGGAAAGGTATGAACCCCCTTATCCTCCCAGCTATGGGTTAAATAGTACCACTACTGTTCTTCTAGGAGAATGGCTTTGGCATTAAATAACTTAAAAAGAGTTAATATGCCATTAAACAAAGAAACCGGAACCGGAACCAATCAACTGAACTGCAGATTTCACCGGACAGCTAAAACCAAACCCAATATACCGAATATTCCATTATCGACCGAAGATTCACCCAAAATGATATACAGATAATAACACAAATAAAAAAGACATTTACCACAAAGAATGAATTAAACAAAAAACGTCTTCGGTACAAGCTAAGCCAAAAGGTAGTAATTTACCCTATTTACCCAACCCCTCCGCTCGGGCAGGATATGACACAAGGTCAATTTTTAAGCGGAGTTTAACAGGTTTCAATTCAGAGTTTTCCTTCTCCTTGACTAGTTGCCTAACCAAGGCTGAAGAACCTAGTCTGTCCTACTATTTACCCATAGCTGGAAGGAGAATAATTGGATTCATACCTTTCCCTAGGGTATTAGTGCTATGTGAAAATACAATCATTCTCGTCCAGGGTTTGAACTCGCGTCGTTATGTCCACATCCTGCGACGATAACTATTACACCACGGGCACCTCCTTTTTTTCTCCAACCCCTCCGCTCGGGCAGGATATGACACAAGGTCAATTTTTAAGCGGAGTTTAACAGGTTTCAATTCAGAGTTTTCCTTCTCCTTGACTAGTTGCCTAACCAAGGCTGAAGAACCTAGTCTGTCCTACTATTTACCCATAGCTGGAGGGAGAATAATTGGATTCATACCTTTCCCAACGGTATTAGTGCTATGTGAAATGCAATCAGTCTCGTCCAGGATTTGAACTCGTGTCGCCGTGTTCATTTCCTACGACGATAACAATTACACCACGGGCACCTCCAAAGGTAGTAATTTACTAATTTTTTTTTGCTTTGATGTGGCACAAGGCCGTATGAATAGGGCACCCAATGAGGCTCGAACTTACACGTGAAGGCTTGCTAACCATTACACCACCCCCGGCGACCTAAATTAGCCAAGCTATTATAGAAAGTAACAAATAGCGTCTATCACAGTCAAGTAATATCTAATTTGCATAATGATTTTATAAAGCTTGTAATTTCATTGTTTTATTTTCATATTTAAAAGAAATAGTTCTATGTGCGACTTTTATAAGGAAGCGATACAGTTTTAAGGAAGGGATATAATTTTCAATGTACGTTAAATTTTGGGTTGTTTTTTTTGTTTTGTTTTGTTTTGTTTTGTTTTTTTGTTGTTGTTTTTTCGGCGGCTAGGAAAAATACGCAACCTACACAGACACGCACGAAAATAAAAAGACATGAAATGAAAAAAACTATTTTATGACGATTATAACAAAAAGAAAAAAAAACATAAACACCCACACTTACATAAATATATGAGTGGGGGGGTCTACATTTTCATATAACATTACTCAGGTTCTTGTGGGGTGAGGATTTGTATACAAAATCGATAACCAGAATCAATTTGGGTCGATTTGTTCGGTTTTTCTTTTTTTTTCTTTTCTTTTTGCTAAAATCTTTCTTGTCCTTTTTTTAAATGAAAACCAATCTCAAAAGAATGGGGAAACGAAACATGTGTACATTATATATATATATATATATATATATATATATATATATATATATATATATATATATATATATATATATATATATATATCATCCTCTGAATACCTTGTGTTATTTCACTTCCGTACACTTTCATACTTTCGGATTTATTTTCAGTTTTCCCCAGATATATATATATGGGGTGGGGGATTGATTGTTTTGTTTTACAGCATATTAACCCTTTTCGAGTCATTTAACGCCGAATTGTCATTTTGATAAAAGTCTCAAACAATCAGTTTCGTATAAGTATAGTTTTTTTGTTTACACACAGTTAACAGTCAAAAGTTAATTTCAAATAATTCAGTTTTGCATAAGAACACAGTTTCGTTCTATTCAACCAAAAGATACTGCTTTATCGGGTGATACCACTCCTGATAAGAGTGGACCTGGGAGTGATGGTAATAAAGGGGTACTCAGCATTCCCCAAAGCTCTAGCATTATTGGAGCCTTAATATCAGATTGTTTAGTATCATATCCAGGTCACTCGTTGGGGGAGTCTTAATTCTCTGCAGAGATGCAGTCGGTGTATTGTGCACTCCCAGCTAACTGGGCCGGTGTGTGTTTGTGCCGGTTATCCCGAAAATCTCAACACGCTTTGATTTATAACACATGAAATATTTTAAGGATATGCTTAAGTTTTATAATTCAAATTAGAGAGAGAGAGAGAGAGAGAGAGAGAGAGAGAGAGACGATTAGAAAATGTTGAGCCATAGCCGGTATCTAAACTGATGATCGTTCTGTTCCAGGCACTGCTGACAACGGAAAAGATAGATTTGCAAACCTCGCTGAGTGATCACAGATCTTTAAACTGATAATCGTTCTGTTCCAGGCACTGCTGACAACGGAAAAGATAGATTTGCAAACCTCGCTGAGTGATCACAGATCTTTAAACTGATAATCGTTCTGTTCCAGGCACTGCTGACAACGGAAAAGATAGATTTGCAAACCTCGCTGAGTGATCACAGATCTTTAAACTGATAATCGTTCTGTTCCAGGCACTGCTGACAACGGAAAAGATAGATTTGCAAACCTCGCTGAGTGATCACAGATCTTTAAACTGATAATCATTTTGTTTAAGACACTGCTGATAACGAGAATAGATGGAATTGAAAACTTCTCAAATCATTTCAGTTGCTTTTTGGATCCACTCTTTTCTAATTGTTGATCTCAACTCTTTGACTGTGGCTGGTTTTCTGCTATAGTTAAATGGCAAAATGAAATGCCAGGATTGCAATTACTAGGCACCTTAGAATTTGCTACAATCGAACTTACCAGGGGTTAAAGTGTGATGCAGGTTATCTGATCTGGATATAACTGAACCATTCCTCTTTGAAAACACAGTCACTAATCAAAGAGTGTGTACATTTTTGGAATGTATACATTTTTGGAATACCCTATATACAGGCTGTCTCAAAATAGATGCAACCCATTAATATGATAATGATTTATTACGGAGACTAGTGCAATGGTGGTCATTTGGAACAGGTCCTGTAAAAAATGCATCCTTTGAGCTAGAGACATCAAACAATATTTTTAAAATTTTTATTATATCAGCTTCCAGGACATGCTGTCTTTTTTTAGTTTCTGGCCTCAGTAATAAACCATTAATGGGTTGCATCTATTTTGAAACAGTTTTGAATGATTTTGTCTCCAAATAAATTGTGACGCAAAATATTTTTCCTCTCTTGTCCAAGGCATTGTGATCAAGGATTAATAGTTGTTATAGTATACTATTTTCAAATCTGAAACAAAAAAAAACACAACATTATTATTAGTAGATTTATTAGCAATTATTTAGGTCCCATGTATATTGAGACACCCTATATATGGAAGAGAGGATCTTTTCGAATATGTTTTTATGTAAACATCGGATACATAATTATTTTCAAGGATATATCTATGTGTTACAAACTCAACCAAAACGTTCTTCAAAGGTTTAAAAAGATCACTGGAAAAATGAACTACTTCATATTCCAAAATACCAGAGAGTCGAATTAGTTGGAACAATCTAAATGTTATGCTGGTTTTGTGCAACCAGTAAATGATATAAAATAATTATGAAATTCCGTAATTACATATATATTTTTTTCCAATGAATTTTATTATAAAGTAAACGCGATTTAATAAATCCCATATAAATTGGATATATTTCTTTTAATTAATCATTCTTTTTCAAGATATTTCTGGGTTATAAATGGAGAAATCCAGAAGGAACTCTTGTTCTTTACTGAAAACCCTTCGTCCCACTTTTTCGTGTGGATCAGAAAGAATACAGACGATATCCTTGCGTTCATACGTGCAAAGTTCAACATCATTCGCCATGATAGATATACTGCTAACGATTTTATGTTTACTAGGCATATCAAACTTCGCGGGTTATTTAATTCTGAAGCAATCCCTATAAAAGAACAGTAGTGATACAATTTAACCCATAGAAGGTTCATGCCTTTCGTAAGGGTATTAATCCAAAAGTGAACGTAATAGCGCGACTGGAGTTCGAACTCGCTTACTACGATGTCTCAGTCCAGCAAGTTAGCCACAATATAACGGAAACTTTCCCACCCCCGCCGTGAACTTAGGATGCATAAGAGTAATATTATAAAGAATTTTTATTGTTTGTTTGTTTTATTTTACGGCATATCAATCTCATCGGTCATTAATGCCGAATCAAGTTAAAGAAAATAAGTCTGAAAAGAAATTCAAAGGAGAGGTCTTAGGAATTAATGATAAGCTTCAGATAATTAGTTGGTTATTTGTTGTTATTTTTTATCAGGATTTTATTTGTAGGGAATCATGATCATAAAAAATAACAACTGTGAAACAGGTTGTGGAAGGGATCATTTTGTTGGAATATATCCATTAAAGAAAGGGTTTATAGAAGTAATTTGTCTTATTATAAATTTCTTAATATTTTTATGAATAACTTCACTGTTTTGAGAAATATTACATTATTCATTTCAGTGTTTTGGAACAGTTCCTTCATATTGTTTGCACAATAGAAGGTTTTTCTTCTAAGGGCTAGGTCGGTCAATTTTTATTGTTGGTTCATCAAACTGTTTAACTTCAATAATTAGAGCAACATAATATTCGGTTCTTTTCTTTCTTGTAAACTTTACAATGACAGTCACCCACTCCTTTTCTTAAAAAGAGTTTTAACTTCCCCGTCAGTTGGTCTCTTGATCACCACGAGACGGATCCTTTTCATCTGGTCTGACATTTGAGAAAACAACATATTCGTTAGAAATTTCACTGTCAATATTTTGTGTTGAGTACTCGACCAATTACTTAGCAGTTCTAGGCGAATGTTTTTATTGTGCAGATAATTTTTTTCTTTTTCGTCTTCTGAACATTATTTGTCTAAGTTTCTTCGATGAAGTTTGATGACTTTTATTACTAAAAAAATAAGAACTGTTGTCTTCCTTGTTATACTCGGAACGTTTCGACCGATACGTCCGTCTGCTTTCTTCGAGTGTTTCATGTCAAACCCGGGAACCCAGACAGAATCTTTTATTTAATCCAGAGTAGGGGTAGATTTTTCCAATTCTGTTAACCATTACCGGGTACAAGTGTTAAGTTATAGTTTGTTTAATCCGAAAGCATTTTTTAAAAAATCAAACCCCTCTCATAAAAAATGTCAGCAGCATACAATTAATTTATTTGGGGGTGAATGGTAATTAAATTTAGTTTCAAGGGTTGGGATTCAAGCCAAAAATTTGAGAAGTCCTGAGTTAGATAATCAAACTATAAAGAAAGCACCTCACCATAAATGTCCGCCCGGTCTTTCTTGTTGAATTTCTCTGCGCATGCGTACCAGATTCTTCTATTTTTATTTGCGATCATTCAATAAAGTATCATTACAATGACCATTCCATTTTGTACCCCATAAATCTTTCAAGAGAGAGACAAGTACATCTAATGAACCTGTGTATGTAATAAAGCAACATTTTTAAACTGAATTCCCTGGCCTTTGTTGAAGACGAAGCAAAGACCAAATTTATTATTCAATAAAATAGATGAAGCAAATGATTGATTTCGAAGGCCTGTGAGTCAGAAGCCAACTTTAGTTGTAAATGACAACCCTAACCTTGACTACCACAATAAATGGTTGATTAAAGCAATGTTTATCAGAATGTTGTTATTTAATTTACGTTACAGATACAAATTCACTTAACAAAAATTAATTCATCCCTTCCGTTATTATATTTTATTTCGATTTAATTTTTTTTTTAAGTCCAATACTCGTTTGCAAAAACTACGTAACAATCTCACTCACGA
This sequence comes from Sepioteuthis lessoniana, assembly GCA_963585895.1. Taxonomy (NCBI): domain Eukaryota; kingdom Metazoa; phylum Mollusca; class Cephalopoda; order Myopsida; family Loliginidae; genus Sepioteuthis; species Sepioteuthis lessoniana. The sequence goes on along the minus strand of OY757941.1, from coordinate 55,286,625 downwards.
TCAAGACGCGCTGAAAGCAAGATCACCAAAGTTAAGCTAGCTCAGTCAGCTGGGGCAGCAGAATACACCGACTGCATTTCGGCAGAGGGGTCTGTTAAGGCATAATAAGTATTCTTGTTATTTACCTGTAGTCGGGATTGAACCAGCTGATAATTTCATTCAGAACCAATTTTCGAGAAAACACTTAACCCACTGTGCTACCTGTCCTGTAGAACTATACAGAGAGAATTTTCGAGACTCGTAAACCTAATGTCTCCTTCAACCCATGAGATACTACACGTTACTATTTTTTTTCTGAATAATTTCAAATCTCTCCGGAGTATTGGTAAGGATTTTAATTCTCCCAGGTTTTCTTCCACTTTTTCTTCTCTTTGTGCCAGTTTTACGAATAGGCCAGATATCCTCAGGTATAAAGATATTTGAATTAGAAGTTCTTTAATTTACAGTCCTTGGGGTCAATGAAAGGAAACTAGTTTCGAAATCTTTTGTTATAGCGGAAACTGCGATGCTTACTTGACGATCTGTCACATTAGAAAGATCGTCTGCATCAGTGAAGATATTCCTGTCCAGACGGTAAATGTCAGTTACCCTAAAAAAAGACAAGATGTTGATGAGTTTTATGGTTAGAAGAGAAGCTTTACCTACTAATCGAGGAATATCATAAATTTTCATAGTTTTTCCCATTTTCTCTCATTCTTGTGTCAGCTGCAGGATTATAAAAAGCATAGAAGGACCGTTAAACAACCCTATCAAGAAGATGTACCTTGTGTGAGCGGTAAGTGGACAACAACAGTATTATAATACCATTTGGTCGGGAGCATAGTTAATTACCTGTATTTCAGTACCGATCTAAATTTCCTGAGTATCACCAATGAAGAGCACTTTTTCCCTGGAGAGTAGTTTAAATGTACCAATTTTTTTTCAAGTGAGAATTTGTGGCTGTTATCAATCCTGAAGGATGTGCTCCTCTAAAGGAACTCTTCGAGACACCAAAACGTGATAAGGGTACTGATTTTTCTAGTGTTCAATTGGTAGCCATGTTAGCAAGAATATTAGGAAACTGTTCAACTGAAAGGTTGCACAGTCGGCTGGGGCTGTAGAGAACACCGACTGCTTCTCTGCAGAGGGGTAAGACCCCCCCCCAAACGAGTGTCCTGGATATGACACTAAACAATCTGATGGTGGGGTTCCAGCAGTGCTGGAGCTTTGGGGAATGCGGAGTACCCCTTCATTGCCATCGCTCCCAGGTCCACTCTGGCCCGGAGTGGTAGCACCTGATAGGGCCCTATCTATGGGTTAAATAGAACTAACAGCATACTTATGCTAAAATGAATTGAGTAAACTGAATAGCTTGAAATAGAAACGTTTTTGACAATTAAACCGTACTTACACTTAAACTGCGTGCTTATGCTTAACTGAGTTATTTGAAATAGAACTGTTTTTCGACATTAAAACTATATTTACACTTAACTGAATTATTACATATAACTGCTTGAATAGTTTGAAATGGAAATGTTTTTGATAATTAAACTATGTACTTTTGCTAAACTGAACTGTTTTCAATAGAACAGATTATTTACATAAAAATGGATTTGGCGTTGAATAACCTGCAAGGGTTGATATGCCATAAAACCAAACAAACCAACCAAACCAATCAATTGAAAGGTTCCCACTAAACTCAGGTATTAATATCATTAATGGGGTTAATTTGCATGAAAGAAAAACGGGAACATAAATAATTTACAATTTCAATTAACCAATCAATATAAAAAATTAAACATTATGCTTCAAATATTTTCAACAAAGAAGAAATTTTCTCCAAGAAAACTACATAAAACTTCTTTTGGTTGATAGGTTGATTAATGGTTTACGGTATATCAACGATTGTGGGTTATTTAATGCCAAATACTGTTTATATATATATGTGTGTGTGTGTGTGTGTTTGTGTTTGTGTCTTGTTGTTATTGGTAGTGGTTGGGTTTTATGTGATATCAACCTTTGTAGGTTATTTAACGCCAAATCCATTTTTATGCAAATAATCAGTTCTATATAATACAATTCAGTTTAGCTTGAGTACACAGTTTAATTGTCAAAAACATTTCTATTTAAAGCTATTCAGTTTAGACAAACATTACTAATTTAGCTAATTCAGTTTAGTATAAGAACAGATTTTGTTTACACACATTTAAATGTCAAAACAGTTCTATATTAAACAATTCAGTTTAGTGTAAGTACAGTTTCAATGTCAAAAAACAATTCCATTTCAAATAATTCAGATTTGCGTAAGCATGCAGTTTAAATGTAAGTTCGGCTTAATTGTCAAAAAACATTTCTATTTCAAGTTATTCAGTATAATCAAACAATTCATTTTAGCATTAGTATGCTGTTAGTTCTATTTAACCCATAGATAGGGCCCTATCAGGTGCTACCACGCCGGGCCAAAGTGGACCTGGGAGCGATGTCAATGAAAGGATACTCCGAATTTCCCAAAGCCCCAGCATTACTGGGACCTCACCATCAGACTGTTTAGTGTCATATCCAGGACACTCGTTGGGGGTCTTATTCCTCTGCAGAGAAGCAGTCGGTGTATTCTACAGCCCCAGCCGACTTGGCAAGTGTGTGTGTGTGTGTGTGTGTGTGTGTGTGTGTGTGTGTGTGTGTGTGTGTGTGTGTAATATGTAAGCAAATAATAGGAAGCTCATTTCTTTGCAAGAAGTTAAATTGTTTCAAGTATTGCTATTTAGCATTAGTAATTTTACTTTTTCAAGTATTCCTATCCAATACAAATAATTATCACACAGCTGTATGGTTTCAAGTACTCCTATCCAATACAAATAATTATCACACAGCTGTATGGATTCAAATAACAAATAAGAATTCTTAGTAAATAATCAAATAGTTCCATTTGACCCAGAGGTGGGGCTCTAACTGGTCCTACCAATCTGGTTAGAGTGGACCAGAGAATAATGGCAATAAAGGGGCACTCCACATTCCCCAAAGTTTCAGGACTTGAGTCTCTTCTAGATATGTAGTTTAGTGTTATACCTAAGATACTTGTTGCTGAGAGCGTCTTATTCCTCTGCAGAGATGCTGTTCGTGCAATCTACGGCCCCAGATGACAGGGAGGAAATCTTTCTCTATGGAAGAGAAAATTCTGCTTTGACTTAATGGTAACAATTGTCAAAAGAGCCGAGATCTAATCAGTTCTCCCTTTTCAGCAAAAAATTTAATGTTTCAGTAAACCCATCCTTCGAACTAAACCCTTCTCCTCTCCTTGTGTGAGTGGATCTATCCGACTTCCGACCAAGTCAAGCACAAGGTCATTTTAATGGGGTCCTTGCATGAATTGAGATTCAGGCGCCAAGCAATAAACTCGGCCCTGCCAAGTAGGTACTACCTATAGGGAAATTCCCCTGAACGTAAGGATCAACTTGAAATTATTGAACCACCAGGTAACCCCTTGAATGTCAAATAAGGTAAGTGTCCCTTTCGTACACGCGCCCGTGTGTGTGTAAGTGTATGGAACATTATACATTTGAAAACTCGGTAACAAAGAAAAAATTAAATTTCATTTTAGAATATACTTACCAAAAAGAATTTTGTGCAAAGGTGTACATACGTTTATTCAACCACATATCCACATCTTTGGTTATAGAATTTCAATACTGTAGTCTTTGGCAAAAAATAATACCTAATAATATCCATTTTGAATGCATAATCTTCCCTTAGAAAGGATAGAATTCGGGTCAATTTCGTTTAGAATAAATGATCTTTTTATTAAAAAAAGGGTTTTGGGTGTAATTATTTATGAGCGTGATTGCTAGTTGAAAAAATATTAGTGATGAAAAAAGATTTTGTATTTATGTACGGCCTATTGCGTATTCCTCATAAAGGTTTGTATAAAGTACTAATCATAAATAATTATATCCATATCTATCTATCTATCTATCTATCTATCCCAGAATGTTTCCCTCAATCACTTTCAAGCTCAGTCTGGTGGGCTTTAGAGAACACCGACTGCAGCTCTGCAGAGGTTTAAGACCCTCCCTCAACAAGTGTCCTGGATATGACATTAAACAATATGATAGTGAGGCTCCAGCAATGTTGGAGATTTGGGGAATGGAGAGTACTCCTTTATTGCCATCACTCCCAGGTCCACTCAGACCTGAAGTGGTAACACTTGATAAAGTCCTATCTATGGGTCAAATAGAAGTTTAACATTTAAACTGAGAGCTAACAAATGACTTACGCTAAATTGAATTGTTTGAAATAGAACTGTTTGATCACTTAACTGTGTGTAAACAAATGACTGATGTTTGATTGAATTATTAGTGATACATAGCTATACGTGGAACCATTTAACTTTGTTGACTCCCGATAAATTGAATTGTTAGAAATAGAACTGTTGGATCATTTAACTGTGTGTATCTATAAAATGTGTTTACAAATCTCATATTTAATATATTTGTAAAAACATAATTTGGCATTAAATAACCGACAATGGTCCATATGCCATAAACCAAACAAAACCAAACAAAATTAATCTTTATTTCTCTTTCTCTCTCTCTCTCTATATATATATATATATATATATAATTTTATTTGTATCTATATATCTATCTATCAATAATATGTTCAAAATTTGTTTATTTTCAGCTGTTGACCATGCACTTAATTCCACTCGCTTCACTTTTTTTGCTTGCCGTTCGTCACGTGACCAGTCAAGATTGTGAAACACTCGGCTCAGAAATCCGCGTCAACAAATTCTTGAATGTTGATCACCACGGTCGACAGTTGGACGTGCGCTGTGGAGTGCAGCTGACCCTCAACAAATGTGAAGGGACCTGTTGGTCGTACGAGTCACCCAGTGTCATCGACCCCAGAGGATTTAGAAAGGTAAGAAGCCGAGTGCTCTATAAAGACCTTCTTCATGCAACATAACAGGATGTTCGATGCAAACGCTTTAGCTATCACCTTAAAAATCAGGTGCACAATGTCTACGTGTAAGGCGCGCTTAGCGTAACGGTTCTCGTCACAGGAATTGGAATCGGTTGAATAGTTCCTCTGCTCTTCTTCTACAAAGATGGTTTTGATATTAAAAAACCCAAGAAGGTTTATATGTCATTAAATAAGGAAACAGAACAATAAGGAAACAGAACATTCCCCAAATCTCCAACATTGCTGGAGCCTCACTATCATATTGTTTAATGTCATATCCAGGACACTTGTTGAGGGAGGGTCTTAAACCTCTGCAGAGCTGCAGTCGGTGTTCTCTAAAGCCCACCAGACTGAGCTTGAAAGTGATTGAGGGAAACATTCTGGGATAGATAGATAGATAGATAGATAGATATAATTATTTATGATTAGTACTTTATACAAACCTTTATGAGGAATACGCAATAGGCCGTATTGATCAAATGTATTTGCATAAATAGAATTTACAACGAATTACTAATTCTAGCATACAGACGTCAGATTGTTTATGACTGCAACGATTTCCAAGTGGTTTCTGTCGGAAGATTTCGTTGGTTTGGTCGTGTTTTATGGCATATATACTTTTGGGGGGGTTATTTTACAGGGTGTTGAAACAAAATTAAGAATATTCAAATATAACAATAAACAACTTTATCATAAAACAAGATTAATTTTTAGAAATAAACATCAAGATAAGAACATAGACACAAAACAGTAAATTCATTCAATATGGCCACCTTTTTTTTTTTTTTTTTTTCAGTTATTGTATCAACACGCTTTCGAAACGATTTGCTTGCCTTCAAAATAAATTCTTCTGACATTTTATTTCATTCCGCCTCAATAGCAGTCTTAAGCAAACCAATAATTTGATGGAAAGTTACATTTGTTTTGTTTTCGAAAACGCCCCCCTATAGTGTAATCAAGGGGGTTAAAGTCTGGGCTTAAAATTTGTTTAATTGCTGTCCTCATAATTTTCTGATGGACTTTCAATTCATTAGCGTGCTTTCCTATTGACATTATAGGGTCCTTTTTAATCGGAGTGGGGAGAGCAGTTAAGAACCCCTCTTTTTGTTTTTTGTTTAATCCTCCACTCCCCCTTTTCCTGTAAAAAAAAAATTTTTCTTTATTTCGTATCCGGTGGAAAAAGAAACTTTAACTTGATTTCAGCGTTAAGCAAATCATAGATTCTTTGTTGTTTCTTTCTTGCTCACTCATATTGGGCTGAATTTTGATTTTAAAAAGTGCTTGAATAATAGAGCTAATCATGAAAATTTAGATTTAACGAGTTTTGTTTTTTCGAAAATTGGACAAATCAGACTAAAAAAACGTTTTAAAAATCGTTCCATATTTTTCTTCCGCACCCTATATAATAAAATCTTCATGTATATGTATATGTTTGTGTGTGTGTGTGTTTAGATTTATGAATAGTTTCGAGGTAGCATTAGTTTTAAGAGAGCCAGAGGTCATTTGCTTGAATAGTTAAATGGTTTCAAGTACAGTAAATAAAGGAATTGTAAGTTTTTGGCTCATAGGTAGGACCTGTTAAGGTCCTACCACTCCCAGTAGCACCTGATAGGGTCCTATCTATGGGTCAAAGAGAATTGAACTGTGTTTATGCTAAACTGAATTGTTTGAAATTAAATCTTTTGACATCTAAACTGCCTACTTATGCTAAACCGAATTGTTTGAAATAGAACTGTTTTTACATTTGTGTGAAATAAATTACTGATGTTTGATTAAGTTGTTAGTGATACATCGTAATACTTGGAAACATTCAACTTTGTTGACTCAACTGTATAGCTTGAAATAGAAATATTTTGACATTTAAACTGTACTTATGCTAAACTGAATTGTTTAGAATCGAACTGTTTATATGTATGAAAATGTATTTGGCATTCAATAACCAACAATGGTTGATATGCCATAAAATCAAACCACACCGAATGATATGTCGAGTAATTCCCCTTTGTGACATATCTCCAGTCAATGTGAGAGTTACTTAGCAGGGCTTATCTCCTCTCTAATTGATACGTGACAGGTGGTATAGAGTGTTACATGGCATCAGTACAAGGAATGTCTCTAACCTGATTCGAATTCAACAGAGTTTTCCTTCTCCAAGACGAGTTGCCCTAGTGAAGCTAAAGATCTCAGCCTGCCCTATAATTTATCCATAGCTTGGAGAGGGAAAAGAAAATATGGATTCATATCATTTTTAACACAAAATGAGACACAAACTGCCTCGTCCAGCATTTGAACCTGGCTCGCAAAGTCAATTTTGAAAGACAATAATCGTTACTCTACCCTGGCTTCAAGAGGGTACGTTCCAGTGTCTTGGAGAAAGTTAGTGAAGACGAAGAGATCAGGGTGAGATGAGTTTAGAAAGGAAAAGTCAGACATGTGGTCTTTATTGATGATGTTACAACTGTTGTATATTGACCTCCGACCCCGCCAAACACGCCATTCCAAATACGGCGGAAGTGCATATTCCATTGGCGTGGGCGAGCTTGGCTGACAATATGGGACAGGGTTAAAATCCCACGGTACAGTCACTGACTGATGCACCGGAAGAGAGTGACCTGTGAACTGCATGACAGTTATTTCCGCGCGATGACCATCAAACATGCCATTCCAAAGACGGCGGAAGTGACACATTTCGATGGCCAGTTATGGGAGATATTGAGTGGGCGATTGAACTATTATATAACTCGGAAAAGACAGGAAGTCAGTTAGTTTGGGGACCAGACCAGTTTTTGGAGACAAGATGTGGTTGAGAAAGCCAGCACCCAGCAGAGAACTGGGCCCCCGGGCCTCTGGTTGAGCAACCCTGGAGAACGGGAAAGAAAAGCTGATGGCCATAAGAGTGGGGAGGTCAATATGTTGCAGTTTTGTTCGGTCTCCAACTCCCTCTCACACAGAACCCTTTCTAATAAAGTGAGAGTATATTTTTTCTAAGAACTGTGTCGCTCGTTATTATTGTGTCGTCGTTATGGTTCTGCATGCATATGTGTATAGTTGTATATGTATTGTGTGGCTATACACAACACAACCTCACTCTCCAAAACAGAAAGTGGTATTTTCGAGTCAATCAAGGAAAACTCTATTTGACAAATTGTAACTACCTCCTATTGGGGTAGTTTCGCTAACCCCAAAATTTTCGTCGTTACTTGTCACTCTCCAAGTAACCAACTGACTGAACCACTTTAAAAATTTCCAAATTCTCGTGTGTGACCGTCACTCGTACCTATTGCAAGAGTTCTCGTGATTAACATTTTGTTGTCGGTCACAGAGCTGGACACCTGAGTCAGTGGTGAAAGGATATATATATATATATATATATATATATATATATATATATATATATATATATATATATCTTGATTAATATATATTTCAATTTAAATTTTATTGTTGTGTTGTCAGAGTAACAAAGAGATAACCTCATATCAAACACAACCCAAAAGATCTTGATCGTAGTTTTTACATGGGTGATGAAAAGAGTATATAAACATGCCGTGGTTTTTAAAGTGGTTAACATTTTATTCGGTGTTTCTTTTGATCAGCCTTTGAAAATATGGAGATTTGCTACTGTCATTTTTCCTTAAAGAAAAATTCTTAAGTCGAGAATCCATGATGGTCATTTCCAAATTTTGTCATCCCAGTCGCTTAGGGCTGTAGAATATACCGACTACATCTCTGCTGAGGAATAGGAGCCAATTTCCGACAAGTGTCCTGAATATGTTTAATTGAATTGTTAGTGATACATAGAAATACTTGAAAACATTCAATTTTGTTAACTTATGCTAAATTGAATTGTTTTAAAACAGAACTGTTCGATCATTTAACTGTGTGTACAAAATGTGTATACAGCTAATATTTAATATGTAAAAACAAAATTAAATAAACTATAATGGTTGATATGCCATAAAACCAAACCAAACCAAATTTCGACTTGTTTCTATCACGTGACACCTAACAAGTAATGGCGGTACAGACTCCCACTCTATAAAAGCCGTGTCCTGAGTATGAACTTAAACTGCATTTGGTTGTGAGGTTCCAGTTCTGGATATCTTGGGAGTGTTATATTGTCTTATGCAGATTCACATCTACATATACACACAATAATAAAGACAGACGCAGGAAGACTTCTTTAACAATATTTACATCTCCTTTATTGCAAGGGTTTGAAAAAGGTTACTCAACGTTTGCGTGTGAGAGGGAGCTGGAGATCGAACAGAACTGAAATATTTTGACCTCCACTCTTATGGCCGTCAACGTTGTGTTTTTCTCGTTCTCCTGATGCTCAACCGGAGGCCCTGGGGTCCACCCTGCTGGGTGCTGGCTTTCTTTACTGCATATTATCAGCATCTTCTCTGGACCCCAAACTCCATCGGGGTTCCCGAGGGCCCCCTCGGCCGGGTGTGGCTTTCCCTACCACATCGCGTCTATAACTCCGTCTCCAACTGTCTGCAACTGCCACTGGAACTCGAACTCAACTGAGTTATATAATAGTTCAACACCCACTCGATCGCCCACTCGATCATTGAAATCGCATGTTTAATCATCAAGTGGAAATAACTGTCATGCAGTTCAGAGGTCACTCTCTTCCGGTGCGTCAGTCTATGAGAGTATCATGGGATTTTTTAGCTTGTCCCATTTTGTACTTGTCTTTAATTGAAATCATTTTGAGATGAGGCTTTTAATCTGAGAATTAATTTTTTTTTATTTATTGCGGACTTTTCCCCCTCATCTTGGTAGTTTTTGTGTTGTTTCTTCTTTCACTACGTTTCGGCCAAATTTCACCTCTGGCCTTCTTCAGGTGATTTACCGCGACCTCGGATAGGAATGCTGAGTCTTGTAACCGTATCCCCAGTAATTACTGCCTTCCATAGTTGTTGTCTATCGCACCACGTTTTTGACCAAGTAAACCTCTGGCCAGCTTGGGTAGGATTTGAAACCGCTATCTTCTGACAATGCTCACCTGGAACCGAAGAGACTCAACGCTTCTATCCGCTGTGCCACGGGCCCCGAAGGGCGATCAAGGATTTTTGGGTCTTATAAATCCTTATCTGGTCTTCCAGAGTCGGGTCCGTACCGAATTTTTTTGTACTTGTCTTTAATCGGAATCAAGATGAGGGGGAAAAGTCCGCAATAAATAAAAAAAAAATTAATTCTCAGATTGTCCCATTTTGTTAGCCAATTTCCGCCCACGCGATTTCCTCTCCTAACTGCCATTGGAATGTGTCACCTCCTTCCGGTGCATCACCTTGGAATGGCATTTTTGGCCGCGTGAAAAGGTCAAAATATAACAGGAGTATGGAGTACCCCTTCATTACCTTTACTCCTAGGTCCACCCTGACCCGGAGTGGTAGTACCTGTTAGGGTCCCATTTAGGGGTTAAATAGAAAGGTTTTAAAATTATTCATATTCGAGTGGAATGCTTGATATCATTAAATTGTAAAGGATTTGTATTAAGAATAGTTATCAACTACTTGAAGCCATATAACTGTGTGCAAACAAATCATTCTTATTAAATAGAAATTTTTATTTGAAATCAATGATTATTAGTATTTGAGAGGAATACTTGAAACTATATAACTGTGTGCAAATAATTCGTGTTGGATAGGTTTGGTTTGGTTTCTTCGTCTTAATGACATACCATCCCACTGTGGGTTATTTAAAGCCAAAATTAACCTTGTAGGAAAATTGTAGTGATATTATTTAACCTATAGCTTGAAATTGGGTTTCGAACTCACTTACTTCCAGGCATCAGTCCAGCACTTTCGACATTACCCACGGTCACTCTTCCTGATACGATATGACGTCATACTACTTCAAAATATTAAGTAATGCAAGACCATCATATTCCCCAATTCGATATCAAGATATTACATATCCCATCCCTTAAGATATTAGTTAAGTCTATAGCAAGATATCAAATAACATATTACATATTAGATATTTCAAATATTACATAAGTGGCCCAATCAACTTCAGCTGTGGAATTTACCGACAGCATCCCTGTAGAGAGGTAAGGCTCCCAACGAGTGTCCTGGTTATGACACTAAACAATCTGATGGTGAAACTCCAATATTGCTGAAGCTTTAGGGAATGCGGAGTACCCCTTCATTGCCATCGCTCCCTGGTCCACTCAGACCCGGAGTGGTAGCACCCGATAGGATCCTATCTATGGATTAAATAGAACTGTTTGAGATTTAAACTGTCTGCTTATGCTGAACTGAATTGTTTGAAATAAAAAAAAATTGTGTAAACAAATGACTGTCTTATTAAATTGTTAGTGATAAATAGCAAAACTTGGAACCACTTAACTTCGTTGATATACTAAACTGAATTGTTTGAAATAGAACTGTTTAATCATTTAACTGTGTATAAACGACTGATGTTTCGTTGAATTGTTAGTATTAAATTGCAATACTTGAAAATATTAAACTGTGTGCAAACAAATAATTAATAATAAATAGAACTATTCGTATTAGAGAGAAATGAGTGAAACCATTTAACTGTTTGGGTAAAAAAGAGCACACGCTCGTTTAAAAATGTTATCAACAAAATGTGTTTTGAAAAATTTGGCATTAAATATCCTACAATGGTTGATATGCCATAAAACCCCACGAAATCAAATCATATATATTTAATATATATTTATAAAAAGAATTTGGCATTAAATAATCTACAATGGTTAATATGCCATAAAACCCAACCAAACCAAAACATATTTGATATATATATAAAGAGAATTTGGCATTAAATAACCTACAATGGTTGATATGCCATAAAACCCAAACAAACCAAATCCTATATATTTAATATATATGTATAAAGAGGATTTGGCATTAAATAACTTACAATGGTTGATATGCCATAAACCCAACCAAACCAAATTATATATATATATATATATATATATATATAAAGAGGATTTGGCATTAAATAACCAACAATGGTTGATATACCATAAAACCCAACCAAAACCAAATCAATATATTAGATAAGATATTACATAACACGATATCCTTGTGGTGGATTTATTAGTTTAGGTAAATTAGTTTAATGCCACATCAAACCTTGTGGGTTATTTAATCCTATATATATATATATATATAGTGGGGTGAAATAAATATTCGTACATATGAAAATTTTTAATTTTTATCTTTCAAACATCGCCTGAAAAATTGTTTATATACATTTACTGTATAAGGTTATATTCTACAAATATGTGTATATAAACTAAGGCTACAATTAATTTTACAGAAATTAATGCCATTTATTCATTTTCATGAGTGAAAAGAAGTAATCGTACAGTACAAAAAATAACGCATTATCTTCATTTAATACTTTTTAGAATACCATTTATTCACTTTAACAGTCATTAATCTCTTCCTGAAGTCCTCAATTAATTTCTTGCAATAATTAGTAGGTATTTTGTGCCATTCTTTCTGGCATATTGTCTTTAGATTATTGATGTTTGCTGGTGCTCTTTTAAGGATTTGAGTTTTTAAAAATCGCCACAAGTTCCCAACTGGATTCAAATACGGGGACTGACTTAGTCATAGCAAAACATTAACATTATTTTTAGACAACCACTTCTTCGTAGATTGAGCTAATTGCTTGGGATCATTACCCTACTGGAAAATGTAATCAGAAGGTTGCTCAAGACTCTCAACAGAAAACATCAAATTTTTTTGCAAGATCTGATTATACTTTTGGACATTCATTTTACCGTCTATTACTGATATTTTGCCCACACCTTTTACAGAGAAACATCCCCAAATCATTATACTGCCACCGCCAAATTTGACAGTTGGTACTGTGTTCTTTGGTGAGAAGGCTTTACCATCCTTCCTCCATACATGATCTCCATAATTATGACCAAACAACTCAATTTTAGTTTCATCTGTCCGTAATACTCTTTCCCAAAACACATTTTCTTTTTATGCTGTCGTACGAATTTCAACCTTGCATCTCCATACCGTTTCGATAGGAGAGGAGGTTGGGGGGGTTGTTTCTTTTCTTTTTTTTTCTCCGTGACTTTAGACCATTCCTCAACATTTCATTACTTATTGTCTGTTTGGTTACACCACATCCTGATGAACACAAATTTTCCTACAACTCTTCACGCATAACCACTGGATTTTGGTTAATCAGGCGTCCTAGTTTTCTTGATAATCTAGGAGAAATCTTCCTTGGAGCACCTGTCCTTTTTTTGTTTTCAACTGTGTTATGTCTTTTAAACCTTGCAATGAATGAACTTATCATAGTAAAAGGAATATTCGGGTTGCTTAAGATATTTCTATAAATTTCTCCATCTTTCTAAAGCTTAACAGTCAGTGCTTTTTGGGAATTACTCAATTCTTTACCTCTTGCCATAATCAGAATCTTTTTGTACGAGAAGCAATTGCCTAAAGTTCCGGTAAGGATTTTAAGACTAACTATAGTTGCGGAAAACATTATTGGAACATTCTAGAAGGCTATGGGTACTGATAGCACTATTGGAACAATCTAGAAAAATATTGCAACAATGTTGTATTGTACGATTACTTTTTTCTCTCATGAAAATGAATAAATCGCATTAATTTCTGTAAAATTAATTGTAACCTAAGTTTATATATATATATATTAGTAGAATATATCCTTATACAGTAAATGTATATAAAAATTTTGTTCGGCGATGTTTGAAAGATAAACAATAAAAATTTTCATATGTACGAATATTTATTTCACCCCACTATATATATATATGTATATATATATATATATATATGTGTGTGTGTGTGTGTGTGTGTGTGTGTGTGTGTGCGTGTGTGTGTGTGTGTGTGTGTGAAGAAAAGTTTACATCAAATCATTCAAATCAAATAAATCTGTTTTTTTGTTTTTTAATATTAATGTATATGCCTCGGAAAATCCCAAAACACGAATATAAGCCTCAAGGTACAGACCTACGTATTCCAAGAAAATTTTGAGATGAATGAAAATATTAAAATTAATATTAAAAAACAAAAAAAAAACAGATTTATATGATTTGAATTTCGTCGAAAACGAGAAATGATTCGAAATCTCGTGATGAACTAACGGAAAGTGGATTCTGCACAATGTTTCTAATATCAGGTGACGTATTTTAAAGAAACGAACGCTGATTCATTGATCAAACGGCCAATTTTTCTTGTCATAAACAGCCAACTTTTCTTGTTGTACAACTTTTCCAAATTTTTATATATTTTTACACTTTTTATACATCCATCTACACTTAACACCACTAATAATACCCCTCACAGTCCTGATGATGGTTCAGCAGAACCGAAACGCTATAGTGTCGACTGACTTTGTTTCTCTATAAATCCCCCCTTTCTATTTGGATTATTTGTTGTCAATTTTTCTTCACAAATTGTCGGATTATTGTCCATTATTTTCTTCCATATATATATATATTTTTTTTTTTTTTCAAGTAAAAACCTAAAGACCAAATTTAGATTCCTTTGTGGACTCATTCCTTTATATATATATATATATATATATATATATATATATATATATATATATATATTAAGTTTTTATTTCATATTTTTGTGCTCTACACGTGTTTCAGACTTAACGTCTTCTTCAATGAATTGATAATTGCAAGGGTATTCTTCCGTTCCGGCTTTTATAGTGACGATTGTTTTAATTGGAGTGTGATTCTTTTTAATTATAGGATTTGTTTCTGTGAATATCATCAGGGAGTCAATTCTCTGTGAAGACCTTTGGTCAATTTTTTGTGTATATGAAATAATAAAAGCCGAAATACCAAATTCAGATTTATTTGCAGGGCCATTAATTTTAAAATATCTACTTTTCGGTTGGTTGGATGGGGTGTATGGCATATCAGCCTTTGTAGGTTATTTGATGCCAAATCAATTTTTATACAAATAATCAGTTCTATTTCAAACAATTCATTTTAACATGAGTTCACAGTTTAATCGTCAAAAACATTTCTATTTCAAGCTATTCAGTTTTTTCAAACAATTCTAATTCAGCTAATTTAGTTTAGTATAATTACATATTTTGTTTACACACAGTTAAATGTCAAAGCAGTTCTATATTAAACTATTCAGTTTAGTGCAAGTGCAGTTTCAATGTCAAAAACAGTTCCATTTCAAACAATTCAGTTTAACATAAATACGCCGTTTAAATGCAAGTACACAGTTTAATTGGGAAAAAAATTTCTATTTCAAGCTATTTAGTTTCGTCAAACAGTTCTATTTCAAACAATTCAGTTAAGCATAGGTATGCAGTTTACTTTTATTTAACCCTATCAGGTGCTACTATTCCAGGCCTGAGCGAACCGGGGAGCAATAGCAATGAAGGGGTGCTCCGTATTCTCCAAAGCCCAAGCATCACTGGAACCTCACCATCAGATTGTTTAGTGTCATATCCAGGACACTCGTTGTGGGGCGGGCGTCTTACTCCTAAGCAGAGAAGAATTCTTAACGTTAGATACCAATACTTGCGACCATTTAACTGTGTGCAAACAACTGATCCATATTAAAAAGAATTATTAGCGAAAGATAGCAATACTTGAATCTATTTAACTTGAAGGAAACAGTTGATTGACATTAAATAGAATTATTATTGTTACATAGAAATACTTTCAACCATTTGATTGGGTGTAAACAATTCATATTAAATAGAATTATTAGTGTTAGAGAGCAAGGTGCCCGTGGTGTAATGGTTATCGTCGTAGGAAATGGAAACAGCGAAACGAGTTCAAATCCTGGACGAGACTAATTGCATTTCACATAGCACTAATACCCTTGGGAAAGGTATGAATCCAATTATTCTCCCTCCAGTTATGGGTAAATAGTAGGACAGACTAGGTTCTTCAGCCTTGGTGAGGCAACTAGTCTAGGAGAAGGAAAACTCTGAATTCAAACCTGTTAAACTTCGCTTAAAAATTGACCTTGTGTCACATCCTGCCCGAACGGAGGGGTTGGTAAATATGATTAGTGTTAGATAGAAATACTTGAAACTATTTATCTATGTGTAAACAAAAGAGCCTAAGAGAGTTGATATGCCACAACACACAACCAAACAATTTGTTAATCTTTTTTCTTAATCTAAGAAATACTTTTTTTTTTCTTTGATACAAGTCATTGAATTTATTATTATTATTATTATTTTAACAGAAATGTAATTGTTGCCGTGAAGGAGAATTGGTAGACCGGAACATTGTGCTGGACGAATGTTATGATGCTGTAAGCGGCTTGATCGTACCGGGCCTACATCCAGTTATTGTCATAAAAGAGCCGATGAACTGCGAATGTCGGGAATGCGCTAATTTCATCTGAGCAGAACACACAGCTCATCTGAGCATGCGCCAACTTTTTCAGAACGAGGCCAGTCGCGAGCCAGGTGTTCTGTATAACGAATCGAAATAAAAACAATTCCTCAATGATTTGGGCCGACTTGCTTATTTTTTTTTTTTTTAATTTTTGAATATCTATTCATGCTTACGGTTTAAGTAAACGTTATCCAAGCCTTAATAAAGGCCAGATTTTGATGTAGGTAATTTTTGAATATCTATTCATGCTTACGGTTTAAGTAAACGTTATCCAAGCCTTAATAAAGGCCAGATTTTGATGTAGGTAATTTTTGAATATCTATTCATGCTTACGGTTTAAGTAAACGTTATCCAAGCCTTAATAAAGGCCAGATTTTGATGTAGGTAATTTTTGAATATCTATTCATGCTTACGGTTTAAGTAAACGTTATCCAAGCCTTAATAAAGGCCAGATTTTGATGTAGGTAATTTTTCGATGTTTTTCGATATGGATTTAGTAGCTCCGGGAAATTAGAATTACTTTTATGGTCTTCGGGAGATTTTACCGTCATGTTTTTTCATCAATACTCCTCCGAAGTTTATTTATTAATCTATTGTCTGGTTTTATCTTTAAAAACATCGATTAGGCCATAAATATTTAACTGAAACCTTTGGTACTTATTGCGCACGAGTGAGAGACAGAGAGAGAAAGTATTATATATATATATATATATATATATATATATATATATATATATATATATAGTATTCTTGGTCCAGTTAAACCGGAGTTGGGAGTAATTCCATCAGGACAAGAAGTTATTCAAGAATGAATATTTAAAATTTTCCTGGTAAAGAGCTCAATGTACCAATAATACAGAGCAATAAATTCTTTAAGAAAAACAACCGGTCACATAGGATTATAAATTTATAATCCTATGTGACCGGTTTCGTTGTTTTTCTTAAAAAAAAAAAAAAGTATATATATATAAATATATACATATATATATATATATATATATATATATATTCTTTAAAGAAAAAACCAAAGACCGGTTACTTTAGGATTATAAATTTATTTGTCGTCCTGTTTTGTGTTTCTAATGTAAACCAAAAAGTTGTCCCTAAAAAAACATAGAAATAAATTGGGAAACAAAGTAAATGAACGAAAATAAAATAAAAGAAAAATAAAGAAAAGAAAAAACGTATCCAATATACGTACACGAAAAAAATAGGTAACTGAGGAAATAGACTCGAAATCAATATAAGTATTAATATTTCCCTTACAAAAAATTTATTATATAAACAAAACACAAAAAAAGTTAATGATCGAACTTAACAAAAAAAGAAAATAAATAAAATAAACAAAAAAGTTAAATTACGATAATTCCAACCGCAGGTAAAATTTAAAAAATAAAAATAAATAAGCAAATAAAAAAACGAAAGTTTAAAAAAACCAGGAGATAACTCTTCTCCCCTCTTCTTCCCCACCCCCGTGTCTATTCTGATTTATTTTATCCATAAGATCTGAAGGAATCCTGTTATAATTTTCTTCGTGTTTTTGATTTACATCAGAAACACAAAATAGGATGGAAATAAATTTATAATCCTAAAATAACCGGTCTTTGGTTTTTTCTTTAAAGAAAATATTGCTCTGTAAAATTTATTACATTGAGCTCTCTACCAGGAAAATTTAAATGTTCAGCTTTTGAATGGTTTTCTTGTCCTGAAGGAATTACTCCCAACTCTGGTTTAACTGGACCGAATAATACTTATATATATATATATATATATATATATATATATATATATATATATATTACCTTCTCTCTCTCTCTCGTACGCAACAACTACCAAAAGTTTCAGATATATATATATATATATATATATATATATATATATATATATATATATGGCCTGGTTTATATATATATATATATATATATAGTGGCGGCCATAATGTTCAGAACGGCATAGTTTCGTCAGAAAAAGTAGGTATAACTTTTTATCTAAGTTGTTTTAGATTCTATAATTTTCACAGACAATAAATACGATATTAATTGATATTCTGTGAAATTTTGGTGTTATTTGAGATGATAATAAAAAAAGGATTGAATGATTTAGTGATATGTGATAAAAAGAATCTGTAAATGAATATTAGTTTTTTTATGTATACTTAATAGCATGAAAGCTTTTCTGCGACCAAAGGTTTCATCCAGTCTTATAAACGACAATCATCAGGCAGAAAAAGAAAGATAGAGAAATAAAAAAATCGAAAAAAACTGTCTAAACAACGTTAGGATTGTGTACAAATATTTATGTGTGTGTGTGTGTGTGTGTGTGTGTGTGTGTGTGTGTGTAGAGTATATTTGCGTATTGTTGTGTGTGTGATCGTATAAGTGATATTTAGTATATGTGTGTGTAAAGATACATACGCCACGCGGCAAATTTGAGGTTGGCTCGGGCATTTATGCGTCGCGATGTGGAAACGAAGTCGCGACAATTTGACCGAGTAAAATTTTTTTCAATTTGTGTGTGTGTGGTTTTAACTAAGGAACAAAATGTCATTATCATTGTATTATGAAGAAAATAAAGTTTTGATTTGGAAGCATAATGTGGTGAGAGAGAGAGAAGCAGGACTCTATTCCATAAGCAGAAATTGATAATAACATGCATATATATATATATATATATATTGGGAATAACATATGATAATAACATATATATATATATATACATATATATATAAATATTGGGAATAACATATAATAATAACATATATATATATATATATATATATATTGGGAATAACCTATAATAATAACATATATATATATATATATATATATATTTGGAAGTCATTGGCTTGCTCTGGAGAACTACAAATCTTTCCTTTTCTCTCTTTGTCTTCTCTCTAATTTTAAGAACCCCATTTAAAATGTCACTCTTTTCATTAGAAATTCAATACTAACGATTGATTTGTGAAAAAGTGTCAGTCAAATGGCACCTAAGGTTGTGGAGATTAATAAAAATAAAATTAAAAAATAGAATAAAATAAATTCCAAAGTGTAGCAGTTTCCAGAAACCTCTGAGAAGAAGTAGGAGCCGCGCATGCCTGAAAGACAGACTTACCGGTACTAAAGAGAGAATCTGGCTCCTCCAGCAGTGGCCATTTGGACTGGAATGAACTACTTCTCACCTGCAGCTTGTGGAGAATACTACGTGTCTACTTAGCGGCATGCTGGCTCACTCTCCTTCCAGTTGCAGCCTTTGCTGAACATATCTACAAGACAAGACGAACATTCAAACTCACAACTTACCAATAATTACTCTCCTGTTAGCAGCCGTCTCTACTAATATACATCACAAAAATACCTACAGGATATAACCACAGACTTTAAACTCCTCCCCCATCGAAAATGACTAATGTATTTTAACGTCTTGTTTGGGAAACGTGTATATTAGTTCAGGAAAAATATATCTTCGCTACAGAATAGCCGTTTTAAACCCTAAAATAAAGTCGTAACTTAAAATATATTTTCGTTTCTTCTCTTCCTTTCTTCCTACCGTAATTCTTTTGCAGCCTTCTACAGACAAAAAAGACGCCAACAAGCTAAATGGGCTAAGAAGAAAAAAATGGAGTCAGATATGCTAAATCCCAAAACCAACAACCGACGACGGACAACAACCAACTACTTCTGCCTGCGAACCTCGAATCTATGAAAGAAAATAACAAATAGTACTGAGAACGAAATCTTCACTTTTTTTATCAGGTTACATGTGTATTTATACGATTTTAATCGTTGAATATTAATATCCTGTTTCCCATTTTACAATTAATTCTACCATTGTGCTGTACATAATATATATGTGTGTGTGTGTGTGTGTGTGTGTGTGTGTGTGTGTGTGTGTGTGTGTGTGTGTGTGTGTGTGTGATAAAAATAAGTTGAAAAGAGAATAAACTAACACTGACAACGGAATCAATGATATTTCGTTCTTAATTGTAAAAAGAGCTTCTTCAGAAAATGAGTTTTTCTAAAGTTTAGCAATTGAGGAAATAAATAAAATAATGATATATAAAAGGAGTGAAGGGTCTAAAAAAGACAAGAAAGGGAGAAAAAGGGAGAAAAATAGATAGAGGTTAGAGTGAAGGTGACAGTGGTCCTTTTCCTTAATTGCTTGGCTTATTCCCTTTCCACTTATTTTTAGTATCTTGTTCAATTTACTAAAATCAAACATTTTTCCATATATATATATATATATATAGAAATATATATACACAGAGTGACCAAAAAAAAACTGAACCCATAAACTTTTTTATTACTTCTACAAAATAAAGTAAAATAATTCTAATTCTGTTTTTTTTTATTTTTGCGGGGGTCACCCTCTCTCTCTCTCTATATATATATATATAAATAAACAAGGTATTTACAGTATTGGGTTAGTAAAGTGGTAATTCCTGTGTATGGAGTGAGTGAGGGAGAGGCTGTCTGTGATTGAATAAACTAATCACGTGATGAGCCCAGAAGTCTTGGCACAAAAATCCAAAATCAAGTCAGACAGATTCCACAAGACGTTCTGTGAGGCGGGAACGTTAAAAGTTCTCAGAAAGACAACCCTAAGATACCAGATATATTCTTCAGCGTGCCAGTAAGTCCCTCAAACTCAACTTTATACACAGGAAGGACTGCATATTGTTATTAAGTGTTTTACGTGTTGATTAATAAATTGTTACAATTAAACGAAGTATTAATTCAGTTATTTGTTGCAGTTAGCCTTAAAATAAATGCTATCCTAATACAATAAGAGGATGACTTTATTTATTGTTGAATAATCTGCAGATGTTAAAGGTTTCGGGGTTTTTATACTAAACCATTATCAAGGCAATGTTAATATATGATACTGTATCTTATGAATTAGAATCGTTTTATTTTGATTTTGCAAATTATTCAATTATAAACAAAATCAAATTCTGAATACCTTTTTTTTCCTTTTTATATTGTTGGGGTGTCCCCTATAGATGGACTTGTCGTTATGTGACATTAACCAACTGAGCTCTCTTCGGTCGCAGTCTCGGTCTCTGTCTCGGACTCGGTTCGGTCTCAGAGGAGTCTCAGCGAGCCGTTACCCAGAGCGGTAATATTGCTGATTGTTAAGCTGAGGGGGGTGGTTCTCCCAGCTATCGTTTGTGTATGTACTATTTGCCTTCAATATATTCCTTATCACTTATTCCTGTGTCGTGTTATCATTTGAACCTCCCCTTGACCATAACATATATTTACATATCATCGAAATTATTTCCATTTTTCTGATATATATATATATATATATATATATATATATATATATATATATGAAGAAAATAGAAAAACTAAGTAATCGAAAAGTGATGAATTTGTTATAATGGAAATTCAATGTTAAAACGTTTCGGCTTCAATAAACCTACATCAGGACGGCGAAAAAGGTTGCTAGAACAGCGATGGATTTTCAAATAAAATAACAATGAAAAAGAATAAAAAATGTATACAAAGAAAGAACACATAACCATTTAAAAACTATCGCCTGAGTGGCACAGGCTGTGATTTTTAATGTGTTGAATTTCTGGGAGATTCAACGGAGAGAAAGATGATAAAAATAAAAATTATCAAAATATTTTTAGAAAAAAAAGGAAATAAATAAATATATATATATATATAATCAAGAGAATTTATCTCCCCCACACTCTCTCTCATCAATCATAACTGTCAGCCATCGCTCCTGGCAGGTCCTCTAGACTGCACCCAGTGTCCGCATAGAACTGATCTATGTAAGTCTTTGCTGGTCGGATAACACAACTATACCTATGTGTACAAGTCCATAGAAGAACGTCACTTATGAGTTCCTCCTAACTTCTCTAGCAGTGTCCTGCGTGTCTTGTTCGTCTTATTTGGATGTTTTTTAAGATGGGAGGTCAGTGACCGTGTAGGGATTCATAGAAGAATGTCACTGCTGAGTTCGTCTTTGCTTTTCCAGCAATGTCCCACATGTCTTGCTTGTCCTATTTGGATATTTTTTGAGATAGGAGCTAAGTGAGCGTATAGCTGCTGTTTCGTGGGGTGTTGCTCCCAGGATTTAACCTAATCTAATTGCTTATCCCTACGCCATTACAGCATTCCTTAGAAGGTACAACTTTTCATACAAGAACATTTAACCTTTTATATTCGTAATACACAAACCGATCATATCAAGAAGAAAGAATACACAAAATTCGTCCCAACAGCGAGAAATATTCAAATTGTGTTCCATGAACGAGCAGTATGTGTTAGGGGTATAAAAATGGAAAAATAAAAAGTTTTATTGATGAGGGAAAGTAATAGTCAAGGGCTTTAAAGTTTTCTGGCAGAGTCTGAGATATGTCTCTCTTGTTCAAAGAACAAAAGGCAAAAGAATCGTGTTCAGGGAATCTCATGAGATACTCCACGAGACACCTAATGGATAAACCCATTCTGTCTGTGATGTGACGTTGCATGAATAATTATCCCAGGACGAGAGTCCATTTTATGCGCATGTGTCGTCGAGGGCAGTCTGGCACTTGACCCTCCGCAAAATAAGTCCCTGTCAAAACTCCTATTTCGAGTATATGGTAAACCGGCAAATAATGCGGAAGTTAATTTGGAGCTAGACTGATCTCAGACGTTGGTAAGAGGGTGCCAATTCACTTTCACATACGCCACCAAGTCCTTTGTCTTCCTACTCCCTCAGATAGCGGAAAAAAAACGGATTTCGAGGTTAGAAAATATTAACTGTATTCAAATTTCCAAAATTCCTTTGTTATGTTTTAAGGAGGCAATAAGACGTTTAGCGAGAGTTAATGAAAGCGATACGACGCCAAAACAGATACGTGCAAAAGAAGACGAATCGACAGAGGGAATAACACAACCAAAAGATTTCAACACAAGAGTGCATTTAAAATATAACAAAATTTTAATAGGCGACGACCAAACAAATAATAATATTTAAGAAAGAGTTCCTTTTTCTTTTCTCTTTTCTTTTTAAAATACCGGCAATATTAAGCCAGCATGAAGTATCAAACATAAATGTCTCTCAACAGTCCTTTTCTTCTTTCTCTTTTTTCTTTGTTTCTTTTTCTTTTACTTGAGAAAATGTCTAAGTCACTGGACTGAAGCATGTAACAAAGTTCATTCACAAATTTACTATTTTCCGTTTCTCTCTTTCTTTTTTGAATTCATGTAACTTTCCAATGTTTAGGAATTTGTACAAGAAAAACAGTTTAAGTTGTACTTATCTTTGATGAGTTTCAATGTTCAGATTTCTTTCTCTCTTTTTACGGGCTAGTGATCTCCCGGAGCTGGTTGACCTCAGCGATCTATCTCTGTCCCTGGCTTTTTCCAAATTCTATTCTTCTCTTTTTACGGGCGACCTTCCCCGCAGTCGGCTGAGATCAGCGTGTTTCTCCTGCTGACTTCTGTCCCAAACTGAAGATTCTTTTCCAAATTTCTTTAACGAAAAATGGCATTTTGGCACCAAGGGTCTGTGGACCAATTATTCGATTTTTCCTGCTTCCACTATCTCTTCAGGTCACGATGCTCGAGTGACCTGGATTCATTTCTTTGTTCAACAGACTACAGCTCACAGAGTGCGGGTAGCTGACCTTCTTTCATATACCCTTTTAACGGTCAGTCTTATTGCCTGTTGATTCAAATAAAGAAGGGTAAGGGAATTGACCACCCCTTCCCTCTCTCTCTGTATCATACCACGTCATAGTGATATTATTATTTATAGCATCCCTACAGTTTCAACACTTTTGATAGTAAAATCTTAAAAGAAGTTGTCTGGTGATTGAAGATCGCCACATTTCATAAAGCAAGATAAGGCCACATTATGTCTTGAAACTGTATGAGACACAAGTAAGCTCCACAAAGAAAAAAAGAACAAACGAACCCAAAAATACACTTTATTTTTACTTTTCGTGACTGATTTTTTTTTTTTTTTTTTTTTCAGAGGTTGGAATATCTAAAGTTTGTCTTCTTCGATTACTGTACGGCTACTGACCAGAGGATAGCTGGAATTCAAACACACCAGATTTGGCAGCACAAGAGGGAAAAACTATTTTCAGGAAGAATGACACTCTAAAGTCTATTTCTACTTTTAGATTTGATTAGGTTAGGGATCATTATATGGCAAATGTTAACAACTAAACATTGTTGATAGCATAGATTTATCGGATTTACACTACTATATTTTTTAAATAGCCGTGATACAAGAAAATTCTAGAAAATAGGATACTGATTCACTTGTTCCCGAAACAAAGAGAGTGGACGTTGGTAAACTAATTAGTTTCGGGAAAAAATTGGTCAAGGAGGTCACGTGATTTATGCCCCCAACTACATCTGCATCTTTGATGTTATCCTGCCCAAAATAAACGACGTGTTTGGAGCCGACCACGTGACAAGGTTTAACTACGTGGTGCTTTCAATAAGTTTCCAGACTTTTTTTTACAGGCATTTAAAATTGTCATGCAAATTCACTATGTTATTGTTATACATCTTATGATATGACTGACTAATGTTTATGATTTCACATTCAAATGAACTGCTACAACAGGAATTGGAATACACCCTACTAAACCCTGATTGTCACAGCTGGTGAATTTCAAAAATGCAATCTGGACGTGAGGACACTTTAGAAGAACAATATGCAATAAAATTCTGTTTTAAACTTGGAAAAATGCCACAGAAACGTATGGAATACTTCAGACAGCTTTTCGGCCATCTTGCATGAACTGAGCATCAGTTTTTGAGTGGCATAAGAGATTCAAGGAAGGCAGGGAGTCTGTGAGGGATGATGAGAGGTGTGGGAGGAGTAAGGAAGTCAATATACCATAATTGATTGGCCAAACGGTTAGGGTTACGTTTAGGGTTCCTATGTTGAAGTTTTAAGGGAGTTCGGGAAGAGATTCCGTCGGAAGAGGCCAGTACTCTTCAAATCGGGTGAGAGGACACCAACATGCAATGCTAAAAAATCACAAAAATGTTTGAGAGCGGCTAAATACACAGAAATTATATTTACTATTTCTATAAATGTGATAAAACTTTGAATTTTGTTTTTTGTTTTCTGATTTAATAAATTTATACTTATTGCAAATTATTCATGAAATATAATAAAACCAAAAAAAAAAAAAAAAAAAAAAGGTTTCATCAACCATTAAAAAAATGGAATGAGAAAAATTTGAAAGAAATTTTTTTCCTACATCTTATATTAATTCACATATCCTACTTTCACGTTGATGAAAAAATAGCAGTCAAATCAGCTGTATTGCAGATTAACATCGTAACTTGTAGTAATCACTCCCCCATATGTCATTTTTGGCCCCTTGTACCTATCACCCACAACATAATGTCCTTTTGAATGACTGATTTTGAGATCCCCGGTCGAGTAGGTAATTACTATACACAAGAATTTTATTAAAAGAACAAAAAAAAAATTATTATGATCTTCTCAGAAGCAGTCATTTATCTAAGGGAAATAACTAGAAATTTGAGGAAGAAATTATCTCCCTTAGAACAGGATCAAAGTAAGTTTTTCAATATTCTGCTTTTCCTTCCGTTTTGATTTCTTTGTTTCCTGCCATATCAACTCCCCATCCAAATATTCGTCAAACAATTTTCAGAAACGGTTAACGAGCTGTGTTGAGTGAGAAGGCTGATCCAGCACATCTAGCAGGTCATTATACATCTTAATTCTTTAACGTTGATGTCAACGACACTGGTGAAGGTTAATAATGTTTGAAAATTTTTTAAAGTTTGCTGTTTATTAAATAACTGGTGATCCTATTTATTATACATCAATTTTCATATACATATGTGTGTGTGTGTGTGTGTGTGTGTGTGTGTGTGTGTGTGTGTGTGTGTGTGTGTGTATGTGTTTGTGTGTGTGTGTGTGTGTGTGTGTTGAGTGCAATTGTTTTTACCACAGGAAATGAACAAAGCTGATTTCGTCTCACTTCGAACAAAAGGTAAAAATTCATTAATTCTTCTCGCCGCTAGTTATGGGCAAAAAGTAAGATAGATGGAGTGTGGCAGCCAGTCTAGGAGAAGGAGCATTCTGAATTCAAACCAGCTTTATGTCGTATACTGTAAATGGCTGTGATAGTGAATAAACAAACTAGTGTTGTATACCGTGATCACCTCAATAACAAGAGTACATGTAGAAATGCAAATACACCCAGACTCTTTACCCTTGATACGTCCCTTATAATGCTGAGTGTTAAGCAAGGGGGTATCAAGTACCATTTTTAAAGTCTTTGGTATTGTTGTAGACTACAACCATTATGTTCTCAGCCACAACAGTAATACAATACATATAAAAATACAATACACAGGCGGACCCTGTTGTTTCAGATACGAAGGGTTTATTATCTCCTGGCTTCAGTCCATGGCGCCACAACGAGAAAGACACAGTTGTTACTATGCTGACCCCCACCCCCAATGTACGGCATATCTCGTGGTACTTAAGATCTCTGTCGGTAGATATCTGCAAAAATTGACCACATGCCTCAACGGCAGAAGACCCAAATCTATGCCTCAATGGTCAAATTTCAACCCTCTGCCTCAATGGTCCAATCTCAATTGACTTTTTTCAAAATCCTCGAATTCTCAGGACCATCTTTTCCGGGCATGACGTGTGGGTGTCCTCGTGGTGTAATGGTTAAAGCGATGAACTGCGGAATCGTAGTACGCGAGTTCGTACTCCAGTCGCGCTATTACGTTCACTTTCGGGCAAATACCCTTGGGAAAGGTATGAACCCCCTTATTCTCCCTCCAGCTATGGGTAAATAGTAGGACGGACTAGGTTCTTCAGCCTTGGTGAGGCAACTAGTCTAGGAGAAGGAAAACTCTGAATTCAAAACCTGTTAAACTCCGCTTAAAAATTGACCTTGTGTCATATCCTGCCCGAGCGGAGGGGTTGGTAAATAGTACCATCTTTTCCGGGCATGACGTCATCAACACTCTAGCCCCATTTCCTATCTGAGGGTTTGTTATGATGGTGATTGTCATATCCTTTACACGCGACTGAAAAACTGCACCCAATG
Organism: Sepioteuthis lessoniana; assembly: GCA_963585895.1. Taxonomy (NCBI): domain Eukaryota; kingdom Metazoa; phylum Mollusca; class Cephalopoda; order Myopsida; family Loliginidae; genus Sepioteuthis; species Sepioteuthis lessoniana. Next base: position 55,259,248 of record OY757941.1, on the reverse strand, counting down.
ACTATGCACCTGAACTTAAGAGACTCGGATAGTTCAAAGCCTTACCAAAATGAATGATAAAATATAATTAACGAAAAATGATTAATATAAAATTTTTTTTTTTAATTACATAGCACGAGCGGTTAATTGATGGTTTTTGACTTTTCATTGATTTCTTTGAGAATTGCTTTGCAAGCAATTCAATATCTAGGCAAGTATTTTCGAAGACAGCTGGGCGTGGGGGAATTAGCTCAAGTGGTAGAGCGCTCGCTTAGCATGTAAGAGGTACCGGGATCGATACCCGGATTCTCCATTTCTTCGTCTATTTTCCATGCTCTTTGGAAACTACGATCTGATTGATATAATCAGTGTATTGATATTGTGGGGAATTAGCTCAAGTGGTAGAGCGCTCGCTTTGCATGTGAGAGGTACCGGGATCGATACCCGGATTCTCCAGCAGATTATCTTTTTATTTTCACTCGTTTCTTTGCGAATTGCTTTGCAGGCAATTGAATATCTGTGCTGCAAGTATTTTCCAAGGCAGTTGGTTGATTAGCTGATGGATGTTGTAGATTTGTGGAAAGGTGTATTTTCCAAATTGATGGTTTTTGACTTTTCATTGATTTCTTTGAGAATTGCTTTGCAAGCAATTCAATATCTAGGCAAGTATTTTTGAAGGCAGCTGGGCGTGGGGGAATTAGCTCAAGTGGTAGAGCGCTCGCTTAGCATGTGAGAGGTACCGGGATCGATACCCGGATTCTCCATTTCTTCGTCTATTTTCCATGCTCTTTGGAAACTACGATCTGATTGATATAATCAGTGTGTTGGTATTGTGGGGAATTAGCTCAAGTGGTAGAGCGCTCGCTTTGCATGTGAGAGGTACCGGGATCGATACCCGGATTCTCCAGCAGATTATCTTTTTATTTTCACTCGTTTCTTTGCGAATTGCTTTGCAGGCAATTGAATATCTGTGCTGCAAGTATTTTCCAAGGCAGTTGGTGGATTAGCTGATGGATGTTGTAGATTTGTGGAAAGGTGTATTTTCCAAATTGATGGTTTTTGACTTTTCATTGATTTCTTTGAGAATTGCTTTGCAAGCAATTCAATATCTAGGCAAGTATTTTTGAATGCAGCTGGGCGTGGGGGAATTAGCTCAAGTGGTAGAGCGCTCGCTTAGCATGTGAGAGGTACCGTGATCGATACCCGGATTCTCCATTTCTTCGTCTATTTTCCATGCTCTTTGGAAACTACGATCTGATTGATATAATCAGTGTGTTGATATTGTGGGGAATTAGCTCAAGTGGTATAGCGCTCGCTTTGCATGTGAGAGGTACCGGGATCGATACCCGGATACTCCAGCAGATTATCTTTTTATTTTCACTCGTTTCTTTGCGAATTGCTTTGCAGGCAATTGAATATCTGTGCTGCAAGTATTTTCCAAGGCAGTTGGTGGATTAGCTGATGGATGTTGTAGATTTGTGGAAAGTTGTATTTTCCAAATTGATGGTTTTTGACTTTTCATTGATTTCTTTGAGAATTGCTTTGCAAGCAATTCAATATCTAGGCAAGTATTTTTGAAGGCAGCTGGGCGTGGGGGAATTAGCTCAAGTGGTAGAGCGCTCGCTTAGCATGTGAGAGGTACCGGGATCGATACCCGGATTCTCCATTTCTTCGTCTATTTTCCATGCTCTTTGGAAACTACGATCTGATTGATATAATCAGTGTGTTGATATTATGGGGAATTAGCTCAAGTGGTAGAGCGCTCGCTTTGCATGTGAGAGGTACCGGGATCGATACCCGGATTCTCCAGCAGATTATCTTTTTATTTTCACTCGTTTCTTTGCGAATTGCTTTGCAGGCAATTGAATATCTGTGCTCTAAGTATTTTCCAAGGCAGTTGGTGGATTAGCTGATGGATGTTGTAGATTTGTGGAAAGGTGTATTTTCCAAATTGATGGTTTTTGACTTTTCATTGATTTCTTTGAGAATTGCTTAGCAAGCAATTCAATATCTAGGCAAGTATTTTTGAAGGTAGCTGGGCGTGGGGGAATTAGCTCAAGTGGTAGAGCGCTCGCTTAGCATGTGAGAGGTACCGGGATCGATACCCGGATTCTCCATTTCTTCGTCTATTTTCCATGCTCTTTGGAAACTACGATCTGATTGATATAATCAGTGTGTTGGTATTGTGGGGAATTAGCTCAAGTAGTAGAGCGCTCGCTTTGCATGTGAGAGGTACCAGGATCGATACCCGGATTCTCCAGCAGATTATCTTTTTATTTTCACTCGTTTCTTTGCGAATTGCTTTGCAGGCAATTGAATATCTGTGCTGCAAGTATTTTCCAAGGCAGTTGGTGGATTAGCTGATGGATGTTGTAGATTTGTGGAAAGGTGTATTTTCCAAATTGATGGTTTTTGACTTTTCATTGATTTCTTTGAGAATTGCTTTGCAAGCAATTCAATATCTAGGCAAGTATTTTTGAAGGCAGCTGGGCGTGGGGGAATTAGCTCAAGTGGTAGAGCGCTCGCTTAGCATGTGAGAGGTACCGGGATCGATACCCGGATTCTCCATTTCTTCGTCTATTTTCCATGCTCTTTGGAAACTACGATCTGATTGATATAATCAGTGTGTTGATATTGTGGGGAATTAGCTCAAGTGGTAGAGCGCTCGCTTTGCATGTGAGAGGTACCGGGATCGATACCCGGATTCTCCGGCAGATTATCTTTTTATTTTCACTCGTTTCTTTGCGAATTGCTTTGCAGGCAATTGAATATCTGTGCTGCAAGTATTTTTCAAGGCAGTTGGTGGATTAGCTGATGGATGTTGTAGATTTGTGGAAAGGTGTATTTTCCAAATTGATGGTTTTTGACTTTTCATTGATTTCTTTGAGAATTGCTTTGCAAGCAATTCAATATCTAGGCAAGTATTTTTGAATGCAGCTGGGCGTGGGGGAATTAGCTCAAGTGGTAGAGCGCTCGCTTAGCATGTGAGAGGTACCGGGATCGATACCCGGATTCTCCATTTCTTCGTCTATTTTCCATGCTCTTTGGAAACTACGATTTGATTGATATAATCAGTCTGTTGATATTGTAGGGAATTAGCTCAAGTGGTAGAGCACTCGCTTTGCATGTGAGAGGTTCCGGGATTGATACCCGGATTTTCCAGCAGATTATCTTTTTATTTTCACTCGTTTCTTTGCGAATTGCTTTGCAGGCAATTGAATATCTGTGCTGCAAGTATTTTCCCAGGCAGTTGGTGGATTAGCTGATGGATGTTGTAGATTTGTGGAAAGGTGTATTTTCCAAATTGATGGTTTTTGACTTTTCATTGATTTCGTTCAGAATTGCTTTGCAAGCAATTCAATATCTAGGCAAGTATTTTCGAAGGCAGCTGGGCGTGGGGGAATTAGCTCAAGTGGTAGAGCGCTCGCTTAGCATGTGAGAGGTACCGGGATCGATACCCGGATTCTCCATTTCTTCGTCTATTTTCCATGCTCTTTGGAAACTACGATCTGATTGATATAATCAGTGTGTTGATATTGTGGGGAATTAGCTCAAGTGGTAGAGCGCTCGCTTTGCATGTGAGAGGTACCGGGATCGATACCCGGATTCTCCAGAAGATTATCTTTTTATTTTCACTCGTTTCTTTGCGAATTGCTTTGCAGGCAATTGAATATCTGTGCTGCAAGTATTTTCCGAGGCAGTTGGTGGATTAGCTGATGGATGTTGTAGATTTGTGGAAAGGTGTATTTTCCAAATTGATGGTTTTTGACTTTTCATTGATTTCTTTGAGAATTGCTTTGCAAGCAATTCAATATCTAGGCAAGTATTTTCGAAGGCAGCTGGGCGTGGGGGAATTAGCTCAAGTGGTAGAGCGCTCGCTTAGCATGTGAGAGGTACCGGGATCGATACCCGGATTCTCCATTTCTTCGTCTATTTTCCATGCTCTTTGGAAACTACGATCTGATTGATATAATCAGTGTGTTGATATTGTGGGGAATTAGCTCAAGTGGTATAGCGCTCGCTTTGCATGTGAGAGGTACCGGGATCGATACCCGGATACTCCAGCAGATTATCTTTTTATTTTCACTCGTTTCTTTGCGAATTGCTTTGCAGGCAATTGAATATCTGTGCTGCAAGTATTTTCAAAGGCAGTTGGTGGATTAGCTGATGGATGTTGTAGATTTGTGGAAAGGTGTATTTTCCAAATTGATGGTTTTTGACTTTTCATTGATTTCTTTGAGAATTGCTTTGCAAGCAATTCAATATCTAGGCAAGTATTTTTGAAGGCAGCTGGGCGTGGGGGAATTTGCTCAAGTGGTAGAGCGCTCACTTAGCATGTGAGAGGTACCGGGATCGATACCCGGATTCTCCATTTCTTCGTCTATTTTCCATGCTCTTTGGAAACTACGATCTGATTGATATAATCAGTGTGTTGATATTATGGGGAATTAGCTCAAGTGGTAGAGCGCTCGCTTTGCATGTGAGAGGTACCGGGATTGATACCCGGATTCTCCAGCAGATTATCTTTTTATTTTCACTCGTTTCTTTGCGAATTGCTTTGCAGGCAATTGAATATCTGTGCTGCAAGTATTTTCCAAGGCAGTTGGTGGATTAGCTGATGGATGTTGTAGATTTGTGGAAAGGTGTATTTTCCAAATTGATGGTTTTTGACTTTTCATTGATTTCTTTGAGAATTGCTTTGCAAGCAATTCAATATCTAGGCAAGTATTTTTGAAGGCAGCTGGGCGTGGGGGAATTAGCTCAAGTGGTAGAGCGCTCGCTTAGCATGTGAGAGGTACCGGGATCGATACCCGGATTCTCCATTTCTTCGTCAATTTTCCATGCTCTTTGGAAATTACGATCTGATTGATATAATCAGTGTGTTGGTATTGTGGGGAATTAGCTCAAGTAGTAGAGCGCTCGTTTGCATGTGAGAGGTACCAGGATCGATACCCGGATTCTCCAGCAGATTCTCTTTTTATTTTCACTCGTTTCTTTGCGAATTGCTTTGCAGGCAATTGAATATCTGTGCTGCAAGTATTTTCCAAGGCAGTTGGTGGATTAGCTGATGGATGTTGTAGATTTGTGGAAAGGTGTATTTTCCAAATTGATGGTTTTTGACTTTTCATTGATTTCTTTGAGAATTGCTTTGCAAGCAATTCAATATCTAGGCAAGTATTTTTGAAGGCAGCTGGGCGTGGGGGAATTAGCTCAAGTGGTAGAGCGCTCACTTAGCATGTGAGAGGTACCGGGATCGATACCCAGATTCTCCATTTCTTCGTCTATTTTCCATGCTCTTTGGAAACTACGATCTGATTGATATAATCAGTGTGTTGATATTGTGGGGAATTAGCTCAAGTGGTAGAGCGCTCGCTTTGCATGTGAGAGGTACCGGGATCGATACCCGGATTCTCCAGCAGATTATCTTTTTATTTTCACTCGTTTCTTTGCGAATTGCTTTGCAGGCAATTGAATATCTGTGCTGCAAGTATTTTCCAAGGCAGTTGGTGGATTAGCTGATGGATGTTGTAGATTTGTGGAAAGGTGTATTTTCCAAATTGATGGTTTTTGACTTTTCATTGATTTCTTTGAGAATTGCTTTGCAAGCAATTCAATATCTAGGCAAGTATTTTTGAAAGCAGCTGGGCGTGGGGGAATTAGCTCAAGTGGTAGAGCGCTCGCTTAGCATGTGAGAGGTACCGGGATCGATACCCAGATTCTCCATTTCTTCGTCTATTTTCCATGCTCTTTGGAAACTACGATCTGATTGATATAATCAGTGTGTTGATATTGTGGGGAATTAGCTCAAGTGGTAGAGCGCTCGCTTTGCATGTGAGAGGTACCGGGATCGATACCCGGATTCTCCAGCAGATTATCTTTTTATTTTCACTCGTTTCTTTGCGAATTGCTTTGCAGGCAATTGAATATCTGTGCTGCAAGTATTTTCCCAGGCAGTTGGTGGATTAGCTGATGGATGTTGTAGATTTGTGGAAAGGTGTATTTTCCAAATTGATGGTTTTTGACTTTTCATTGATTTCTTTGAGAATTGCTTTGCAAGCAATTCAATATCTAGGCAAGTATTTTTGAAGGCAGCTGGGCGTGGGGGAATTAGCTCAAGTGGTAGAGCGCTCTCTTAGCATGTGAGAGGTACCGGGATCGATACCCGGATTCTCCATTTCTTCGTCTATTTTCCATGCTCTTTGGAAACTACGATCTGATTGATATAATCAATGTGTTGATATTGTGGGGAATTAGCTCAAGTGGTATAGGGCTCGCTTTGCATGTGAGAGGTACCGGGATCGATACCCGGATACTCCAGCAGATTATCTTTTTATTTTCACTCGTTTCTTTGCGAATTGCTTTGCAGGCAATTGAATATCTTTGCTGCAAGTATTTTCCAAGGCAGTTGGTGGATTAGCTGATGGATGTTGTAGATTTGTGGAAAGGTGTATTTTCCAAATTGATTGTTTTTGACTTTTCATTGATTTCTTTGAGAATTGCTTTGCAAGCAATTCAATATCTAGGCAAGTATTTTTGAAGGCAGCTGGGCGTGGGGGAATTAGCTCAAGTGGTAGAGCGCTCGCTTAGCATGTGAGAGGTACCGGGATCGATACCCGGATTCTCCATTTCTTCGTCTATTTTCCATTCTCTTTGGAAACTACGATCTGATTGATATAATCAGTGTGTTGATATTGTGGGGAATTAGCTCAAGTGGTAGAGCGCTCGCTTTGCATGTGAGAGGTACCGGGATAAATACCCGGATTCTCCAGCAGATTATCTTTTTATTTTCACTCGTTTCTTTGCGAATTGCTTTGCAGGCAATTGAATATCTGTGCTGCAAGTATTTTCCAAGGCAGTTGGTGGATTAGCTGATGGATGTTGTAGATTTGTGGAAAGGTGTATTTTCCAAATTGATGGTTTTTGACTTTTCATTGATTTCTTTGAGAATTGCTTTGCAAGCAATTCAATATCTAGGCAAGTATTTTTGAAGGCAGCTGGGCGTGGGGGAATTAGCTCAAGTGGTAGAGCGCTCGCTTAGCATGTGAGAGGTACCGGGATCGATACCCGGATTCTCCATTTCTTCGTCTATTTTCCATGCTCTTTGGAAACTACGATCTGATTGATATAATCAGTGTGTTGATATTGTGGGGAATTAGCTCAAGTGGTAGAGCGCTCGCTTTGCATGTGAGAGGTACCGGGATCGATACCCGGATTCTCCAGCAGATTATCTTTTTATTTTCACTCGTTTCTTTGCGAATTGCTTTGCAGGCAATTGAATATCTGTGCTGCAAGTATTTTCCAAGGCAGTTGGTGGATTAGCTGATGGATGTTGTAGATTTGTGGAAAGGTGTATTTTCTAAATTGATGGTTTTTGACTTTTCATTGATTTCTTTGAGAATTGCTTTGCAAGCAATTCAATATCTAGGCAAGTATTTTTGAAGGCAGCTGGGCGTGGGGGAATTAGCTCAAGTGGTAGAGCGCTCGCTTAGCATGTGAGAGGTACCGGGATCGATACCCGGATTCTCCATTTCTTCGTCTATTTTCCATGCTCTTTGGAAACTACGATCTGATTGATATAATCAGTGTGTTGATATTGTGGGGAATTAGCTCAAGTGGTAGAGCGCTCGCTTTGCATGTGAGAGGTACCGGGATCGATACCCGGATTCTCCAGCAGATTATCTTTTTATTTTCACTCGTTTCTTTGCGAATTGCTTTGCAGGCAATTGAATATCTGTGCTGCAAGTATTTTCCAAGGCAGTTGGTGGATTAGCTGATGGATGTTGTAGATTTGTGGAAAGGTGTATTTTCCAAATTGATGGTTTTTGACTTTTCATTGATTTCTTTGAGAATTGCTTTGCAAGCAATTCAATATCTAGGCAAGTATTTTTGAAGGCAGCTGGGCGTGGGGGAATTAGCTCAAGTGGTAGAGCGCTCGCTTAGCATGTGAGAGGTACCGGGATCGATACCCGGATTCTCCATTTCTTCGTCTATTTTCCATGCTCTTTGGAAACTACGATCTGATTGATATAATCAGTGTGTTGATATTGTGGGGAATTAGCTCAAGTGGTAGAGCGCTCGCTTTGCATGTGAGAGGTACCGGGATCGATACCCGGATTCTCCAGCAGATTATCTTTTTATTTTCACTCGTTTCTTTGCGAATTGCTTTGCAGGCAATTGAATATCTGTGCTGCAAGTATTTTCCAAGGCAGTTGGTGGATTAGCTGATGGATGTTGTAGATTTGTGGAAAGGTGTATTTTCCAAATTGATGGTTTTTGACTTTTCATTGATTTCTTTGAGAATTGCTTTGCAAGCAATTCAATATCTAGGCAAGTATTTTTGAAGGCAGCTGGGCGTGGGGGAATTAGCTCAAGTGGTAGAGCGCTCGCTTAGCATGTGAGAGGTACCGGGATCGATACCCGGATTCTCCATTTCTTCGTCTATTTTCCATGCTCTTTGGAAACTACGATCTGATTGATATAATCAGTGTGTTGATATTGTGGGGAATTAGCTCAAGTGGTAGAGCGCTCGCTTTGCATGTGAGAGGTACCGGGATCGATACCCGGATTCTCCAGCAGATTATCTTTTTATTTTCACTCGTTTCTTTGCGAATTGCTTTGCAGGCAATTGAATATCTGTGCTGCAAGTATTTTCCAAGGCAGTTGGTGGATTAGCTGATGGATGTTGTAGATTTGTGGAAAGGTGTATTTTCCAAATTGATGGTTTTTGACTTTTCATTGATTTCTTTGAGAATTGCTTTGCAAGCAATTCAATATCTAGGCAAGTATTTTTGAAGGCAGCTGGGCGTGGGGGAATTAGCTCAAGTGGTAGAGCGCTCGCTTAGCATGTGAGAGGTACCGGGATCGATACCCGGATTCTCCATTTCTTCGTCTATTTTCCATGCTCTTTGGAAACTACGATCTGATTGATATAATCAGTGTGTTGATATTGTGGGGAATTAGCTCAAGTGGTAGAGCGCTCGCTTTGCATGTGAGAGGTACCGGGATCGATACCCGGATTCTCCAGCAGATTATCTTTTTATTTTCACTCGTTTCTTTGCGAATTGCTTTGCAGGCAATTGAATATCTGTGCTGCAAGTATTTTCCAAGGCAGTTGGTGGATTAGCTGATGGATGTTGTAGATTTGTGGAAAGGTGTATTTTCCAAATTGATGGTTTTTGACTTTTCATTGATTTCTTTGAGAATTGCTTTGCAAGCAATTCAATATCTAGGCAAGTATTTTTGAAGGCAGCTGGGCGTGGGGGAATTAGCTCAAGTGGTAGAGCGCTCGCTTAGCATGTGAGAGGTACCGGGATCGATACCCGGATTCTCCATTTCTTCGTCTATTTTCCATGCTCTTTGGAAACTACGATCTGATTGATATAATCAGTGTGTTGATATTGTGGGGAATTAGCTCAAGTGGTAGAGCGCTCGCTTTGCATGTGAGAGGTACCGGGATCGATACCCGGATTCTCCAGCAGATTATCTTTTTATTTTCACTCGTTTCTTTGCGAATTGCTTTGCAGGCAATTGAATATCTGTGCTGCAAGTATTTTCCAAGGCAGTTGGTGGATTAGCTGATGGATGTTGTAGATTTGTGGAAAGGTGTATTTTCCAAATTGATGGTTTTTGACTTTTCATTGATTTCTTTGAGAATTGCTTTGCAAGCAATTCAATATCTAGGCAAGTATTTTTGAAGGCAGCTGGGCGTGGGGGAATTAGCTCAAGTGGTAGAGCGCTCGCTTAGCATGTGAGATGTACCGGGATCGATACCCGGATTCTCCATTTCTTCGTCTATTTTCCATGCTCTTTGGAAACTACGATCTGATTGATATAATCAGTGTGTTGATATTGTGGGGAATTAGCTCAAGTGGTAGAGCGCTCGCTTTGCATGTGAGAGGTACCGGGATCGATACCCGGATTCTCCAGCAGATTATCTTTTTATTTTCACTCGTTTCTTTGCGAATTGCTTTGCAGGCAATTGAATATCTGTGCTGCAAGTATTTTCCAAGGCAGTTGGTGGATTAGCTGATGGATGTTGTAGATTTGTGGAAAGGTGTATTTTCCAAATTGATGGTTTTTGACTTTTCATTGATTTCTTTGAGAATTGCTTTGCAAGCAATTCAATATCTAGGCAAGTATTTTTGAAGGCAGCTGGGCGTGGGGGAATTAGCTCAAGTGGTAGAGCGCTCGCTTAGCATGTGAGAGGTACCGGGATCGATACCCGGATTCTCCATTTCTTCGTCTATTTTCCATGCTCTTTGGAAACTAGGATCTGATTGATATAATCAGTGTGTTGATATTGTGGGGAATTAGCTCAAGTGGTAGAGCGCTCGCTTTGCATGTGAGAGGTACCGGGATCGATACCCGGATTCTCCAGCAGATTATCTTTTTATTTTCACTCGTTTCTTTGCGAATTGCTTTGCAGGCAATTGAATATCTGTGCTGCAAGTATTTTCCAAGGCAGTTGGTGGATTAGCTGATGGATGTTGTAGATTTGTGGAAAGGTGTATTTTCCAAATTGATGGTTTTTGACTTTTCATTGATTTCTTTGAGAATTGCTTTGCAAGCAATTCAATATCTAGGCAAGTATTTTTGAAGGCAGCTGGGCGTGGGGGAATTAGCTCAAGTGGTAGAGCGCTCGCTTAGCATGTGAGAGGTACCGGGATCGATACCCGGATTCTCCATTTCTTCGTCTATTTTCCATGCTCTTTGGAAACTACGATCTGATTGATATAATCAGTGTGTTGATATTGTGGGGAATTAGCTCAAGTGGTAGAGCGCTCGCTTTGCATGTGAGAGGTACCGGGATCGATACCCGGATTCTCCAGCAGATTATCTTTTTATTTTCACTCGTTTCTTTGCGAATTGCTTTGCAGGCAATTGAATATCTGTGCTGCAAGTATTTTCCCAGGCAGTTGGTGGATTAGCTGATGGATGTTGTAGATTTGTGGAAAGGTGTATTTTCCAAATTGATGGTTTTTGACTTTTCATTGATTTCTTTGAGAATTGCTTTGCAAGCAATTCAATATCTAGGCAAGTATTTTTGAAGGCAGCTTGGCGTGGGGGAATTAGCTCAAGTGGTAGAGCGCTCGCTTAGCATGTGAGAGTTACCGGGATCGATACCCGGACTCTCCATTTCTTCGTCTATTTTCCATGCTCTTTGGAAACTACGATCTGATTGATATAATCAGTGTGTTGATATTGTGGGGAATTAGCTCAAGTGGTAGAGCGCTCGCTTTGCATGTGAGAGGTACCGGGATCGATACCCGGATTCTCCAGCAGATTATCTTTTTATTTTCACTCGTTTCTTTGCGAATTGCTTTGCAGGCAATTGAATATCTGTGCTGCAAGTATTTTCCAAGGCAGTTGGTGGATTAGCTGATGGATGTTGTAGATTTGTGGAAAGGTGTATTTTCCAAATTGATGGTTTTTGACTTTTCATTGATTTCTTTGAGAATTGCTTTGCAAGCAATTCAATATCTAGGCAAGTATTTTTGAAGGCAGCTGGGCGTGGGGGAATTAGCTCAAGTGGTAGAGCGCTCGCTTAGCATGTGAGAGGTACCGGGATCGATACCCGGATTCTCCATTTCTTCGTCTATTTTCCATGCTCTTTGGAAACTACGATCTGATTGATATAATCAGTGTGTTGATATTGTGGGGAATTAGCTCAAGTGGTAGAGCGCTCGCTTTGCATGTGAGAGGTACCGAGATCGATACCCGGATTCTCCAGCAGATTATCTTTTTATTTTCACTCGTTTCTTTGCGAATTGCTTTGCAGGCAATTGAATATCTGTGCTGCAAGTATTTTCCAAGGCAGTTGGTGGATTAGCTGATGGATGTTGTAGATTTGTGGAAAGGTGTATTTTCCAAATTGATGGTTTTTGACTTTTCATTGATTTCTTTGAGAATTGCTTTGCAAGCAATTCAATATCTAGGCAAGTATTTTTGAAGGCAGCTGGGCGTGGGGGAATTAGCTCAAGTGGTAGAGCGCTCGCTTAGCATGTGAGAGGTACCGGGATCGATACCCGGATTCTCCATTTCTTCGTCTATTTTCCATGCTCTTTGGAAACTACGATCTGATTGATATAATCAGTGTGTTGATATTGTGGGGAATTAGCTCAAGTGGTAGAGCGCTCGCTTTGCATGTGAGAGGTACCGGGATCGATACCCGGATTCTCCAGCAGATTATCTTTTTATTTTCACTCGTTTCTTTGCGAATTGCTTTGCAGGCAATTGAATATCTGTGCTGCAAGTATTTTCCAAGGCAGTTGGTGGATTAGCTGATGGATGTTGTAGATTTGTGGAAAGGTGTATTTTCCAAATTGATGGTTTTTGACTTTTCATTGATTTCTTTGAGAATTGCTTTGCAAGCAATTCAATATCTAGGCAAGTATTTTTGAAGGCAGCTGGGCGTGGGGGAATTAGCTCAAGTGGTAGAGCGCTCGCTTAGCATGTGAGAGGTACCGGGATCGATACCCGGATTCTCCATTTCTTCGTCTATTTTCCATGCTCTTTGGAAACTACGATCTGATTGATATAATCAGTGTGTTGATATTGTGGGGAATTAGCTCAAGTGGTAGAGCGCTCGCTTTGCATGTGAGAGGTACCGGGATCGATACCCGGATTCTCCAGCAGATTATCTTTTTATTTTCACTCGTTTCTTTGCGAATTGCTTTGCAGGCAATTGAATATCTGTGCTGCAAGTATTTTCCAAGGCAGTTGGTGGATTAGCTGATGGATGTTGTAGATTTGTGGAAAGGTGTATTTTCCAAATTGATGGTTTTTGACTTTTCATTGATTTCTTTGAGAATTGCTTTGCAAGCAATTCAATATCTAGGCAAGTATTTTTGAAGGCAGCTGGGCGTGGGGGAATTAGCTCAAGTGGTAGAGCGCTCGCTTAGCATGTGAGAGTTACCGGGATCGATACCCGGATTCTCCATTTCTTCGTCTATTTTCCATGCTCTTTGGAAACTACGATCTGATTGATATAATCAGTGTGTTGATATTGTGGGGAATTAGCTCAAGTGGTAGAGCGCTCGCTTTGCATGTGAGAGGTACCGGGATCGATACCCGGATTCTCCAGCAGATTATCTTTTTATTTTCACTCGTTTCTTTGCGAATTGCTTTGCAGGCAATTGAATATCTGTGCTGCAAGTATTTTCCAAGGCAGTTGGTGGATTAGCTGATGGATGTTGTAGATTTGTGGAAAGGTGTATTTTCCAAATTGATGGTTTTTGACTTTTCATTGATTTCTTTGAGAATTGCTTTGCAAGCAATTCAATATCTAGGCAAGTATTTTTGAAGGCAGCTGGGCGTGGGGGAATTAGCTCAAGTGGTAGAGCGCTCGCTTAGCATGTGAGAGGTACCGGGATCGATACCCGGATTCTCCATTTCTTCGTCTATTTTCCATGCTCTTTGGAAACTACGATCTGATTGATATAATCAGTGTGTTGATATTGTGGGGAATTAGCTCAAGTGGTAGAGCGCTCGCTTTGCATGTGAGAGGTACCGAGATCGATACCCGGATTCTCCAGCAGATTATCTTTTTATTTTCACTCGTTTCTTTGCGAATTGCTTTGCAGGCAATTGAATATCTGTGCTGCAAGTATTTTCCAAGGCAGTTGGTGGATTAGCTGATGGATGTTGTAGATTTGTGGAAAGGTGTATTTTCCAAATTGATGGTTTTTGACTTTTCATTGATTTCTTTGAGAATTGCTTTGCAAGCAATTCAATATCTAGGCAAGTATTTTTGAAGGCAGCTGGGCGTGGGGGAATTAGCTCAAGTGGTAGAGCGCTCGCTTAGCATGTGAGAGGTACCGGGATCGATACCCGGATTCTCCATTTCTTCGTCTATTTTCCATGCTCTTTGGAAACTACGATCTGATTGATATAATCAGTGTGTTGATATTGTGGGGAATTAGCTCAAGTGGTAGAGCGCTCGCTTTGCATGTGAGAGGTACCGGGATCGATACCCGGATTCTCCATTTCTTCGTCTATTTTCCATGCTCTTTGGAAACTACGATCTGATTGATATAATCAGTGTGTTGATATTGTGGGTAATTAGCTCAAGTTGTAGAGCGCTCGCTTTGCATGTGAGAGGTACCGGGATCGATACCCGGATTCTCCAGCAGATTATCTTTTTATTTTCACTCGTTTCTTTGCGAATTGCTTTGCAGGCAATTGAATATCTGTGCTGCAAGTATTTTCCAAGGCAGTTGGTGGATTAGCTGATGGATGTTGTAGATTTGTGGAAAGGTGTATTTTCCAAATTGATGGTTTTTGACTTTTCATTGATTTCTTTGAGAATTGCTTTGCAAGCAATTCAATATCTAGGCAAGTATTTTTGAAGGCAGCTGGGCGTGGGGGAATTAGCTCAAGTGGTAGAGCGCTCGCTTAGCATGTGAGAGGTACCGGGATCGATACCCGGATTCTCCATTTCTTCGTCTATTTTCCATGCTCTTTGGAAACTACGATCTGATTGATATAATCAGTGTGTTGATATTGTGGGGAATTAGCTCAAGTGGTAGAGCGCTCGCTTTGCATGTGAGAGGTACCGGGATCGATACCCGGATTCTCCAGCAGATTATCTTTTTATTTTCACTCGTTTCTTTGCGAATTGCTTTGCAGGCAATTGAATATCTGTGCTGCAAGTATTTTCCAAGGCAGTTGGTGGATTAGCTGATGGATGTTGTAGATTTGTGGAAAGGTGTATTTTCCAAATTGATGGTTTTTGACTTTTCATTGATTTCTTTGAGAATTGCTTTGCAAGCAATTCAATATCTAGGCAAGTATTTTTGAAGGCAGCTGGGCGTGGGGGAATTAGCTCAAGTGGTAGAGCGCTCGCTTAGCATGTGAGAGGTACCGGGATCGATACCCGGATTCTCCATTTCTTCGTCTATTTTCCATGCTCTTTGGAAACTACGATCTGATTGATATAATCAGTGTGTTGATATTGTGGGGAATTAGCTCAAGTGGTAGAGCGCTCGCTTTGCATGTGAGAGGTACCGGGATCGATACCCGGATTCTCCAGCAGATTATCTTTTTATTTTCACTCGTTTCTTTGCGAATTGCTTTGCAGGCAATTGAATATCTGTGCTGCAAGTATTTTCCAAGGCAGTTGGTGGATTAGCTGATGGATGTTGTAGATTTGTGGAAAGGTGTATTTTCCAAATTGATGGTTTTTGACTTTTCATTGATTTCTTTGAGAATTGCTTTGCAAGCAATTCAATATCTAGGCAAGTATTTTTGAAGGCAGCTGGGCGTGGGGGAATTAGCTCAAGTGGTAGAGCGCTCGCTTAGCATGTGAGAGGTACCGGGATCGATACCCGGATTCTCCATTTCTTCGTCTATTTTCCATGCTCTTTGGAAACTACGATCTGATTGATATAATCAGTGTGTTGATATTGTGGGGAATTAGCTCAAGTGGTAGAGCGCTCGCTTTGCATGTGAGAGGTACCGGGATCGATACCCGGATTCTCCAGCAGATTATCTTTTTATTTTCACTCGTTTCTTTGCGAATTGCTTTGCAGGCAATTGAATATCTGTGCTGCAAGTATTTTCCAAGGCAGTTGGTGGATTAGCTGATGGATGTTGTAGATTTGTGGAAAGGTGTATTTTCCAAATTGATGGTTTTTGACTTTTCATTGATTTCTTTGAGAATTGCTTTGCAAGCAATTCAATATCTAGGCAAGTATTTTTGAAGGCAGCTGGGCGTGGGGGAATTAGCTCAAGCGGTAGAGCGCTCGCTTAGCATGTGAGAGGTACCGGGATCGATACCCGGATTCTCCATTTCTTCGTCTATTTTCCATGCTCTTTGGAAACTACGATCTGATTGATATAATCAGTGTGTTGATATTGTGGGGAATTAGCTCAAGTGGTAGAGCGCTCGCTTTGCATGTGAGAGGTACCGGGATCGATACCCGGATTCTCCAGCAGATTATCTTTTTATTTTCACTCGTTTCTTTGCGAATTGCTTTGCAGGCAATTGAATATCTGTGCTGCAAGTATTTTCCAAGGCAGTTGGTGAATTAGCTGATGGATGTTGTAGATTTGTGGAAAGGTGTATTTTCCAAATTGATGGTTTTTGACTTTTCATTGATTTCTTTGAGAATTGCTTTGCAAGCAATTCAATATCTAGGCAAGTATTTTTGAAGGCAGCTGGGCGT
Source organism: Sepioteuthis lessoniana (assembly GCA_963585895.1). NCBI lineage: Eukaryota > Metazoa > Mollusca > Cephalopoda > Myopsida > Loliginidae > Sepioteuthis > Sepioteuthis lessoniana. Next base: position 55,243,103 of record OY757941.1, on the reverse strand, counting down.
GGGGGAATTAGCTCAAGTGGTAGAGCGCTCGCTTAGCATGTGAGAGGTACCGGGATCGATACCCGGATTCTCCATTTCTTCGTCTATTTTCCATGCTCTTTGGAAACTACGATCTGATTGATATAATCAGTGTGTTGATATTGTGGGGAATTAGCTCAAGTGGTAGAGCGCTCGCTTTGCATGTGAGAGGTACCGGGATCGATACCCGGATTCTCCAGCAGATTATCTTTTTATTTTCACTCGTTTCTTTGCGAATTGCTTTGCAGGCAATTGAATATCTGTGCTGCAAGTATTTTCCAAGGCAGTTGGTGGATTAGCTGATGGATGTTGTAGATTTGTGGAAAGGTGTATTTTCCAAATTGATGGTTTTTGACTTTTCATTGATTTCTTTGAGAATTGCTTTGCAAGCAATTCAATATCTAGGCAAGTATTTTTGAAGGCAGCTGGGCGTGGGGGAATTAGCTCAAGTGGTAGAGCGCTCGCTTAGCATGTGAGAGATACCGGGATCGATACCCGGATTCTCCATTTCTTCGTCTATTTTCCATGCTCTTTGGAAACTACGATCTGATTGATATAATCAGTGTGTTGATATTGTGGGGAATTAGCTCAAGTGGTAGAGCGCTCGCTTTGCATGTGAGAGGTACCGGGATCGATACCCGGATTCTCCAGCAGATTATCTTTTTATTTTCACTCGTTTCTTTGCGAATTGCTTTGCAGGCAATTGAATATCTGTGCTGCAAGTATTTTCCAAGGCAGTTGGTGGATTAGCTGATGGATGTTGTAGATTTGTGGAAAGGTGTATTTTCCAAATTGATGGTTTTTGACTTTTCATTGATTTCTTTGAGAATTGCTTTGCAAGCAATTCAATATCTAGGCAAGTATTTTTGAAGGCAGCTGGGCGTGGGGGAATTAGCTCAAGTGGTAGAGCGCTCGCTTAGCATGTGAGAGGTACCGGGATCGATACCCGGATTCTCCATTTCTTCGTCTATTTTCCATGCTCTTTGGAAACTACGATCTGATTGATATAATCAGTGTGTTGATATTGTGGGGAATTAGCTCAAGTGGTAGAGCGCTCGCTTTGCATGTGAGAGGTACCGGGATCGATACCCGGATTCTCCAGAAGATTATCTTTTTATTTTCACTCGTTTCTTTGCGAATTGCTTTGCAGGCAATTGAATATCTGTGCTGCAAGTATTTTCCAAGGCAGTTGGTGGATTAGCTGATGGATGTTGTAGATTTGTGGAAAGGTGTATTTTCCAAATTGATGGTTTTTGACTTTTCATTGATTTCTTTGAGAATTGCTTTGCAAGCAATTCAATATCTAGGCAAGTATTTTTGAAGGCAGCTGGGCGTGGGGGAATTAGCTCAAGTGGTAGAGCGCTCGCTTTGCATGTGAGAGGTACCGGGATCGATACCCGGATTCTCCAGCAGATTATCTTTTTATTTTCACTCGTTTCTTTGCGAATTGCTTTGCAGGCAATTGAATATCTGTGCTGCAAGTATTTTCCAAGGCAGTTGGTGGATTAGCTGATGGATGTTGTAGATTTGTGGAAAGGTGTATTTTCCAAATTGATGGTTTTTGACTTTTCATTGATTTCTTTGAGAATTGCTTTGCAAGCAATTCAATATCTAGGCAAGTATTTTTGAAGGCAGCTGGGCGTGGGGGAATTAGCTCAAGTGGTAGAGCGCTCGCTTAGCATGTGAGAGGTACCGGGATCGATACCCGGATTCTCCATTTCTTCGTCTATTTTCCATGCTCTTTGGAAACTACGATCTGATTGATATAATCAGTGTGTTGATATTGTGGGGAATTAGCTCAAGTGGTAGAGCGCTCGCTTTGCATGTGAGAGGTACCGGGATCGATACCCGGATTCTCCAGCAGATTATCTTTTTATTTTCACTCGTTTCTTTGCGAATTGCTTTGCAGGCAATTGAATATCTGTGCTGCAAGTATTTTCCAAGGCAGTTGGTGGATTAGCTGATGGATGTTGTAGATTTGTGGAAAGGTGTATTTTCCAAATTGATGGTTTTTGACTTTTCATTGATTTCTTTGAGAATTGCTTTGCAAGCAATTCAATATCTAGGCAAGTATTTTTGAAGGCAGCTGGGCGTGGGGGAATTAGCTCAAGTGGTAGAGCGCTCGCTTAGCATGTGAGAGGTACCGGGATCGATATCCGGATTCTCCATTTCTTCGTCTATTTTCCATGCTCTTTGGAAACTACGATCTGATTGATATAATCAGTGTGTTGATATTGTGGGGAATTAGCTCAAGTGGTAGAGCGCTCGCTTTGCATGTGAGAGGTACCGGGATCGATACCCGGATTCTCCAGCAGATTATCTTTTTATTTTCACTCGTTTCTTTGCGAATTGCTTTGCAGGCAATTGAATATCTGTGCTGCAAGTATTTTCCAAGGCAGTTGGTGGATTAGCTGATGGATGTTGTAGATTTGTGGAAAGGTGTATTTTCCAAATTGATGGTTTTTGACTTTTCATTGATTTCTTTGAGAATTGCTTTGCAAGCAATTCAATATCTAGGCAAGTATTTTTGAAGGCAGCTGGGCGTGGGGGAATTAGCTCAAGTGGTAGAGCGCTCGCTTAGCATGTGAGAGGTACCGGGATCGATACCCGGATTCTCCATTTCTTCGTCTATTTTCCATGCTCTTTGGAAACTACGATCTGATTGATATAATCAGTGTGTTGATATTGTGGGGAATTAGCTCAAGTGGTAGAGCGCTCGCTTTGCATGTGAGAGGTACCGGGATCGATACCCGGATTCTCCAGCAGATTATCTTTTTATTTTCACTCGTTTCTTTGCGAATTGCTTTGCAGGCAATTGAATATCTGTGCTGCAAGTATTTTCCAAGGCAGTTGGTGGATTAGCTGATGGATGTTGTAGATTTGTGGAAAGGTGTATTTTCCAAATTGATGGTTTTTGACTTTTCATTGATTTCTTTGAGAATTGCTTTGCAAGCAATTCAATATCTAGGCAAGTATTTTTGAAGGCAGCTGGGCGTGGGGGAATTAGCTCAAGTGGTAGAGCGCTCGCTTAGCATGTGAGAGGTACCGGGATCGATACCCGGATTCTCCATTTCTTCGTCTATTTTCCATGCTCTTTGGAAACTACGATCTGATTGATATAATCAGTGTGTTGATATTGTGGGGAATTAGCTCAAGTGGTAGGGCGCTCGCTTTGCATGTGAGAGGTACCGGGATCGATACCCGGATTCTCCAGCAGATTATCTTTTTATTTTCACTCGTTTCTTTGCGAATTGCTTTGCAGGCAATTGAATATCTGTGCTGCAAGTATTTTCCAAGGCAGTTGGTGGATTAGCTGATGGATGTTGTAGATTTGTGGAAAGGTGTATTTTCCAAATTGATGGTTTTTGACTTTTCATTGATTTCTTTGAGAATTGCTTTGCAAGCAATTCAATATCTAGGCAAGTATTTTTGAAGGCAGCTGGGCGTGGGGGAATTAGCTCAAGTGGTAGAGCGCTCGCTTAGCATGTGAGAGGTACCGGGATCGATACCCGGATTCTCCATTTCTTCGTCTATTTTCCATGCTCTTTGGAAACTACGATCTGATTGATATAATCAGTGTGTTGATATTGTGGGGAATTAGCTCAAGTGGTAGAGCGCTCGCTTTGCATGTGAGAGGTACCGGGATCGATACCCGGATTCTCCAGCAGATTATCTTTTTATTTTCACTCGTTTCTTTGCGAATTGCTTTGCAGGCAATTGAATATCTGTGCTGCAAGTATTTTCCAAGGCAGTTGGTGGATTAGCTGATGGATGTTGTAGATTTGTGGAAAGGTGTATTTTCCAAATTGATGGTTTTTGACTTTTCATTGATTTCTTTGAGAATTGCTTTGCAAGCAATTCAATATCTAGGCAAGTATTTTTGAAGGCAGCTGGGCGTGGGGGAATTAGCTCAAGTGGTAGAGCGCTCGCTTAGCATGTGAGAGGTACCGGGATCGATACCCGGATTCTCCATTTCTTCGTCTATTTTCCATGCTCTTTGGAAACTACGATCTGATTGATATAATCAGTGTGTTGATATTGTGGGGAATTAGCTCAAGTGGTAGAGCGCTCGCTTTGCATGTGAGAGGTACCGGGATCGATACCCGGATTCTCCAGAAGATTATCTTTTTATTTTCACTCGTTTCTTTGCGAATTGCTTTGCAGGCAATTGAATATCTGTGCTGCAAGTATTTTCCAAGGCAGTTGGTGGATTAGCTGATGGATGTTGTAGATTTGTGGAAAGGTGTATTTTCCAAATTGATGGTTTTTGACTTTTCATTGATTTCTTTGAGAATTGCTTTGCAAGCAATTCAATATCTAGGCAAGTATTTTTGAAGGCAGCTGGGCGTGGGGGAATTAGCTCAAGTGGTAGAGCGCTCGCTTAGCATGTGAGAGGTACCGGGATCGATACCCGGATTCTCCATTTCTTCGTCTATTTTCCATGCTCTTTGGAAACTACGATCTGATTGATATAATCAGTGTGTTGATATTGTGGGGAATTAGCTCAAGTGGTAGAGCGCTCGCTTTGCATGTGAGAGGTACCGGGATCGATACCCGGATTCTCCAGCAGATTATCTTTTTATTTTCACTCGTTTCTTTGCGAATTGCTTTGCAGGCAATTGAATATCTGTGCTGCAAGTATTTTCCAAGGCAGTTGGTGGATTAGCTGATGGATGTTGTAGATTTGTGGAAAGGTGTATTTTCCAAATTGATGGTTTTTGACTTTTCATTGATTTCTTTGAGAATTGCTTTGCAAGCAATTCAATATCTAGGCAAGTATTTTTGAAGGCAGCTGGGCGTGGGGGAATTAGCTCAAGTGGTAGAGCGCTCGCTTAGCATGTGAGAGGTACCGGGATCGATACCCGGATTCTCCATTTCTTCGTCTATTTTCCATGCTCTTTGGAAACTACGATCTGATTGATATAATCAGTGTGTTGATATTGTGGGGAATTAGCTCAAGTGGTAGGGCGCTCGCTTTGCATGTGAGAGGTACCGGGATCGATACCCGGATTCTCCAGCAGATTATCTTTTTATTTTCACTCGTTTCTTTGCGAATTGCTTTGCAGGCAATTGAATATCTGTGCTGCAAGTATTTTCCAAGGCAGTTGGTGGATTAGCTGATGGATGTTGTAGATTTGTGGAAAGGTGTATTTTCCAAATTGATGGTTTTTGACTTTTCATTGATTTCTTTGAGAATTGCTTTGCAAGCAATTCAATATCTAGGCAAGTATTTTTGAAGGCAGCTGGGCGTGGGGGAATTAGCTCAAGTGGTAGAGCGCTCGCTTAGCATGTGAGAGGTACCGGGATCGATACCCGGATTCTCCATTTCTTCGTCTATTTTCCATGCTCTTTGGAAACTACGATCTGATTGATATAATCAGTGTGTTGATATTGTGGGGAATTAGCTCAAGTGGTAGAGCGCTCGCTTTGCATGTGAGAGGTACCGGGATCGATACCCGGATTCTCCAGAAGATTATCTTTTTATTTTCACTCGTTTCTTTGCGAATTGCTTTGCAGGCAATTGAATATCTGTGCTGCAAGTATTTTCCAAGGCAGTTGGTGGATTAGCTGATGGATGTTGTAGATTTGTGGAAAGGTGTATTTTCCAAATTGATGGTTTTTGACTTTTCATTGATTTCTTTGAGAATTGCTTTGCAAGCAATTCAATATCTAGGCAAGTATTTTTGAAGGCAGCTGGGCGTGGGGGAATTAGCTCAAGTGGTAGAGCGCTCGCTTAGCATGTGAGAGGTACCGGGATCGATACCCGGATTCTCCATTTCTTCGTCTATTTTCCATGCTCTTTGGAAACTACGATCTGATTGATATAATCAGTGTGTTGATATTGTGGGGAATTAGCTCAAGTGGTAGAGCGCTCGCTTTGCATGTGAGAGGTACCGGGATCGATACCCGGATTCTCCAGCAGATTATCTTTTTATTTTCACTCGTTTCTTTGCGAATTGCTTTGCAGGCAATTGAATATCTGTGCTGCAAGTATTTTCCAAGGCAGTTGGTGGATTAGCTGATGGATGTTGTAGATTTGTGGAAAGGTGTATTTTCCAAATTGATGGTTTTTGACTTTTCATTGATTTCTTTGAGAATTGCTTTGCAAGCAATTCAATATCTAGGCAAGTATTTTTGAAGGCAGCTGGGCGTGGGGGAATTAGCTCAAGTGGTAGAGCGCTCGCTTAGCATGTGAGAGGTACCGGGATCGATACCCGGATTCTCCATTTCTTCGTCTATTTTCCATGCTCTTTGGAAACTACGATCTGATTGATATAATCAGTGTGTTGATATTGTGGGGAATTAGCTCAAGTGGTAGAGCGCTCGCTTTGCATGTGAGAGGTACCGGGATCGATACCCGGATTCTCCAGCAGATTATCTTTTTATTTTCACTCGTTTCTTTGCGAATTGCTTTGCAGGCAATTGAATATCTGTGCTGCAAGTATTTTCCAAGGCAGTTGGTGGATTAGCTGATGGATGTTGTAGATTTGTGGAAAGGTGTATTTTCCAAATTGATGGTTTTTGACTTTTCATTGATTTCTTTGAGAATTGCTTTGCAAGCAATTCAATATCTAGGCAAGTATTTTTGAAGGCAGCTGGGCGTGGGGGAATTAGCTCAAGTGGTAGAGCGCTCGCTTAGCATGTGAGAGGTACCGGGATCGATACCCGGATTCTCCATTTCTTCGTCTATTTTCCATGCTCTTTGGAAACTACGATCTGATTGATATAATCAGTGTGTTGATATTGTGGGGAATTAGCTCAAGTGGTAGAGCGCTCGCTTTGCATGTGAGAGGTACCGGGATCGATACCCGGATTCTCCAGCAGATTATCTTTTTATTTTCACTCGTTTCTTTGCGAATTGCTTTGCAGGCAATTGAATATCTGTGCTGCAAGTATTTTCCAAGGCAGTTGGTGGATTAGCTGATGGATGTTGTAGATTTGTGGAAAGGTGTATTTTCCAAATTGATGGTTTTTGACTTTTCATTGATTTCTTTGAGAATTGCTTTGCAAGCAATTCAATATCTAGGCAAGTATTTTTGAAGGCAGCTGGGCGTGGGGGAATTAGCTCAAGTGGTAGAGCGCTCGCTTAGCATGTGAGAGGTACCGGGATCGATACCCGGATTCTCCATTTCTTCGTCTATTTTCCATGCTCTTTGGAAACTACGATCTGATTGATATAATCAGTGTGTTGATATTGTGGGGAATTAGCTCAAGTGGTAGAGCGCTCGCTTTGCATGTGAGAGGTACCGGGATCGATACCCGGATTCTCCAGCAGATTATCTTTTTATTTTCACTCGTTTCTTTGCGAATTGCTTTGCAGGCAATTGAATATCTGTGCTGCAAGTATTTTCCAAGGCAGTTGGTGGATTAGCTGATGGATGTTGTAGATTTGTGGAAAGGTGTATTTTCCAAATTGATGGTTTTTGACTTTTCATTGATTTCTTTGAGAATTGCTTTGCAAGCAATTCAATATCTAGGCAAGTATTTTTGAAGGCAGCTGGGCGTGGGGGAATTAGCTCAAGTGGTAGAGCGCTCGCTTAGCATGTGAGAGGTACCGGGATCGATACCCGGATTCTCCATTTCTTCGTCTATTTTCCATGCTCTTTGGAAACTACGATCTGATTGATATAATCAGTGTGTTGATATTGTGGGGAATTAGCTCAAGTGGTAGGGCGCTCGCTTTGCATGTGAGAGGTACCGGGATCGATACCCGGATTCTCCAGCAGATTATCTTTTTATTTTCACTCGTTTCTTTGCGAATTGCTTTGCAGGCAATTGAATATCTGTGCTGCAAGTATTTTCCAAGGCAGTTGGTGGATTAGCTGATGGATGTTGTAGATTTGTGGAAAGGTGTATTTTCCAAATTGATGGTTTTTGACTTTTCATTGATTTCTTTGAGAATTGCTTTGCAAGCAATTCAATATCTAGGCAAGTATTTTTGAAGGCAGCTGGGCGTGGGGGAATTAGCTCAAGTGGTAGAGCGCTCGCTTAGCATGTGAGAGGTACCGGGATCGATACCCGGATTCTCCATTTCTTCGTCTATTTTCCATGCTCTTTGGAAACTACGATCTGATTGATATAATCAGTGTGTTGATATTGTGGGGAATTAGCTCAAGTGGTAGAGCGCTCGCTTTGCATGTGAGAGGTACCGGGATCGATACCCGGATTCTCCAGAAGATTATCTTTTTATTTTCACTCGTTTCTTTGCGAATTGCTTTGCAGGCAATTGAATATCTGTGCTGCAAGTATTTTCCAAGGCAGTTGGTGGATTAGCTGATGGATGTTGTAGATTTGTGGAAAGGTGTATTTTCCAAATTGATGGTTTTTGACTTTTCATTGATTTCTTTGAGAATTGCTTTGCAAGCAATTCAATATCTAGGCAAGTATTTTTGAAGGCAGCTGGGCGTGGGGGAATTAGCTCAAGTGGTAGAGCGCTCGCTTAGCATGTGAGAGGTACCGGGATCGATACCCGGATTCTCCATTTCTTCGTCTATTTTCCATGCTCTTTGGAAACTACGATCTGATTGATATAATCAGTGTGTTGATATTGTGGGGAATTAGCTCAAGTGGTAGAGCGCTCGCTTTGCATGTGAGAGGTACCGGGATCGATACCCGGATTCTCCAGCAGATTATCTTTTTATTTTCACTCGTTTCTTTGCGAATTGCTTTGCAGGCAATTGAATATCTGTGCTGCAAGTATTTTCCAAGGCAGTTGGTGGATTAGCTGATGGATGTTGTAGATTTGTGGAAAGGTGTATTTTCCAAATTGATGGTTTTTGACTTTTCATTGATTTCTTTGAGAATTGCTTTGCAAGCAATTCAATATCTAGGCAAGTATTTTTGAAGGCAGCTGGGCGTGGGGGAATTAGCTCAAGTGGTAGAGCGCTCGCTTAGCATGTGAGAGGTACCGGGATCGATACCCGGATTCTCCATTTCTTCGTCTATTTTCCATGCTCTTTGGAAACTACGATCTGATTGATATAATCAGTGTGTTGATATTGTGGGGAATTAGCTCAAGTGGTAGGGCGCTCGCTTTGCATGTGAGAGGTACCGGGATCGATACCCGGATTCTCCAGCAGATTATCTTTTTATTTTCACTCGTTTCTTTGCGAATTGCTTTGCAGGCAATTGAATATCTGTGCTGCAAGTATTTTCCAAGGCAGTTGGTGGATTAGCTGATGGATGTTGTAGATTTGTGGAAAGGTGTATTTTCCAAATTGATGGTTTTTGACTTTTCATTGATTTCTTTGAGAATTGCTTTGCAAGCAATTCAATATCTAGGCAAGTATTTTTGAAGGCAGCTGGGCGTGGGGGAATTAGCTCAAGTGGTAGAGCGCTCGCTTAGCATGTGAGAGGTACCGGGATCGATACCCGGATTCTCCATTTCTTCGTCTATTTTCCATGCTCTTTGGAAACTACGATCTGATTGATATAATCAGTGTGTTGATATTGTGGGGAATTAGCTCAAGTGGTAGAGCGCTCGCTTTGCATGTGAGAGGTACCGGGATCGATACCCGGATTCTCCAGAAGATTATCTTTTTATTTTCACTCGTTTCTTTGCGAATTGCTTTGCAGGCAATTGAATATCTGTGCTGCAAGTATTTTCCAAGGCAGTTGGTGGATTAGCTGATGGATGTTGTAGATTTGTGGAAAGGTGTATTTTCCAAATTGATGGTTTTTGACTTTTCATTGATTTCTTTGAGAATTGCTTTGCAAGCAATTCAATATCTAGGCAAGTATTTTTGAAGGCAGCTGGGCGTGGGGGAATTAGCTCAAGTGGTAGAGCGCTCGCTTAGCATGTGAGAGGTACCGGGATCGATACCCGGATTCTCCATTTCTTCGTCTATTTTCCATGCTCTTTGGAAACTACGATCTGATTGATATAATCAGTGTGTTGATATTGTGGGGAATTAGCTCAAGTGGTAGAGCGCTCGCTTTGCATGTGAGAGGTACCGGGATCGATACCCGGATTCTCCAGCAGATTATCTTTTTATTTTCACTCGTTTCTTTGCGAATTGCTTTGCAGGCAATTGAATATCTGTGCTGCAAGTATTTTCCAAGGCAGTTGGTGGATTAGCTGATGGATGTTGTAGATTTGTGGAAAGGTGTATTTTCCAAATTGATGGTTTTTGACTTTTCATTGATTTCTTTGAGAATTGCTTTGCAAGCAATTCAATATCTAGGCAAGTATTTTTGAAGGCAGCTGGGCGTGGGGGAATTAGCTCAAGTGGTAGAGCGCTCGCTTAGCATGTGAGAGGTACCGGGATCGATACCCGGATTCTCCATTTCTTCGTCTATTTTCCATGCTCTTTGGAAACTACGATCTGATTGATATAATCAGTGTGTTGATATTGTGGGGAATTAGCTCAAGTGGTAGAGCGCTCGCTTTGCATGTGAGAGGTACCGGGATCGATACCCGGATTCTCCAGAAGATTATCTTTTTATTTTCACTCGTTTCTTTGCGAATTGCTTTGCAGGCAATTGAATATCTGTGCTGCAAGTATTTTCCAAGGCAGTTGGTGGATTAGCTGATGGATGTTGTAGATTTGTGGAAAGGTGTATTTTCCAAATTGATGGTTTTTGACTTTTCATTGATTTCTTTGAGAATTGCTTTGCAAGCAATTCAATATCTAGGCAAGTATTTTTGAAGGCAGCTGGGCGTGGGGGAATTAGCTCAAGTGGTAGAGCGCTCGCTTAGCATGTGAGAGGTACCGGGATCGATACCCGGATTCTCCATTTCTTCGTCTATTTTCCATGCTCTTTGGAAACTACGATCTGATTGATATAATCAGTGTGTTGATATTGTGGGGAATTAGCTCAAGTGGTAGAGCGCTCGCTTTGCATGTGAGAGGTACCGGGATCGATACCCGGATTCTCCAGCAGATTATCTTTTTATTTTCACTCGTTTCTTTGCGAATTGCTTTGCAGGCAATTGAATATCTGTGCTGCAAGTATTTTCCAAGGCAGTTGGTGGATTAGCTGATGGATGTTGTAGATTTGTGGAAAGGTGTATTTTCCAAATTGATGGTTTTTGACTTTTCATTGATTTCTTTGAGAATTGCTTTGCAAGCAATTCAATATCTAGGCAAGTATTTTTGAAGGCAGCTGGGCGTGGGGGAATTAGCTCAAGTGGTAGAGCGCTCGCTTAGCATGTGAGAGGTACCGGGATCGATACCCGGATTCTCCATTTCTTCGTCTATTTTCCATGCTCTTTGGAAACTACGATCTGATTGATATAATCAGTGTGTTGATATTGTGGGGAATTAGCTCAAGTGGTAGAGCGCTCGCTTTGCATGTGAGAGGTACCGGGATCGATACCCGGATTCTCCAGCAGATTATCTTTTTATTTTCACTCGTTTCTTTGCGAATTGCTTTGCAGGCAATTGAATATCTGTGCTGCAAGTATTTTCCAAGGCAGTTGGTGGATTAGCTGATGGATGTTGTAGATTTGTGGAAAGGTGTATTTTCCAAATTGATGGTTTTTGACTTTTCATTGATTTCTTTGAGAATTGCTTTGCAAGCAATTCAATATCTAGGCAAGTATTTTTGAAGGCAGCTGGGCGTGGGGGAATTAGCTCAAGTGGTAGAGCGCTCGCTTAGCATGTGAGAGGTACCGGGATCGATACCCGGATTCTCCATTTCTTCGTCTATTTTCCATGCTCTTTGGAAACTACGATCTGATTGATATAATCAGTGTGTTGATATTGTGGGGAATTAGCTCAAGTGGTAGAGCGCTCGCTTTGCATGTGAGAGGTACCGGGATCGATACCCGGATTCTCCAGCAGATTATCTTTTTATTTTCACTCGTTTCTTTGCGAATTGCTTTGCAGGCAATTGAATATCTGTGCTGCAAGTATTTTCCAAGGCAGTTGGTGGATTAGCTGATGGATGTTGTAGATTTGTGGAAAGGTGTATTTTCCAAATTGATGGTTTTTGACTTTTCATTGATTTCTTTGAGAATTGCTTTGCAAGCAATTCAATATCTAGGCAAGTATTTTTGAAGGCAGCTGGGCGTGGGGGAATTAGCTCAAGTGGTAGAGCGCTCGCTTAGCATGTGAGAGGTACCGGGATCGATACCCGGATTCTCCATTTCTTCGTCTATTTTCCATGCTCTTTGGAAACTACGATCTGATTGATATAATCAGTGTGTTGATATTGTGGGGAATTAGCTCAAGTGGTAGAGCGCTCGCTTTGCATGTGAGAGGTACCGGGATCGATACCCGGATTCTCCAGCAGATTATCTTTTTATTTTCACTCGTTTCTTTGCGAATTGCTTTGCAGGCAATTGAATATCTGTGCTGCAAGTATTTTCCAAGGCAGTTGGTGGATTAGCTGATGGATGTTGTAGATTTGTGGAAAGGTGTATTTTCCAAATTGATGGTTTTTGACTTTTCATTGATTTCTTTGAGAATTGCTTTGCAAGCAATTCAATATCTAGGCAAGTATTTTTGAAGGCAGCTGGGCGTGGGGGAATTAGCTCAAGTGGTAGAGCGCTCGCTTAGCATGTGAGAGGTACCGGGATCGATACCCGGATTCTCCATTTCTTCGTCTATTTTCCATGCTCTTTGGAAACTACGATCTGATTGATATAATCAGTGTGTTGATATTGTGGGGAATTAGCTCAAGTGGTAGAGCGCTCGCTTTGCATGTGAGAGGTACCGGGATCGATACCCGGATTCTCCAGCAGATTATCTTTTTATTTTCACTCGTTTCTTTGCGAATTGCTTTGCAGGCAATTGAATATCTGTGCTGCAAGTATTTTCCAAGGCAGTTGGTGGATTAGCTGATGGATGTTGTAGATTTGTGGAAAGGTGTATTTTCCAAATTGATGGTTTTTGACTTTTCATTGATTTCTTTGAGAATTGCTTTGCAAGCAATTCAATATCTAGGCAAGTATTTTTGAAGGCAGCTGGGCGTGGGGGAATTAGCTCAAGTGGTAGAGCGCTCGCTTAGCATGTGAGAGGTACCGGGATCGATACCCGGATTCTCCATTTCTTCGTCTATTTTCCATGCTCTTTGGAAACTACGATCTGATTGATATAATCAGTGTGTTGATATTGTGGGGAATTAGCTCAAGTGGTAGAGCGCTCGCTTTGCATGTGAGAGGTACCGGGATCGATACGCGGATTCTCCAGCAGATTATCTTTTTATTTTCACTCGTTTCTTTGCGAATTGCTTTGCAGGCAATTGAATATCTGTGCTGCAAGTATTTTCCAAGGCAGTTGGTGGATTAGCTGATGGATGTTGTAGATTTGTGGAAAGGTGTATTTTCCAAATTGATGGTTTTTGACTTTTCATTGATTTCTTTGAGAATTGCTTTGCAAGCAATTCAATATCTAGGCAAGTATTTTTGAAGGCAGCTGGGCGTGGGGGAATTAGCTCAAGTGGTAGAGCGCTCGCTTAGCATGTGAGAGGTACCGGGATCGATACCCGGATTCTCCATTTCTTCGTCTATTTTCCATGCTCTTTGGAAACTACGATCTGATTGATATAATCAGTGTGTTGATATTGTGGGGAATTAGCTCAAGTGGTAGAGCGCTCGCTTTGCATGTGAGAGGTACCGGGATCGATACCCGGATTCTCCAGCAGATTATCTTTTTATTTTCACTCGTTTCTTTGCGAATTGCTTTGCAGGCAATTGAATATCTGTGCTGCAAGTATTTTCCAAGGCAGTTGGTGGATTAGCTGATGGATGTTGTAGATTTGTGGAAAGGTGTATTTTCCAAATTGATGGTTTTTGACTTTTCATTGATTTCTTTGAGAATTGCTTTGCAAGCAATTCAATATCTAGGCAAGTATTTTTGAAGGCAGCTGGGCGTGGGGGAATTAGCTCAAGTGGTAGAGCGCTCGCTTAGCATGTGAGAGGTACCGGGATCGATACCCGGATTCTCCATTTCTTCGTCTATTTTCCATGCTCTTTGGAAACTACGATCTGATTGATATAATCAGTGTGTTGATATTGTGGGGAATTAGCTCAAGTGGTAGAGCGCTCGCTTTGCATGTGAGAGGTACCGGGATCGATACCCGGATTCTCCAGCAGATTATCTTTTTATTTTCACTCGTTTCTTTGCGAATTGCTTTGCAGGCAATTGAATATCTGTGCTGCAAGTATTTTCCAAGGCAGTTGGTGGATTAGCTGATGGATGTTGTAGATTTGTGGAAAGGTGTATTTTCCAAATTGATGGTTTTTGACTTTTCATTGATTTCTTTGAGAATTGCTTTGCAAGCAATTCAATATCTAGGCAAGTATTTTTGAAGGCAGCTGGGCGTGGGGGAATTAGCTCAAGTGGTAGAGCGCTCGCTTAGCATGTGAGAGGTACCGGGATCGATACCCGGATTCTCCATTTCTTCGTCTATTTTCCATGCTCTTTGGAAACTACGATCTGATTGATATAATCAGTGTGTTGATATTGTGGGGAATTAGCTCAAGTGGTAGAGCGCTCGCTTTGCATGTGAGAGGTACCGGGATCGATACCCGGATTCTCCAGCAGATTATCTTTTTATTTTCACTCGTTTCTTTGCGAATTGCTTTGCAGGCAATTGAATATCTGTGCTGCAAGTATTTTCCAAGGCAGTTGGTGGATTAGCTGATGGATGTTGTAGATTTGTGGAAAGGTGTATTTTCCAAATTGATGGTTTTTGACTTTTCATTGATTTCTTTGAGAATTGCTTTGCAAGCAATTCAATATCTAGGCAAGTATTTTTGAAGGCAGCTGGGCGTGGGGGAATTAGCTCAAGTGGTAGAGCGCTCGCTTAGCATGTGAGAGGTACCGGGATCGATACCCGGATTCTCCATTTCTTCGTCTATTTTCCATGCTCTTTGGAAACTACGATCTGATTGATATAATCAGTGTGTTGATATTGTGGGGAATTAGCTCAAGTGGTAGAGCGCTCGCTTTGCATGTGAGAGGTACCGGGATCGATACCCGGATTCTCCAGCAGATTATCTTTTTATTTTCACTCGTTTCTTTGCGAATTGCTTTGCAGGCAATTGAATATCTGTGCTGCAAGTATTTTCCAAGGCAGTTGGTGGATTAGCTGATGGATGTTGTAGATTTGTGGAAAGGTGTATTTTCCAAATTGATGGTTTTTGACTTTTCATTGATTTCTTTGAGAATTGCTTTGCAAGCAATTCAATATCTAGGCAAGTATTTTTGAAGGCAGCTGGGCGTGGGGGAATTAGCTCAAGTGGTAGAGCGCTCGCTTAGCATGTGAGAGGTACCGGGATCGATACCCGGATTCTCCATTTCTTCGTCTATTTTCCATGCTCTTTGGAAACTACGATCTGATTGATATAATCAGTGTGTTGATATTGTGGGGAATTAGCTCAAGTGGTAGAGCGCTCGCTTTGCATGTGAGAGGTACCGGGATCGATACCCGGATTCTCCAGCAGATTATCTTTTTATTTTCACTCGTTTCTTTGCGAATTGCTTTGCAGGCAATTGAATATCTGTGCTGCAAGTATTTTCCAAGGCAGTTGGTGGATTAGCTGATGGATGTTGTAGATTTGTGGAAAGGTGTATTTTCCAAATTGATGGTTTTTGACTTTTCATTGATTTCTTTGAGAATTGCTTTGCAAGCAATTCAATATCTAGGCAAGTATTTTTGAAGGCAGCTGGGCGTGGGGGAATTAGCTCAAGTGGTAGAGCGCTCGCTTAGCATGTGAGAGGTACCGGGATCGATACCCGGATTCTCCATTTCTTCGTCTATTTTCCATGCTCTTTGGAAACTACGATCTGATTGATATAATCAGTGTGTTGATATTGTGGGGAATTAGCTCAAGTGGTAGAGCGCTCGCTTTGCATGTGAGAGGTACCGGGATCGATACCCGGATTCTCCAGCAGATTATCTTTTTATTTTCACTCGTTTCTTTGCGAATTGCTTTGCAGGCAATTGAATATCTGTGCTGCAAGTATTTTCCAAGGCAGTTGGTGGATTAGCTGATGGATGTTGTAGATTTGTGGAAAGGTGTATTTTCCAAATTGATGGTTTTTGACTTTTCATTGATTTCTTTGAGAATTGCTTTGCAAGCAATTCAATATCTAGGCAAGTATTTTTGAAGGCAGCTGGGCGTGGGGGAATTAGCTCAAGTGGTAGAGCGCTCGCTTAGCATGTGAGAGGTACCGGGATCGATACCCGGATTCTCCATTTCTTCGTCTACTTTCCATGCTCTTTGGAAACTACGATCTGATTGATATAATCAGTGTGTTGATATTGTGGGGAATTAGCTCAAGTGGAAGAGCGCTCGCTTTGCATGTGAGAGGTACCGGGATCGATACCCGGATTCTCCAGCAGATTATCTTTTTATTTTCACTCGTTTCTTTGCGAATTGCTTTGCAGGCAATTGAATATCTGTGCTGCAAGTATTTTCCAAGGCAGTTGGTGGATTAGCTGATGGATGTTGTAGATTTGTGGAAAGGTGTATTTTCCAAATTGATGGTTTTTGACTTTTCATTGATTTCTTTGAGAATTGCTTTGCAAGCAATTCAATATCTAGGCAAGTATTTTTGAATGCAGCTGGGCGTGGGGGAATTAGCTCAAGTGGTAGAGCGCTCGCTTAGCATGTGAGAGGTACCGGGATCGATACCCGGATTCTCCATTTCTTCGTCTATTTTCCATGCTCTTTGGAAACTACGATCTGATTGATATAATCAGTGTGTTGATATTGTGGGGAATTAGCTCAAGTGGTAGAGCGCTCGCTTTGCATGTGAGAGGTACCGGGATCGATACCCGGATTCTCCAGCAGATTATCTTTTTATTTTCACTCGTTTCTTTGCGAATTGCTTTGCAGGCAATTGAATATCTGTGCTGCAAGTATTTTCCAAGGCAGTTGGTGGATTAGCTGATGGATGTTGTAGATTTGTGGAAAGGTGTATTTTCCAAATTGATGGTTTTTGACTTTTCATTGTTTTCTTTGAGAATTGCTTTGCAAGCAATTCAATATCTAGGCAAGTATTTTTGAAGGCAGCTGGGCGTGGGGGAATTATCTCAAGTGGTAGAGCGCTCGCTTAGCATGTGAGAGGTACCGGGATCGATACCCGGATTCTCCATTTCTTCGTCTATTTTCCATGCTCTTTGGAAACTACGATCTGATTGATATAATCAGTGTGTTGATATTGTGGGGAATTAGCTCAAGTGGTAGAGCGCTCGCTTTGCATGTGAGAGGTACCGGGATCGATACGCGGATTCTCCAGCAGATTATCTTTTTATTTTCACTCGTTTCTTTGCGAATTGCTTTGCAGGCAATTGAATATCTGTGCTGCAAGTATTTTCCAAGGCAGTTGGTGGATTAGCTGATGGATGTTGTAGATTTGTGGAAAGGTGTATTTTCCAAATTGATGGTTTTTGACTTTTCATTGATTTCTTTGAGAATTGCTTTGCAAGCAATTCAATATCTAGGCAAGTATTTTTGAAGGCAGCTGGGCGTGGGGGAATTAGCTCAAGTGGTAGAGCGCTCGCTTAGCATGTGAGAGGTACCGGGATCGATACCCGGATTCTCCATTTCTTCGTCTATTTTCCATGCTCTTTGGAAACTACGATCTGATTGATATAATCAGTGTGTTGATATTGTGGGGAATTAGCTCAAGTGGTAGAGCGCTCGCTTTGCATGTGAGAGGTACCGGGATCGATACCCGGATTCTCCAGCAGATTATCTTTTTATTTTCACTCGTTTCTTTGCGAATTGCTTTGCAGGCAATTGAATATCTGTGCTGCAAGTATTTTCCAAGGCAGTTGGTGGATTAGCTGATGGATGTTGTAGATTTGTGGAAAGGTGTATTTTCCAAATTGATGGTTTTTGACTTTTCATTGATTTCTTTGAGAATTGCTTTGCAAGCAATTCAATATCTAGGCAAGTATTTTTGAAGGCAGCTGGGCGTGGGGGAATTAGCTCAAGTGGTAGAGCGCTCGCTTAGCATGTGAGAGGTACCGGGATCGATACCCGGATTCTCCATTTCTTCGTCTATTTTCCATGCTCTTTGGAAACTACGATCTGATTGATATAATCAGTGTGTTGATATTGTGGGGAATTAGCTCAAGTGGTAGAGCGCTCGCTTTGCATGTGAGAGGTACCGGGATCGATACCCGGATTCTCCAGCAGATTATCTTTTTATTTTCACTCGTTTCTTTGCGAATTGCTTTGCAGGCAATTGAATATCTGTGCTGCAAGTATTTTCCAAGGCAGTTGGTGGATTAGCTGATGGATGTTGTAGATTTGTGGAAAGGTGTATTTTCCAAATTGATGGTTTTTGACTTTTCATTGATTTCTTTGAGAATTGCTTTGCAAGCAATTCAATATCTAGGCAAGTATTTTTGAAGGCAGCTGGGCGTGGGGGAATTAGCTCAAGTGGTAGAGCGCTCGCTTAGCATGTGAGAGGTACCGGGATCGATACCCGGATTCTCCATTTCTTCGTCTATTTTCCATGCTCTTTGGAAACTACGATCTGATTGATATAATCAGTGTGTTGATATTGTGGGGAATTAGCTCAAGTGGTAGAGCGCTCGCTTTGCATGTGAGAGGTACCGGGATCGATACCCGGATTCTCCAGCAGATTATCTTTTTATTTTCACTCGTTTCTTTGCGAATTGCTTTGCAGGCAATTGAATATCTGTGCTGCAAGTATTTTCCAAGGCAGTTGGTGGATTAGCTGATGGATGTTGTAGATTTGTGGAAAGGTGTATTTTCCAAATTGATGGTTTTTGACTTTTCATTGATTTCTTTGAGAATTGCTTTGCAAGCAATTCAATATCTAGGCAAGTATTTTTGAAGGCAGCTGGGCGTGGGGGAATTAGCTCAAGTGGTAGAGCGCTCGCTTAGCATGTGAGAGGTACCGGGATCGATACCCGGATTCTCCATTTCTTCGTCTATTTTCCATGCTCTTTGGAAACTACGATCTGATTGATATAATCAGTGTGTTGATATTGTGGGGAATTAGCT
>OY757941.1:54987098-55223948 GCA_963585895.1 Sepioteuthis lessoniana | reverse complement strand
ATCCAGGGAAAGGAGTAGCGCCCTCCCTTACACCTCGGTGTAGTAGCTATCGAAAAGGGAGCCTTCTGGTCGCCCTTGACTATGGTCACCAACTTTACTTATTCCTATGTACCAAGAAATAACTTATTAGATGAAGCTAGTTAATTGAAATATATAATTGCTTTCCAATTATTAGTATGAAATAAGAATACTTTCCCACGGGCATTAGTCCAAAGAGCTTTGTTCAGGATTTGAACTTGATTTCTCAGACTCTGACACTGTCAGCTCTTGTGTGACATGTATAGCAAACACAAGTCTATCTTTCAACGCTGCAGAGGGATTATTGTTGGATTAAAAAAAAATCCATTGAGTAATACCATTGAAGGTTTGCAACATAAATAACAACATGGCAGATAGTTATGGGTAATGATGTAAAATGAAAAAAAAAAAAAATGGGTGGATGGGTGGCAGAAGAGTGACCAATTGTCCAGAAGATCAACCAGCTGCAATAAGCAATTTTGTAACTTTCTTTAATCATACTCCTTCCAATGACAGGAGGAAAAAGGGGGTAAAAAAAAATTTAAAAAAATTAACCTTACACCCATTTACCTCTTGTTTTTATTTCTCCCAAGTCCAGCTGCTTTAAACCCTCTGCTTATAAATTGTTTACACAAGTAAATATTCCTTTTATTTATTTTCTTTGCAAGTGATTAGGATCTGAGCTCTTGTTTACTCACGTTGCTGAATTTTCTTTTCTTTGCTACTCTCTCTCCTCTCTTTCTCTCATTACATTTTCTCTCTTTCTTTCTCTCTGTTTTTCTCTCTTTCTCTCATTGCATTTTCTTTTTTCCTCTCTCTCTCTCTCTCATTTTTTTATCAGTCTTCTCTCTCTCTCTCTCTCTTTCTCTCTCTCTCTCTCTCTCTATTTCTCATTGCTTTTATCACGTTCTCTCTCTCACTTTCTCTCTCTCTCTCTCACTGCTTTTATCGCATTCCCTCTCTCAATCTCTCTCTCTCACTGCTTGTATCGCGTTCCTCTCTCTCTCTCACTTTCTCACTGCTTTTATCGCGTTCCCTCTCTCTCTCTCTCTTTATAACTGCTTTTAATCCAGTTTCTCGCTCTCTATTTCTAACGGCATTTAATCATGATTTTCTCTCTCTCTGCGTGCTTTAAATCGTGTTTCTCTCTTTCTCTCTCCATCTCTGTCTCTGTCTCTCTCTCTCTCTCTCTCTCTCTCTGTTCTTTAAATCGAGTGTCTCTCTTTGTGTGCTTTAAATCGAGTTTTCCCCTCTTTTTCTCTCTCTTTGTGCATACTTTAAATCGAGTTTCTCTCACCTTTTTATCAAATTTTCTCTCTCTCTCCAGTTATGAAATTTTTTCGCTCTCTCTCTCTCTCTCTCTCCAGTTATGAAATTTTTTCGCTCTCTCTCTCTCTCTCCAGTTATGAAATTTTTTTCTCTCTCTCTCTCTCTCTCTCTCCAGTTATGAAATTTTTTTCTCTCTCTCTCTCTCTCCAGTTATGAAATTTTTTTTCTCTCTCTCTCTCTCTCTCTCTCTCTCTCTCTCCAGTTATGAAATTTTTTCTTTCTCTCTCTCTCTCCAGTTATGAAATTTTCTCTCTCTCTCTCTCTCTCTCCAGTTATGAAATTTTCTCTCTCTCTCTCTCTCTCTCTCCCCAGTTATGAAATTCTCTCTCTCTCTCTCTCTCTCCAGTTATGAAATTCTCTCTCTCTCTCTCTCTCTCTCTCTCTCTCCAGTTATGAAATTTTCTCTCTCTCTCTCTCTCTCTCTCTCTCTCTCCAGTTATCAAATTTTCTCTCACTCTCTCCAGTTATCAAATTTTCTCTCTCTGTCTGTCTCTGTCTCTCTCCAGTTTTGAAATTCTCTCTCTCTCTCTCTCTCTCTCTCTCTCTCTCTCTCTCCAGTTATCAAAATTTCTCTCTCTCTCTCTCCAGTTATCAAATTCTCTCTCTCTCTCTCTCTCTCTCTCTCTCTCTCACACCTTTTTATCATTTTTTTTCTTTTTTTTTTTAATTGTCTCAGCAAAACTAATTTTCCCAGCTATGGATTAAATCATACCACTGCTGTTCTTCTGCAAGAATGGCTTTGGCATTGAATAACCTGCAAAATTTGATATGCCATTAAACAGAAACCAAACTAAAACTCAGGTTATTTATCTCTAGTTCATTAATGTCTCTTTTTATTTTTATTAAGGAAGTGGAAAGAAGGTGCTTTGGAATGGCGGAGAGGCGGGGGACATCACGATCTATTTCTTCAAGAAGTTTTAAAATATTTACTATCTTAGGGTGTTGTTTTTTTTTTGTTTTTTTTGTGTGTGTGTGTCCAAATATTGGTATATCAAATTTTATTCGATAAAATTCTTATATATCTCGAATTAGAGAAACCATTATTTTTTTTTCTGCAGGAACAATGTCTTTTAGAAACATGACCATTTGAATGTTTAGATATTGCAAATAATGCATGGTTTATTTTAAATTTCTTTTTAAAAAAATTTCTTAAGTGCTTATCTTTAAGATTTCAAGGATGGGGAAATTGCAATATTTTATTTTTTGACAAAATTCTTTGCCTAATCTGATTTTAAATGTAGTTTTGAGTTCTTTTGTTCATCCTCATGCACCTGAATGTTAAGCTTGTATAAGTTTTAGGCCATTGCAAGGACAACCATTTGATGGGTTTGTATACGTTTTTGGAGCCTTGGGTGCACAATCAATTTGATGGATTTATGTAATTTTCTTTGATCCTTGGATTGTCCAGGTGGCTGGGGCTGTAGAATATACTGACTGAACCTCTGAAGAGGGGTAAGACCACCCCCACCCCACCCCAACAAGTGTCCTAGATATGACTCTAAACAATCTGATGGTGAGATTCCAGTAATGCTGCTTTCATTGCCATCACTCCCAGGTCCACTCTGGCCCGGAGTGGTAGCACCCACTAGGGCGTTATCTATGGGTTAGATAGAACTAAACTGTGTACTTATGCTAAACTGAATTGTTTGAATTAGAACTGTTTGACTAAACTGAATAGCTTAAAATAGAAATGTTTTTGACAATTAAACTGTACTCCTGCTAAACTGAATTGTTTTAACTAGAACTGATTATTTGTATAAAAATGGATTTGGCATTAAATAACCTCCAAAGGTTGATATGCCATAAAACCCAAACAACTACCAACTTTGATCTTTGGCGGCACTGATGCAAGCCTCCATAAAACTTAAGAAATAGACCCGTTGACTACTGCAGCAACCATCTCTGCAATCCCCTATCCCATACACATTTGCATATAGTGCATTACTAAATCTACAGTCTGGCGCAGTGGATTGCTGAATTTTGATTTAAAATTTTCGCTGTATAATGTTGGTTATTTTTGTTTTATGTCATATCATCCATTGTAGCTTATTTTATGCCAAGTCGTGTGTGTGTTATATATAGTTACATTCGAGCCAAAGCTAGTTTGTAGACAGCTAAATGATCACATATTTCTGTTTGATATATATATGGGACCCTAAGAGGTACTACCACTCTAGGTTAGAGTGGACTGGAGCCTCATCATCAGATGGCTTGGTTTCATACCCAGAACACTTGTTATAGAGGAGGATTTTCTACAGCCCCAGTCAAGTGGGCATGGATAATGTTGGTTCTATCTGATTGGTATTTAACACTGTATTTTGTTGAAAAATATTTGTTATGTGAAATGCTTTTTCAATCCTTAGGATGTAAATTTATATAACGACATACCCTATTAACCAAAATAATTTCACTCGCAACAATGTTTTATAAAGTTAATTTTCTTCTAAATTAAAGATACCAGTATTTTATTATTTCTAATGGAATGTTATACACATAAAATGGATATTATTCGGTGGTTTATTATCAAAATCTCTTGCATTGAAACTTTGTAATTAAAATCTTATTTCATAAATAAGTATTCTTATTTTGGGATTTCTATAAACTTTTGGTTAGAGAGTTTGGTTATAAATAATATCTAATAATACGTAATCCATTTTGATTGGATCTTGTGCCACTAGAAATGAAGTTGTCTTTTTCAGTTTAGAAGAAAACTAACTTTTTATTAAAAAAATTGGTATTATAATGATACTAAAAAAATATTCAGTTATGAATTTTTTGGTAAGAGTTTCAATGTTGTAGAGTTTGTTAATAAGTTATAGTTGTTTTGTTTACAATGTTCTACTAAAAATAAAATCCTAGTATCTTATAGACTAATAATGTGTGTGTGTGTGTGTGTGTGTATATATATATATATATATATATATATATATATATATATATATATATATAATGTGTGTGTGTAGTTGGGCAGCAGTCTTTCATTTAAGCATGTTTGAATAAATGATAAAGACACATTTTGTTGATATAATTTTATTAAGATCCTTTCAAGTTTATTGATAAATGTTTTGGTTTCAGGTTGAAATCGGTGGATGTATTCCCCAAAATTGTCCCGAGCGCTTTCGGACCTTTCATAGGCCATCATGAGGGGTTGCTTGCATGTATAAAGTGTTTTTTTTTTTTTTTTGTTTTGTTTTGTTTTTTTTGTTGTTTTTTTTAAGTTTTGAAAGTTTTGAGTTATTTTATAACATAACAAAATTACATAAACGCAAAGTTGGATAAAACTGAGATGCTGATGAATTTAGAAACAGAACACTTTCAATGGAAATAGAATATTATCCAGAAATATGGAATATATAATATATATATATATATATATATATATATATATATATGTACACTCAGAACTTGTTAGAAGTAATCGAGCAGTCAATAAAAACGTAGATATTATTTACTTTTACTTCTGCCTGACCCTGTCATATTATATAGTTTGTATTCTCTCTCTCTCTATAATAATAATAAAAAAAGATCTTTTCAGCAATTTAATAGGTCTGTTGATCAAAGAATTGACTTGATTTCAGTAGCTTACATTTTTAGAAATACATTTGTCAAGTTTGTCTTTGTTGAGAAAACCTGCTTTAGGCTTTTGTACTGTGAACTAAATTGTTGAGTTTTATGTAACCTACCTGATTTTTTCTGCATTGTGTGTGTGTGTGTGTGTGAGAGAGAGAAACCCCTATTCTCTCCTTAGCTGAGCAATCAGTGTAATCAGAAAATGCCAGCAACTGGTCTGACAAGATTTGGTTCTTGTGCATACAAAATTGAAGTCTTTTGTAGCTAGGCTGGAGATCTGCTTGCTGTGTCATGTTGAAAGAAACTTCAATATGTCTTTTAACCTTTTGATCCATAAAGAATCAAAAAGTTGAATTTTTTTTTTTTTTTTTTTTTTTTTTTTTTTTTTTAATAGAATTTGATTGGCCTACAAAATTTTTTGTAAAAATTCCCACTAAAAATGTGCAAGAAATTAAAATCAGGTTTTTGCACAAACCAGACTCTCCTTTTAGAATGGACTCCTAAAACTCCCTGAGACTTTAAGATCCAAGAAGATCCTCCAATCCAAGCCAGAAGACCAGAACTGGTGTTAATAAAGAAAAAAAAATGTCATCTTGTCGATTCTGCTGTTCAAGCAGACCATGGTAAAAATTAAAGAAAATGAAAAGATAAATACCCGGATCTTGCCAAAGAATTGAAAAAAACAATAGAACTTGAAGGATACCAGTTGTAGTATCTTGGAGTCCTTGGAACATTCCCTAAAGGCCTGGAAAAGAGACTGGGAGAACTGGAAATCAGAAGAATAATCAAAACTATCCAGACTACAGCACTGTTAAAATCAGGTAGAATACTTAGAAGAGTCCTGGAGACCTGAGGTGACTTGCTATCCCTCATAAGTTGGCGACTTAAGTCAAGGGTGACATGAAAGCTCCCTTTTCAATAGCTACCACACCAAGGTGTAGGGGAGAGCGCTACTCCATTCCCTGGATTGCTCCACTTTACCCTTGATCCTTACCTTAAAATTCTGAGTGTTAAGCAAGGTGGCATCAAGTACCATTTTTTTGAGTTTTTGGTATGACTTGACCTGAGATTGAACCCTAGTCTCCTGGACCATTGGCCAAATGAGTAGAGTGTTTAACAATGTCCCTCATATTTCAATGAAAAACAACCTGGTAAAACTCTTTGGAAAAATTTGCATAGTGAAAATGAATGTTTGATATACTGTAATTTTATCGTATAATACACATTTGTGTCTAATAAGTTGTTGGTGACCGTAGTCGAGGGCGACCAGAAGGCTCCCTTTTCAATAGCTACTACACTGAGGTGTAGGGGAGGGCACTACTCCTTTCCCTGGATTACTCCACTTTACCCTTAATACATATCTTATATTGCTGAGTTCTAAGCAAGGAGGTATCAAGTACCATTTTTAAAGTCTTTGGTATGACGCAACCTGGGATTTCCCTAATTTTTAGAAATGGAATTCTAGAAAAAAAACATCTTGTTTAACTCTTTGATTTTAAGGAATTTCTTGCAGTTAAATTTATTCTTAATTTAACATTTGTTCCACTTTTTATTCAGTTTCTATCAACTAAAAAAAATTTATATAGTTTATTTAATGTTTTGAAACACAAAATTTGCACCCTACTTAGAATCAAAGCATATGAAAATGTATCTAATTTTTGATAAAAAAAACAAAAAAAAACAAGTTCACAATAGAAAAAAAACAATTATAAACAAACACCCATTCCAGTGGATATTTCTTTGTTGTAGTAAAAAGCAGAAATGTTTGCTATACATTAGGACCATAAATACTTCCCCGGCTTTTGTTAGGCTGTCTGGCATTCGTGCCGGATGGGGTATCGAAATCAATGGCAGATTCGAGGCCGAAAGGCCCCCAGCTTCGGCTGGGCCACCTTCGGAAGGGCGAACTGCAACATGACACCTTTGTTGCTATGTATAGCATTAGACCTTGCTGTCTAGTTCAACCTATAACCCGGCATCCGTACCAGGACCCAGATTTGGGTTCGTGAAACTGCTTGTCTCATATGTATCGTTTATATAATGTTTTGAAACAAAAATAAGTTCCAAAAAGAAAAAAACAAATTATAAACCAATATGCATTCCAGTGGATATTTTTCTGTTGTGATTTAAAACAGATGTTTGTTAGACATTTAGTTACTTTGGACTCTAGATATAACTTACTTTAGGTCATGTCATTTTGAATATAATGCCATATATAGCTGGGAAAAAAAAAAGTTGATATTCAATTCTTGTGTATAATGCGCACCCTTAACTTTTGTACAGAAAAATCTTGAAGAATAGTGTCTTATACTCAAAGAAGTAAAAAGGAAATACAAAATTTAAGTACTTGCTTTTATTTATTTATTTAATTTTTTTTTTATGTACTTTTCCACCCAATTTCCATAAAAAAATAAATATAAGGGAAAATATGAAATAATTTACAATGGTTGAATATTGATTTTTATTTATTTTTCTGTTTTCATTTTCATTTAGAATTCAGATCAATTCTGACTTTGTGTATTTCATTTAGAAATTAAAGAAATGTCAATACTAGGGTTAGTTAAAAGCTTTTACAATATTTTGGTAACGTAAATCAGAATTTGACATCTAGATGCTTTTGCTATTCACTGAATTTGCCTCTGTGGCATGAAGCAGGGCCTTGGAATATGATTTTAGACTTCTCTGGCCTTACCTGATTGCTAAGGTTCTTGCGAGCCAAGCAAAATTTCTTGAACCATCTGGTGATTGTATCATGATCAACTGCACTTTCATCTTTCACACAACAAATGTTTTTTTTGTTTCCATGGCGTTATGGTTCAGTTTGAACGTGTAAAGCATAAGTTCCCAAATTAGACTGTTTATATGTTCATTTGTGAAGCTTTTAGATGGCACTTGGAGTACAACAATGGACATGTCAACATACCATCTACCATAATACTAATAACCACAGTGGGAACCTACCATAGCTTGAACTGCATTAATCATATGATATGTGCTGCAAACTAGCATGTACGAACATGTAGCCCTACTTTTGATTCACCTTTGTAGAGTTGTTTCTGACCCCACCTCAATTTTTTTTTTTTTTAAAGAATGGTTTGATTTAGTATGTTAGTGATAGTCTCATTTGCAAATGGTCTGCCTTTTTGGCTAGCCATTTGCTTCATTTTTTTTTTTTTTTCTTTTTCTTTTTTTTTTTTTTTTTTTTTTTTTTTAATAATTTTTGTAATTCTTACTTCTATTTATAATTTCATTTATTCAATTATTGGTGTCTTTTGATCATTAGTCGATAGGTATTTTTATTAAATCCTATAAACCGGAGTTAAAAAATCTTGTCTATATTCTGAAAGGTTTTTTTCTCTCTTTTTTTTTTTTTTTTTTTTAATTTGAATACATTAATCATATAAGTAAAAACAGCGCCAGTCTCCAGATAATAAAACGACGGCTATTTGATCCTATTGCACTCCATGCAACCACTTGTTTTCAGTAATTAAAATGCTTGAATGTTGTTGTATCTAGGAGATATCAGCATGTCACTGCATCCTTTTAAGAAAATAAAAGAATATAAAAATGGCTATTCTGTCTATGTAACAACGACCAGTTCACATTGGTTTTTGTGTCTGCAGATTTACTAGGAAAATCTTTATAGATAAAAGCTGTGGAAAATAGTTTTTGTTTTGTTTTATGGCATATCCATATTTACCCAACCTCTCTGCTCGGGCAGGATATGACACAAGGTCAATATTTAAGCAGAGTTTAACAGGTTTCAATTCAGAGTTTTCCTTCTCTTAGACTAGTTACCTCACCAAGGCTAAAGAACGCAGTCTGCCCTACTATTTACCCATAGTTGGAGGGAGACTAATTGGATTCATACCTTTCCCAAGGGTATTAGTGCTATGTGAAATGCAATTAACTTGGTCCAGGATTTGAACTCAGTCGCCGTGTCCATTTCCTACAACGATAACCATTACACCACAGGCACTTCCATAATTTTATGGCATGTCAACCTCTGTGGGTTACTTAATGCCAGTGTGAAAATGAGTTAAGAAGTTACTTAGTTTGTTTCACTATTTTCAAAACAAATTAAAATTTTATCTGAGTTTTTTTTTCAACTGATCCTTGAGAAAAGAAAAGAAATAGCTAAAAAGATTTAAAAAAAAATTTTTTTAAAGCTATTTGAAACACTATAAACTTTCCAATGCCTGGGTGCAAATATTCAGGTGTAAAAATGTAAATTAATATGGGTGAAAGCATTTCTGTATTTATTTATTTATTTTCCCAGCCTCTCCGCTATAGGCAGAATGTGACATAAGGTCAGTTTTTGAATGGAGTAAAACTAATTTGAATTCAGAGTTTTTCTTCTTCTAGACAGGTTCTTTGGCTTTGGTCAGGCAACCAATCTTTTCCAATAAAGTCTGGGTTATATATATTTGCTTAACCTCTCCTTTATAGGTGGGATGTGACATAAGGTCAACTTTTAAGCAGAGTACAGCTGGTTTGAATTCGGTTTTCTCTCTGTAATGGATGCCTAACCATGAGTAAATGACCTGTCTGTCCTCCTATTTGCCTCGAGCTGAGAAATATATACATATGTGATTGAACGTTAGAGACATTTTTTGTCTACATGTTTTTTTGTTAATCCTTTTCAGTTGCCGTATCAATCTTATGATATTCGGTGGGAATTGGTTGATAAACCTTCCATGATTAGTACTTTCTGCCCAACTTTGGGCCATCATCAGGAGAGGATGGAAATAACTAATTTCTGCCAACTATCATAAGATTGATATGGCAACTTGAAAGGATTGACAAAAAAATGTCTATAATATTCAATCAAGTATGTATCAATAAAGAAATGAGATATATATGGTTGCCACTAGCGTAATGCGAGGCTCTTCAAATGAATTGAGCTCTCGGTAGCCATTAAGCGGATATATGTAAAACAAAAACAAATGTGATATTTCAGCGTTTAAATTTCCTACGCTTGTGCTGATTTCCTCATGGCTGAGTGGTATAATCTTGGATTGGCATTTCAGTTAACCAGGTTTCAATCCCAGCTTCGGGAATCTAACCTGTCTAGCCACACTGAAGAGTTCTGATTGAACGAAACAGTCTGTCTGTAGCAGTGAAGGAGTATTCTGCATTCCCCAAAAGCTCCAGTATTACTGGAGCCTCATTATCAAATTGTTTAGTGTCATATCCAGGAGACTTGTTGGTTGGAAGAGGGGTATTACCCTTATGCAGTGATGCAGTCAGTGTATTTTACAGCCCCCAGCTGACACACATCTGTATGCAAACAAATGATTACTAGTAAACAGAATTATTTGTATTAGCTAGAAATGAGTGAAATCATTTAACTGTGTGCAAAAAAAACGAGCTCAGACTTTTTTAAAAATTTTAGCTACAAAATGTGTTTAGAAATCATATATATTTAATATATATGTATAAAAAGGATTTGGCATTAAATAACCTGCAATGGTTGATATGCCATAAATCCCAACCAAAACAAACTCTCACACCTCCCACCAGAATAAACTTAAAGACTAATTAAAGAAATGGCAAATTCTTTCTCAGAAGTTCTGTTATTTTTTCCCCTCCCTTATGGAGACAACTTGCAGCTTCAATGGTTTTTGACCAAAACCTGCGACTGACTAATCTTTACTTTACAACAAAACAATGTGGGGTTGAGTCATTTAACAGATGAGATTGGGTAGGCCCTGACAGAAGATTCCTGCAAGTCAACATCGACATTTTAATTTTTAGTTACCTTTTCTTTTTTTTCATTGCGGCTTAAACAAGTTTTTATTTTGGGTTGTATGTATGACTTCTTTATTTATGTGGTAAAAGTATAGAAAATAGTCAATATTCCCTTCAAACTTGGCTTTTCTGCCCTGAATAATGACATTTTGAAATTAATTGATTTTTTTTTTTTATCCCCCCCTCTCTCTATATAAAATTTGCAAAATATCGACATATTCAATTACACAAGGTCTGAATAAATCTACATATAACTTAGAATTTACATTTATTTATAGTAAAGTTAAAGAAAAATAAACAAAAATGTTCTAAAAAATTCTCTGTCTGCTACTTGGCATTGAATCTATGTAGAATATTCTGGAGAAGGGGTAAGATTGAAAATTTCATTACTTAGGTCATAAAAATTTGTTACAGGGTATAATTTTTATTACTTTAAACATATAATTAAGTAGCAGCATAAAATATTATCGGCTTATTTTTAAAAGAGTTCAATAAAAGTTATAAATGCTTATAAATCAGTTGTTCAAAAGGAATATTCAAAGAAAATATGTTTGACGTTCAATTTACTAAAATATTACCAATATCCAATTTCATCAGCCAGGTCACAAAACCAAAGTTTGAAGAAAAAAATAGGTCCTTTTTTCTATTTACTTAACCAATAAGTAATTGGTTGGCTGTTTTATGGCATATGAAACCCTTATTGGTTATTCAATAACAAAACCTGTTCTCACATGCAAATACACACACACACACACACGCACACACATATATATATGTATGTGATTTGTAAATAAATAGTTGCTGTTAATATTTTTTTAAAAATGAGCCAGAGTTCATTTGTTTGCACACAGTTAAATAGTTTTAAATATTGCTATGTAATACTAATAATTCAATTTAACATCAGTCATTTGTTTTCCCACAGTCAAAGGGGTTTCAAGTATAGAAAATAACATATTTCCATTTGACTCATAAATGGGATCTTAACAGGTACTATCAATCCGAGTCAGTGGGCCTGGGAGTAATTGCAATGAAGGGGTACTCCACATTTCCCAATGCTCTGGTATTGGTATCACCATCAAATGCAGTTTAATGTCATAACCAGGACATTGATTCTATTTAAGTTATGAATGGGACCCTAACAGTTATTATCAGTGTGGGTCAGAGTGGACCTGGGATTAATGGCAATAAAGGGGTATAACATATATCCCAAAGTTCCAGGATACTTGTTTGTGTGTGTGTGTGGGGGGAGGTCTTATACCTCTGCAGCGATGCAGTTGGTGTATTTTGCCACCCCAGCCAACTGGATTAAGTAATTGGGGAAATTACACTTTCTACACAGGAACAAAAAAAAAAAAAAAAAAAAGCAAAAATTTTGTGGCATCATGTTACTATTTGTTTTATTTCTTTTCTCTTTTGGATATTATCTTCATGTTTTAATTTTTACTTGCTTTTTTTAATTACAACTTGGCTCGGAACAGTTTTGATTAGAAACAATAAAGAGTAGAGTCGTGGTAAGGCTCGAACTCACATTCCCTTATTTTTTTTTTTTATTTAAAAAAAATTTATTTATTTTTTTTTTTTTTGCATCAGAAAAGCCTGGACAAATACTTTGGTTGCTCTGCCTTCTCAGCTAAAAAGAGCCACCAGTCTATTTAAATAAAACCTATAACTATTATTTTCTCTCTCTCTCTCTCTCTCAATGTTTTTTTTTTTTTGTTTATTTTTTGCTCTTGCTCCTTTTATTTATTTTATTTATGCAGACAGTGTCGTTTTACCAAAGTAAATGAATCAATCAGGCTGTTATCCAAAAATGTCCGAACTTCTCTCATAAGTCTGTTATCATAATTGTATTTACTTGGGTGAGTCAAAAGTTTTACAATATTTCTGTAATGTAAGGCGGAATTTGGCAGCTATGGATGCTTTTTGCCACGGTCCCGAAAATAATGATCCATTCAGGACTGAGATGCCTAACTTATATCGGAATCCTCACTTTTAGGCCTGTCTGATCATCAAGGTTCTTGCAACCTGAACAAAATTTCTTGAACCATCTGGTTACCGTATTGTGATCAAATGCATTTTCACCTTTTGAGCAACAAATGATTTTTGCTTCTGTGTCAAAATGGTTCAGTTTGAACTTGTAAAGTATTAGTTCTTAAATTAGACTACATTGCCTCTTCATCTGTGCAGCTTTCAAATGACACAAAGTGAAGCAATGCAAAACATGTCAATACACCAATTATCATGATACTCCCAAACACAAAAAGGGTACCTTCCACTGTTTTGATCATGTTATATATATATGCCATGTATACATTTTTGTACAATCACAATATTTCAAAACTTTTGACCCCCCCCCCATCTCTAGTATTATCATTTGTATATATATATATATATATATATATATATATATATATATATATATATATATATGGTTTCTTTGTTTAATGGCATATCAACTCTTTTTAGGTTATTTAATACCAAAGCCATTCTCCTAGAAGAACAGTAGTGGTACTATTTAACCCATAGCTGGGAGGATAAGGGGGTTCATACCTTTCCCAAGGATATTTGCCCGAAAGTGAATGTAATAGCGCGACTGGAGTACGAACTCGCATACTACGATTCCGCAGTCCATCGCTTTAACCATTACACCACGAGGACACCCCCTTATATATATATATATATATGTGTGTATGTGTATATGTATATATATATATATATATATAATGTATACTAACCTATTATCTACCAGCATTCACGGTTACCAGGAAAAAAGAAAAAAAAAACCGCCAGTATCCGGAGATAATAATATCTCGAATTGCCACCCAGAGGAAAAAGAAAAAATATCATGGGATTAAAAAAAAAAAAAAAAAAAAAAAAAAAAGGCCAACTTCGGCACACCAGTTGAAAAAAAATCAAGAGATATGCAATCAGTTGGTCAAAAGAAAACCCACCGTAAAATGCTGCAATGCTACAATTACAGAAAGTGCTCAATACAAAGTAGAGCCAATTACAAAAATCAAATCGTGAGTCGGGCCTATCCTACTAAAGTTTCACCTCATCTAGTACCGGTACTAAATTTCCTGGTGAGGCGAAACTTTAGTAGGATAGGCCCGACTCGCAATTTAATATATATATATAAAATTCGTCTGGTTGGAATTTTTTCTCTTAAGGATTTTTATAAATTTCTGCATTGCCACTGGGTTTTGATTGTCTAAATAATAAAAGTGTGGGCTGAGGAAACAAAACTCAACCCACATCAATCATGCACTTGAAAAAGATCCAAAAACATAATTTGAAGAAAGTTGTTTTTTCATTTCATGACATAGCAACTTTTGTGGGTTATTTAATGCCAAATCCTGTTTATACGCATACATATACTCGCACATGATTTATCTGTGAATAGTTTGTAACATTTTCTTTTTAAATGAGCCAGAGCTCATTTGTTTGCACTCGGTTAAATGGTTTTAAGTGTTGCGATATAATACTTATTATTCAATTTAACATCTTTCATTTTGTTTGCACATAGTTAAAGAGTTTCAAGTATAGAAAATGATTGAATGTTTCTATTTGACTCATAGATGGGACTTTAAAAGGTACTCTCGTTCAGAGTGGACAGGGGAGTAATTGCAATAAAGAGTACTTCAGATTGTCCAAAGCTCCAGGACTGGAGTCTCACCATGAGATGCAGTTTAGTGTCATATCCAGGACACTCATTGGGTGGGTGGGTTCTGACCCTTCTACGGAGATATATTCTGCATATTCTGCTGCCCCAGCCAACTGGGCTACAAAGTTGAAGATATCTCCGAATGATTGATTTTTAACAGCATTTCAAACTGTCAATGGTTATTTTATACCTAGAGGTTATAGATTATTGATGTAGTTTGCTATATCTATAGACAAAGGGTGGCTTTAGTTTGGTTTCTTTGTTTAATGGCACATCAACCCTTGTAGGTTATTTAATGCCAAGTCCCTCCTTCTAGAAGAACAGTAGTGGTACCTTCTAATTTATAGCTTTGAGGATAAGGGAGTTCATATCTTTCCCGAGGGTATTTGTCCGAAAGCGAATTGAATAGCACGACTGGAGTTCGAACTCACTTACTTTGATTCTGCAGTCCATCACTATAACTATTATTACACCATGAGGAGACCCCTAAAGTCTGGTTGCCCAGTTGGCTGGGGCTGTAGAATACACCCAACTGCTTCTCTGCAGAGGAGTAAGACCACCCCACTCGACAATGAGTGTCCTGGATATGACACTAAACAATTTGATGGTGAGGTTCCAGCAATACTGGAGCTTTGGGGAATGTAGAGTACCCCTTCATTGCCATTGCTCCTTGGTCGACTCTGACCCAGAGTGGTAGCATCTGATATGGGTCCTATCTATGGGTTAAATAGAACTAACAGCATACTAAACTGAATTGTTTGATTAAACTGAATAGATTGAAATAGAAATGGTTTTACTATTAAACTGTACTTATATTTAAACTGCGTGCTTATACTAAACGGAATTATTTGAAATAGAACTGTTTTTTTTTTGTTTTTTTTACATTAAAACAGTATTTACACTAAACAGAATTGTTATATATAACTGCTTGAATAGTTTGAAATAAAAATGTTTTTGACAATTAAACTGTACTCATGCTAAACTGAATTGTTTTAATAGAACTGATTATTTACATAAAAATAGATTTGGCGTTAAATAACCTACTAAGGTTGTTATGCCATAAAACCCAACCGACCTAAAGTCTGGCTTAATAGAGCATACGTAGATCTAAGGATATCATTGGCACAGTCTATGCTTATTGCTTCAGCGTTTTTTTTGTTTGTGATCTCGTGATTAAATTTATGGAGTTTTTTTTTTTCTTCAATGGTTTTTTTATCTCAATGTTCCCAGCAACAATACTACGATACTATCCTTGCTTACATGGATATATTTACTAAGCTGATGAGTAGCATGTCATATATTCTGCTAATTTCATAGTCATTTAATACATGAATCTATATTCAACAAGGAAGTGTGCGTATATTTGCACTGACGTTTATGACTGATTACCTGTTTATACAAAGTGGAATAGATTGAAATACAAACTGATATTGATAAGAAGAAAGTTTACAGATGATTCTAGAGTCCTGGAGAGAAAGAGAGAATGAGAAAGGATGAATTCACTAGTTAGCCTGGAATTGAGGACACTTGTACTGGATAAGTGGGGGGGGTGTCTGCTTTGTGTTGGACCAGAGTTCAAATCCTGGACAATGCTGATTGCTTCTCACTTTTTGCTAATGCCCCCTGAAAAAGGCATGGATTCATCTCTTCTCTCTAGTTATTGGTAAATATTGCCCAGTCTGCTAGGTCTGTAGAATACACTGACTGCTTTTCTGCAAAGGGATAAGACCCCCCCATATGGATATGACACTAAACAATATGATGGTGAGGTTCCGGTAATGCTGGAGCTTTGGGGAATGCAGAATACCTCTTCATTGCCATTGCTTTCAAGTCCACTCTGGCCTAGAGTGGTAGCATCTGATTGGTTAGTTCTATTAGACCCATAGATAGGACCCTATGTACTCATGCTAAACTGAATTGCTTGAAATAGGACTGTTTTTGTATGCTAAACTGAAGTGTTTGAAATAAAACTGTTTTTGATATTTAAACTGTGTACTTATGCTAAACTGAATTCATGAAATAGAACTGTTTATGTATATAAAAATAGATTTGGCATTAAATAACCTATAATGGTTGACATGCCACCAAACCAAACCATACTGAACTATAGGTGAATAGTAGAGAAGCTGGTGTTCTTTAGCCTAGAAAGAAAACTCTAAATTCAAACCAGCTCTACTCCCCTTAAAAAACCTTGTCATATCCTCCTTGTGGTGGAGGAGTTGGGTAAGTATGTTCTACTGGATAGATCAACTCTCCAAGATCTAGTGTCATATATTAAAGAAAAGAAAGATATGAATAAATGTCTGGAAAAGGTTGTAGAATGTATTGGCTGAAATGTTTTGATTGGTTTGGTTTCTTTGTTTAATGGCATATCAACTCTTTTTAGGTTATTTAGTACCAAAGCCATTCTCCTAGAAGAACAGTAGTGGTACTATTTAACCCATAGCTGAGAGGATAAGGGGGTTCATACCTTTCCTAAGGGTATTTGCCTGAAAGTGAACGTAATAGCGCGACTGGAGTACAAACTCGTGTACTACGATTCCGCAGTCCATCGCTTTAACCATTACACCACGAGAAATGTTTTGAGTTGAATTAAAGTGAAGATATAATCTGCTGAATAATATTTGATCAGGAATTAACAGATTTTCATTCTGAGATTTAGGATGGAAATTTTGAGTCAAGGTAAAATTTACATGAACATTGTAAAAAAAAATTTACATGAATATTACTCTTGAAAGTGATTATAAATTTTATTTTAGAGTTTTATTTAATGTAATTCCTATTACAGTGTCCTGAGTATGGTACTAAACTACATCTGATGGTGTGCCTCTAGTTCTGGCTCTGGGGAGTGTGGAATTGTCATTACTCCCTGGTCCACTCTGACTCAGAGTGGTATTACCTGTTAGGAACTGATGAATCAAATAGATCAGTTTGGGATCATGTTTAGAATGATTGTGAATTTTATTAATGCTTAAAATGCAACTTTTAAACATGGTTGCATTTTACTGTCAACAGCTTTTGAACTGTGAGTTAGCAAGGTGTCAACTTCAGTATTTGACTATTTACGTACTCCTTGCTTTTGTAATTTTTTTTTTTTTTTTTTTTTTTTTAAATATGAACAAACAACTCAGAACAATTGGAGAAACATCTGATGATTAAACATTGAATTTTTCCAATTTTGACATCAAGTGTCTTGAGCTGCTTTTGGCACCAACCTGTATGATATGTCTGGAACCCCCCCCCCGCCAGAGGATTATATTTTATCAGGAATTGATACAAGCATCACTGGTTGAATAGGGCTATTATATTTATGATCTATGTAGATTTACATGGATATAGATGTGAGTATATATTGAAGGAAAAAAAAAAAATCAACTTTTAATTACTTGTTGTTTGTGAGTTACTGAAGATAGAGAAAACACTATTGTTTAAGTGAAGTAATAAATGAGAGGTTAGTGAAAGGGAAGAGTTAAAAAGAAAAGAAAAAAAAAAAAAAAAAAAAAACCCAAAACAAAAGGAAATTACTTGAAATCCAGTCAGACATTTTATGCTGTGAAGCAAGTGAACCTGTTGGCACTTGTTCAATCTCGAACAAGCATTGTTTGTCTGACTTGGCTACTACCTGTGCGTACATAACACCATTACATGGTTGTAGTTATGGGTACCTAACAATAGATGGTGTGTCCTTTTCCGCCAGTGCCTATCTATTGAATTTCATTGAATATGGATTAGAAATCAATCCAGATAATCATATCCTTCTTCTGTCTTTCACTCATGTGAGTCTTATCAGTTGTCATCTCTTCTGCTCCCTCCCAGAAAGATTAGGGAGGGGGAACAATGTAGTGTGTATTTACTGTTATCATTTTGTTTTTAGGCTTTCTAAACTGTTCTGTTACCAGGATCAACATTAAGGTAAAAATCTTTTATTCTATTTTAAAAATATTATTTAATACTTGTTGTGCCCACCCAGCCATATCTGATAAAATAATTACAAGTTGATTTTATATTATACATAGACTAGCAGACTTGCACAAAGTTGCCCAGGGGATGATAAAAGACAAGGGACAATCTATTTTGATAAAATATTTCTAATATTAGCAGAACCTGTGGAAATTCTATGGAATGAAAAAAAGATTGACTTGGAAACCCCCCCCCCCCCAAATCAACAAAAAAATCACTTAATCTCCAGAGTTGTTGATCCCCTGTGTGTGTATGTATGTATATATATATATTTTATCATATATATATATATATATATATATATTATCATATATATATATATATATATATATATATTATCATATATATATATATATATATATATTATCATATATATATATATATATATATTATCATATATATATATATATATATATATATATTATCATATAATATATATATATATATATATATATATATATATATATATATATATATATATATATTATCATATAATATATATATATATATATATATATTATCATATAATATATATATATATATATATATATATATTATCATATAATATATATATATATATATATTATCATATAATATATATATATATATATATATATTATCATATAATATATATATATATATATATATATATTATCATATAATATATATATATATATATATATATATATATTATCATATAATATATATATATATATATATATATATATATTATCATATAATATATATATATATATATATATATATATTATCATATAATATATATATATATATATATATATATATATATATATTATCATATAATATATATATATATATATATATATATATATATATTATCATATAATATATATATATATATATATATATATATATATATATATATATATTATCATATAATATATATATATATATATATATATATATATATATTATCATATAATATATATATATATATATATATATATATATATATTATCATATAATATATATATATATATATATATATTATCATATATATATATATATATATATTATCATATATATATATATATATATATATTATCATATATATATATATATATATATATATTATCATATATATATATATATATATATATTATCATATATATATATATATATATATATATTATCATATATATATATATATTATCATATATATATATATATATTATCATATATATATATATATATATATATATATATATATATATATATTATCATATATATATATATATATATATATATATATTATCATATATATATATATATATATATATATATATTATCATATATATATATATATATATATATATATTATCATATATATATATATATATATATATATATATATATATATATTATCATATATATATATATATATATATATATATATATATTATCATATATATATATATATATATATATATTATCATATATATATATATATATATATATATATTATCATATATATATATATATATATATATATATATTATCATATATATATATATATATATATATTATCATATATATATATATATATATATATTATCATATATATATATATATATATTTTTATCATATATATATGTATATATATATATATATATATATATTTTATTATATATATATATATATATATATATATATATATATATATATATATATATATATTTTATTATATATATATATATATATATATATATATATTTTATTATATATATATATATATTTTATTATATATATATATATTTTTTATTATATATATATATATATATATATATATATATATATATATATATATATATTTTTTATTATATATATATATATATATATATATATATATATATATATATATATATATTTTTTATCATATATATATATATATATATATATATATTTATCATATATATATATATATTTTATCATATATATATATTGCACTTGGTTCGACATATACCCACAAAGTGATTTAGCGACAACCAACACTCTTATAATTTTTATTTATATATATATATATATATATATGATAAAATTAAGTGGAAAAGTGGATAAATCAAACACTTAGAATGGCTTTAGTAGTAATATTTCATTCATTATTTAATGAAGAACTCAAGATTATTTTCATCACCTCGTTAGATTCCTCAAAATCTACCGTTTCTCCATATATATCTCCCAAATGACTTCTTCCTTTTTGCCTATTTCAGTGTCACTGTGTGTGTGCATATATGTACATATCATGTCGTGCTGGTAGCACGGATATCCCTGACCCTCTCTCGCCACTTTGCTCTATTGTTCATTGCCTCTGGCAGGTCTTCTGGACTACATCCCGTATCCTCACATAGTTGCTGAATGTATGTTCGTGCTGGTCATCCTGCTTTTGCACAGCCATGTGTGGGGTCCATAAGAGTACATCACTTATGAGTTCGTCCCTGCTTCTCCAGCAGTGTCCTGCATGTCTGGTTCGTCTAACTTGAATAGTTTTCGTGATAGGAGGCAGGTGGCCGTACAGTTGGTGTCTTGTGGGGTGTTGCCGCCAGGACTTGTTCAATATTGCTCGCAGCATTCTTGTGTAATTGCCGTCTAGCTTCTCCAGCCGTTTTGTTAGAGTCCATGTAGTGCATCCATATAGCAGTATCGATACGACCGCTGCCTGGAAGAAACTGCGTTTCATTTTATCCGTTAGGTCTGATTTCCATAGCTGCACCCAAATAACACCACCATGTTCACTTTTATGAACATGTATTCTCAAAAACACACACCAACCATTACAATGGTTGATACGCCATGGAACCAAACCAAACCACCCATACTGTGAGGGAAGTGGTGATAGAAAGAGAAAGAGTGCTTCTATTAATCCTTTTTATTCAATATCTTTCTTTTAATTTCCTTCATATCTTTAAAGTGACAGTGAAGCTTTCTCGAACAGCTTGCAACCATCTTTCTCGTGAAGGTGTAGGCTAGGCCAAAAATCCTCCTCCCACCCCACCCAAAATGTATCAAGTAATTACCTTTTTTCACTTGAATTTCAAAATACAAAAGAATTATACATAGAACACAGAGTTGGATCTGATGAAGCTGCATCTATGTAGAAGAATATCCCAACTTATTATGGGGGAGGGTAAAAGAATATCCCACTTGGCTGTGGAGAGGTGATGTAGAACATTTTCCCAAAGTTTCTTTGTGTGTATCTATATGTGTATGTCTAATATATATAGTTGTTTTCACTATTCATATGTGAACATATAATATGAAATTGATCATAACCTTGTTGGAGAGGCTTAGAATATGCTGTAACCCTTAGAATGGAGTCAGAATCCCTTCCCACTCAAAAAAAGTATTCTTGGTATGACACTAAACTGCATCTTTATGGCAAGGCTTCAATCCTGTGTGTCTGGGGAAATGTGGAGTACCCCTTCATTGCCATTGTTTACAGGTCCTCCCTGACATAAAGTGGTAGTACCTGTTAGGGTCTCATCTCTTGGTCACATAGATCTGTTTGAAAATTATTCATATTGGATAGGAATACTTGATACCATATCTGTAAATTATTTGTATTCAAAATAGTTACTTGAAGCTATAATTGTTTACTTAGGATTATTATTAGTTACTTGAAATATGTAATTATTAGTATTAGATAGGAATACTTGAAACCATACACCTGTGTGCAAATCATTTGTACTAGATAGGAATACTTGATATATAACTGTGTGCTAAAAATGTGAATATAAAAGTAGAATAAAATGCAATTTCTCAACCTCAAGGCATAAAATAACCCTAGACAGGTTAATATGCCATTAATCAATCCTGGTGTAACTTTTTTCTTTTATAAATTGTAACACTTAACCTAAAAACTCAACTCACATCTGAATACAAGAAGAAAGCTGTAATGTTCACTTTACGACTCGTACTCCTCAGAAAGGCATGAACCTCTTTTTCTCTTGGTATGGGTTAAATAATATCACAGCTGTTACTCAACAAAAATGTTCATTTTTGGACTCGTACACTTGAGAAAGGTATGAACCCCCTTATCCCACCTGTTAGAGGTTAAATAATACCACTACTGTTCTTGTACAATGATGGCTTGGGCATAAAATAACCCATGAAAAGTTGATATGCCATTTAGTAAAGAAACCAAATCCAACAAAAAATGATTTTTATTTGAGTGGATAAAAGTTTGATAAATTTCCATTTTTAAAACTTTTTTTTTTGTATTTATTAGTCCTTTATATCTTGGATAGGTTTTATAAAATACATCAAAACTTTGATCTATTGAATCTATATATAGTGGTATTGCAATTTCAGGGGGTAGATAAAAAAAAAAGAGATGATAATTATGCTTCAGTACCATAATTATTTATGTGTACCCCTAACGTGGCATTATAAAGTTCTGTGTGAAAAAAAATTCTCAAGTAGAATACTCGCAGACTTTTTAGAAGTTGTTGTTGCTGCTAAATTTGACATTTGTTCAGTTTTTTATCTGTTTTTACTGACTAAAAATAAGAATTTCTACAGTTTCGATTATATCTAAAAACATAAAATTTACACAGTATTTAGAGAGAATGCACTAACATCTTCACGCAAAAATACAACATGCTCGTGGTGAAAATAAGCTCACATTAGGAGCAACAAAATTATAAACAAACATATATTCCAGGAGATATTTCTCTGAAACAGCATTAAACATGTCAGTCTGGAATATAGATATTACTTTCAATCATCCTGTCCAAAATATGGTGAGGCATCTGGCCGTTTGGTGGGGGGGGGGTTCTTGTGTATTACTTGAAACTTTTAGACTAAAAAATCTGGAAAAAATTGTCTCTACACAAATAATTAAGTATATGTAGGTAGGTTTTTTTTTTTTTTTTTTTTTTTTTTTTAAGATTGTTTTTTTTTTTTCATTGCTACCCACAAAAAAGAATGTTCATTCTAACACTCCCTTACATAGTTTAATGATTTTTTTCAATTTAGAAACTAAATATTTTTATTAGGGGAAAATATGTGATGAATATTCACTGTTCTAGTTAAAATTTATGTTGTTTTTTTTTTTTGTATTTTTTAGTATCAAGTTTTCTTACTGTATATTGAAAATGAAAAGAGGAAAATGGTTGGTTGTTAGGCATTAGAAATTAATGCAAATGTTACAGATTGATTAAAAAATGTTTTCTTTCAAAATTGTCATCTTCAATGGCTTTGAAATAAGCTAATAAACTTTAGTTTATTTGCGGAAATTATCAATTTAAATATAAAATAAGTGTATCATTCAATCCTTGTTTCATATTCTTTTAATATTTAAAAAAAGAAAAAAAGAAAGAATTTCTATTATTTATAGAATGTGAATTAAGTCAAAATTGATGATAGATATTGTAATTGATTGGAAATAAAAGATTTTGAACTGCGTTGTAAATATCTTTTTCATTAAGTCTTATTCTATTTTCATTTAAGGAATTATCTACTTTATATGAAGAATTTGGATGATTCCAAATTTTTTTTATTTCTAATATTAACCATTTTACTAAGTTTTATTTAAGTACAAACTATCAGAATTTTTTTTTCATCAGGGATCTCTCTCAGTGTGTGTGTGTGTGTGTGTATATATATATATATATATATATATATATATATATATATATATATATATATATATATATCTCATCAGGAAACTTCCTGATGATCCGTTAAGGTGAAACTTTAGTAGAAGATTTTCGACTAGCAATTTAAGTTAATTCTATATATATATATATATATAAAGTTGGTGACCATAGTCTAGGGTGACCCGAAGGCTCCCTTTTCAATAGCTACTACACCAAGGTGTAGGGGAGGGCACTACTCCTTTCCCTGGATTGTTCCATTTTACCCTTGATACGTACTTTATAATGCTGAGTGTTAAGCGAGTAGGTATCAAGTACCATTTTTTTAAGTCTTTGGTATGACGTGACCTGGGACTGAACCCTGGTCTCCTGGGCCATTGGTAAATATATATATTTATAATCTTTCTCTATCATTCATCCAATAACATTGAAATATAACTGTTTGGCATTTGTGTTGCTTTGTAAAAATTATTTGTAAATTCTATAAAAAGTCAAATTTAAATTATTTTTAAGCATATATAAATAAAATCAATTGGACAGTCGCGTCAAACCTTGGCACCTGACCATATTCTACATATTGCTTTTATGGCAAAAAAAATACTGAACCCTTTTTTTATCTTAAAGTGTTGGGGGCATTGACTGAGGGTCAACTGCGTGAAGCAAAACAGATAATAAAAATTATTTCTACCTATAGATTAATACACTTCATATGCCAAAAAAAAATTAGCTTTGAATAACTCCTAACAGTTGATATGCCATTAAACAAAATAACCACCTACCAATCTGATTACATAAACTCTAAGAAGATGAGAGATTTTGATTGTTTATGAATTTTGCTATAGAACATCCCCCCCCCCAATTTTTTCAGACTGCCCCACTTAGCCTAATTTTGTGACTCTATACAATTTAAGCTGATTTTATCTTTTAATAAGATTATCTATTTTCATTAAAAATGAAATGTCAAATTTAAGCCCTTTAAGAGGGGTGGGATCTTACCCCTTGAAACCCCCTCTTTTGTTTAACTCCCCAAAGCAATAATAAGCTTCAGTTTGTTGTATATCTTTTAGTAAATAAGTTTTAATATTTAAGACTGACTAAATTGCTGGTGTTTTTCTGCAGGGGAAAAATAAATTTAAAAAAAAAGTAATAATAAAAATAGAACAGAGATTAGAAATAACAAAACACAATCCAATTCCCCCCCCCCCAACACAACTATCCAATTAGTCAACTGACAAATTTATAATTTTTACACTTTTCTTTGAAGCAGTTCATAGAAATATATTAATGATATTTAGATAGATTAATGTTTCTTGAAATTTCCTTGAATTTTTTTCAATAAATATACGACTCAATAAGATCTAGTTTTTAATTTGATTCTTGCTAAAGTGGGATATCAATAAAGTGTTTTTTTTTTTTTTTTTTGGGCGATGGAATAGGTACACCTCAAACAATCGTTTGGATTAAAAACCTCAATTTTATTCGAAATCAAAAATCCC
Source organism: Sepioteuthis lessoniana (assembly GCA_963585895.1). Taxonomy (NCBI): domain Eukaryota; kingdom Metazoa; phylum Mollusca; class Cephalopoda; order Myopsida; family Loliginidae; genus Sepioteuthis; species Sepioteuthis lessoniana. The sequence goes on along the minus strand of OY757941.1, from coordinate 55,198,527 downwards.
TGGATTTGATTTTTTGTTTTTTTATTTTGTATGAATTTATGAATATAGATACAAGTATATGTACTTCCATAAATTCTTATGGTGAAAAATCCATTCATTTTAACCAGTAAATATTTATTTTTCAACATAATTTCTTTTATGGTCAACTTGATTAATGAAGCAGGACACATAGCATAATGGTTATAGGCGTTGATTCCCTAAGCTTCTAAGGAGACAATCATCTGGAGGTTGCAGGTTCAATCCTGACTGCAGGCGAGTAACAATACAGGAATACTTGACACTTGTACCCGGTTATGGCTAACGGAATCAGAACAGACGCACACCCCCCAGCCACTGGATTCAATAAAGGGCATAGTTTAAAGTTCCGTTTAGGTTCCCAAGTTCGACAAACATCTGAAGAAAGCTGGAGGACATACCGGCCGAAACGTGGAAATAACAATTGTTGTATATTGACTTCCGATACGGCTAGGCAGTCAAAATAGGAAATGCACCTGTGTAAATAACAGGTGCATCCGGTTGAGGAATATCAGGATATAACCTTGACTGTGGATGGGTTGAATGAGTGTGATTTGTGACGCCCACATGAAGAAGGTGGGTGTTGAACTATTATATAACTCAGTGCACAGGAAGTTCAGCAGTTTGGAGATCAGATGAGTTGGAAATAAGATGCTGGATTGAGGAACATGTCCCAGAGAGGCTGGGCCCCCAAGCCCCCAGTTGAGCAGCCCAGGAGAACGGGAAAGAAATGCGGTTATGGCCAATAGAGTGGGGGTCAATATGTTGCAGTTCTGTTCGGTCTCCAACTCCCTCTCACACACTTATGATTCTGCATGCATGCAGATGTATATGTATTATGTGGCTATACAACATAAAGACGAAGACAATAGTCCAAAAACCCTTAATGATACAAATCATCAAGCTTCATCTCAGAAATTTAGACAACAAACACCTGAAAAAGGCCGGAGGACATATCTTCCAAAACATTGTGGAAATAACTATAAAGACGAAGACAATAGTCTGAAAACCCTTAATGATACAAATCATCAAGCTTCATCTCAGAAATTTAGACAACTTGATTAATCACCTATTGATTATTATTATATATATATATATAGTGTGTAAGAGAGAGCCAAACGGTGCTTTTAAATTTCCATTGTATTATTATATCTGTAATAAGTTATTTTAGTTTTTAAGACTTTAATTAACAAATCTTTATTTTCAAGAAATGAAACTGAAAGATGTATTACTAGAGTAAGAATAAGTCTAAATTCTAATTTAAAAAAAATCTTTTTTTTCTTTTCCTATAATGAAAAGAAAAAAGATTTTTTTATTTTTATGGCCAGCAAAAAATGTTTTTTAGTTTGTCCATTGAATTGTCACATAAATAAAAGATTTATATGAATTTCCTCTGCTAACCTTGATGTTCAACAGACTTCACAAGTATCTCCGCCATTTCAAACAACCAGAAATTTATAAAAAGGATTTGTTCACAACCCTTATTAAAGGTTTTTCCTTATCTTCAACATTATGACCCCCCTCCTCACCACCACACAATTCTCTTTCAAGTACTTAAATACTTTTGATATGTAACTTGTGTTTATTTTTTTATTGCCTTCACTCGAAATAGTTTTAATGGCGTTGAGTTTCTTGTTTTATGTCACTGATTCAAAAGCTCAGAAGTTTGTTTTATAGCTTTCTCTGTTTGTTTTCTAACAAACTTTAATTTAGTTTTTGTCTCTGCTTTTCCAGGAAATTTTTTTCTTTTAAGTTTACTAACTTTGGAATTTGAAGGACAACCTGATCTTCAATAATATAATCTTATATTGGCCAAACAACACTCTCACATCATTAACAAGTCAACTGCTCGTAGACGTAGTTTAAAATAAGAATAATCACCATATGTACTTATATAAAGGGTGGATTTTTAAGATCGAAATTTTCGGCCAGCAAATGGTGCAGACCTTTACATGAGGAATAATTTTCTAAGATCAAAATTTGAATGTAACGGTGCGGAAAAAGAGCAACCTCTTTCTGAAAATTAATGGTTTCTTGATAATAAAGTGGATCAGTACATAAGATTGACTTATAAACTAGTGTGTAAGGTATTTAAATGTATGGGTGGGGGGAAATAGGAGCAATTCTATAAATTAATGATATTGTGACTATAAATCATGGGTCAACTTGTATACAAGATTGACTTTATACATGATTGTATAATTTTATTTTGCCCAGTGAATATTTATTGTTCAATATTATCTCCTACCTTGTCAATGCACTTAATTATGTACTGAATATTATCCACAGAGATCAAACATACAGTTTAAATTTTACATGAAAATTCAGTCAAAAACTGTATATTCTGTTGTATTTAGCCTGGTCTTTTACTCTGGTCTCTTAGTCTGGTCTTTGCCCCAGAACAAAATGGATGTTTTTCAAAATCTTCATTATGCAATAATTTCTGATAAAAATTAATCTAGTTTTTAATACTTCAAGTTTACTAAATTTTTATATATTTTACTGATTAAAAGTAAATTAAAAGGTAAAATTAAAAAATAGATGTCTGGATTTTATAGAGATGAGTAGAGAATATAATTTTAGAAGAACTCTGACATAATCAAAAATTTTCTTCTCGTCATTATTAGTAATTATTTTTATTACCCCCCCCCAATTTTGCAATTTGTTTTCCAGTTTGTGAGTTTTATTCATGCAATTAATTGTTCATATGGGCATAGATTGATTTATTCAGTTTATTTTACAAAAAACAGATTGCCAATGTTCAGAATGAAGATTTTATAGGACATTTAACAGATGCTCATTATAAACTGTTCCTGTTTTTTCTTTTCTTTTTCTAAAAAAAACATTTTTTAATTGCCCCCAGTTGTTGTTGTTATTTCTAGGCTGAGTCATAGATTTTGAAATATTTGCATTTGTCAGAAATTATAAGGGTTAATTCACTTAGAGTTTGTTCTTGACAATTGAGCCTTCAATGCCAATTTGTAATCCATACAGCTGGAGTAGATGTATGACCTTACGCAGCAAAAATACTTGGCATTGCTTAACACAAAGTGAGCTCTTCTGTAACAAGACAATGTAAGACGTTGTACTTGTCAAATGACCCAGAATAAATTCCAGAAATTTGAAGGAATCAAACTGTTGCATGCCCAGTATATAGTCTGGATCTAATTTCTTTGTATCTCGAATCCATGGCTCATTTTCTGTGTTTGTGATCCTTTAACAACATAGAGAAAGCTTTGATGAAGAGGGCTTCTTTGCCTTGAAGAACAAGAACTGATATCGGTGTGCAAATGAAGAACTGACAGGTGGCTTTAGACAGTGCAATACGATTGCCTCTATTTTCAATGTTTGACTCCTTTTCATTCTAATTTGAAAAATAAAGCAAATAAGTTGCAAAATTTTCGGTTCATTATTATTTCTTTGGTTATGATTCTGAACTTTTTTAAAAACTCATTTACATTTCCAATTTATCATTAAGATCTGAAAATGATTTGTCCCCCCCCCCAAAAAAAAAAACAAAAAAAAAAAACTAAATTGCTTTTCAAGATGACAAACTCCACTTGCATTTGTGTCATTGATTTTTTTTTTTTTTTTTTTTTTTTTCTTTTCTTCTTTCCCCACCCTCGTATTTTTTTATTTCCCCTTGTTATCTTCTGTTCAGTCCAATATTTGATCATATCATCTGAGTGAATGAATCAATACTGTTCACTGAGTGAGCGAGTGTGTCTGTATCTCCTCTTCTCTGCTGCTCTCCCCACTCTCCAGAGCTTCCCATATCACATGACAATGTTGGTTGCAGTGGCAGATAGAAATATACAGTTCACAAAACACAACTGCTCGTTGGTTTGTGCTAAATGCCACTTTCTAACATTCAAGATTTTTTAGTTTTTACTTATTTGTATCTTAAAATTGAAGGAAGAATTGGATAAATGTCTATGAAGCAATGGCTTCTTTTTTTAATTGATTGGTTCAAGTTAAGTCTGGTATCAAAACTTGCTAGAAAACCAATTTAATTCACTCATTCAAAACTTTGATATCTATTACTTAGATCTTCTGCTATGAACAGGATGTGACACAAGGTCAATTTTTTTTTGTGGAATGCAGCTAATTTTGAATTCATTTTTCCTTCTAGAACAGTGGCGTAACCAAGGCTAAAAAAAGTCTTCCCTACTATTTACCCATAGCTCGAGGAGAGAACTATATTTATCCAACCCCTTCATGTGCAAGGTCAGTTTTTAAGCAGAGTACAGCTAATTTTGAATCTATTTTTCCTTTTAGAACATTGGCGTAACCAAGGCTAAAAAAAAACCCAGTCTTCCCTGCTATTTACTCATAGCTCGAGGAGAGAACTATATTTACCCAGGGGGTGTTCTCGTGGTGTAATGGTTAAAGTGATGGACTGCGGAATTGTAGTAAGCGAGTTCATACTCCAGTCGCGCTATTACATTCACTTTCGGGCAAATACTCTTAGGGAAAGGTATGAATCCCCCTTATCCTCCCAGCTATGGGTTAAATAGTACCACTACTGTTCTTCTAGGAGAGTAGCTTTGGCATTAAATAACCTACAGAGGTTGATATGCCATTAAACAAACCTATACTTACCCAACCCCTTCATGTGCAAGGTCAGTTTTTAAGCAGAGTACAGCTAATTCTGAATTCATTTTTTTTTTTTTTTCCAAACTGAATTATATTGGATCCTTGGTTATGTCTAAAAGAATTACAAGATTGTGAAATTCCATTAAATCTTTAACCAGAAAGTCCTGTTTGTTTTAAGTTCTTTAAAATCATTTAAGATTTCAATTATTATATTTCTTATTTATCAATTGTAATACATTACAGCCAGGGAAAATAATGTGACATTACAAATGTTTACTGTTGCCTATTCAAGTAAGTATTGACTCAACATTTCCCTCACAAGCAGAGTACCCTTTCATTGCCATTACTCTCAGGTCCACTTTGGCCTGGAGTTGTAGTACCTGATAGGGTTCTATCTATGGGTCAAATAGAACTAAACTGCATACTTATGCTAAACTGAATTGTTTGGAATGGAACTGTTTTTATATGCTAAACTGAATTGTTTGAAATAGAACTATATTTGACATTGAAACTGTACTTACGCTAAACTGAATTGCTTGAAACAGAAATGTCTTTGACAAATAAACTGTGTTGTTTGAAATAGAACTGTTTAAATGTATAAAAATAGATTTGGCATTAAATAACCTACAAAGGTTGATATGCCGTAAAACCCAAATAAACTCACTAGCAGAATGTGATACAAGGTCAATTTTCAAGTGTAGTACAGTTAGTTTTCCTTCTCTTAGACAGGTTGCCTTACCAAGGCTAAAGAACTCTGTCTGTCCTAATATTTACTTATAGCTGGGGAGAGAAGATATAGATTCATATCTTAAGAGCATCAGCATAAAGTACAAACAGCCTCGTCCAGGATTTGACCAGGCTATTGGCCTAATGGGTAGAGGGTTCATTAATGGCCCGGGAGACTAGCGTTCAATCCGAGGTTATACCAAAGACTCAAAAAATGGTACTTGATGCTGTCTTGTTTAATACTCGGCATTATAAGGTACGAATCAAGGGTAAAATGGAGCAATCTGGGGAATGGAGTAGCACCTTCCCCTATACCTCTGTGTTGTAGCTATGGCAAAGGGAGCCTTAAGGTTACTCTCAACTATGGTCACCAACTTTACTTACTTGTACAGACGGTGGTGTTGACAGACGAGGACAGTTGTTCTCCAGATGAAATTTCCAGAGGTGGTGTTTCAATTCAAATACAGACCTATTTGAATATAAGTCAAAGACTTAGAAAACATTCTCTTGAAGTCGGACCAAACTCAAAATCTGATTGGGTCCGGCAGCACTGTAGTGCATTGTCAGTGGAGGAATTGGATAATACAAGGGCTGCATGTGACCCCCTGTATTAGACTGTAGTATCTATTCATCTCCCTGTAAAATCAAAAGAATTTAGTCTCTATTCAAGTGCAAGTGTTTATTTTTTTTGTTTTTTTTAAGAGGCTCTTACAAGGCAGTGCTGTGCAGTGAGCTGCATGCAACTTGTGGGCCACAGTTTGCCCATACCCTTCCCTCAGCCATCTTTGGGCAGGATGTGGCCTAAAAAAATGGGGGTGAGCGTAGTCCTGGAGATTCCTTACTCTAAAGAGAAGGTTTGGAATCATTTGAGGCCTTCATAGCTCTGCTCCTTACCCATATTCATATGAATGAGTCCCTCATATGATGATGTATCAAATACTATTCCCTTGAGGAAGTTGTAAAATCTCAATTTTTGTGATTTTACTTCCCATTTCTAAAAGCTTGCCAATTAACTTTGACATATCAGATTTTATAAGCATATCTAGACACTGATGGCAGTAATAAGTGGTAGACTAAAACTCAGCTGCCCAAATAGAAAGTGTTTTTTTCCTGTTGGTCAATTAGTTGCATAAATCCGAACATTGAATGTTCAAAATATTTTAACTCGTGCAGCATTAGAGAAATACTTGTGTGTTTGAGGTAGCAGGTTCATGTGTCTTGTTTTCAGAGAAGCTATTTTTGTTTCAGCTTGCACATCTCATGTAATGTAATGTTTAGAAGACTTGGCTAGTGGAAAATTGTTGGTGAATTTGATTCTCACTGGGTGCTCCATACTTCTGACTTTGTACCAAACAAGGTTAAGTTTAGTAAACAAATGAATGCTTCACATGATGTGAACGTTAGTGAGCTAGACTAGCAGAGCATTACCCATGAGTTTGATCCTCACTGAGTGTTCCATACTTCTGATTTTGTGCCCAGCTAAGCTATGTTTAGTAAATTAAAACCATTACAAAGATTTTTATTTTGAAATTTATCAATTGTATTTAAAAAAAAAAAAAAAAAAATCTTTATTTCAGCACAATATCATTAAATATGTTCGACTGCAAGATAACCTCTAATATTTTAGTTTACTTTCCATCATTCTACTATTCAACTCTGTGCTTTTTACTTGATGCCCGCCTTGTAACTAAATTTAATTTTCCATTCACTTCCCCTACCCCCAAATAAATTGAATATTAAATTATAGAACATAACTAACTTACTAGTGTTCAATACAATTTGTCTAAAAAAAAGAATCTTCTAAACTCTGAATGCAAATGCACCTTTTAATTCTTGAATAGTTTTTAATGGGAAGGATGGGTTTGGTAGGCACTGAGATGATGAACATTGGGTTGCAGGTTAGTGAGTTGGAGATGTTTTTATATTCAAAGTGTTTCTCTAATGCACATGGCTAAACCCTAATTCCACTATATCCAAACTTGGAAAAGCTAGAAAAACGAGCTCAACAGTTGTACAAAGCTAGGGGTATTTTGCTACAGATGTTTAGTTTGTCCAGTTTTAACCTAATTCCTTTGAATGGATATATGGACTTCACTTCAAGATCAAAAGCATTTGTACTTTAAGAAAATTATCTAAATTGGCTCTTTAAAATTGTTCATTTAAATGATTATGTGTCGTCAACAATGCTAAAAAGATCCAGATTTTTTTTTTTTTTTTTCATTTAAATGACTTGTATATTTTGAATGGGTTGTATGTGACCATCATACCCAATCAGATATTCTGCTAGATATACACTATCTGGCAACGAGTCAACATGATTCAGAAATTTTTGTTGTCCTGTTATAAAAAGATTTATAAATGCAAACTAGTCAATTCACACTCTCCCGTGGACCCCTATGCTTTTATTTACCCTGTCAAAACTTTATTTGTCCCCAGGGGTCTATATGGAACATTTTGAGAAGCCCTCTGCTCGCGGAATGATACCTGGCAACTAGTCTACATGATCCAGCAATTTTTGCTCTTCTGTTAAAGGTGATTTGATAAATATAAACAAATAAATTAAACTCCTGTAGGGCTCAATGAAATTCACCCTGCGAAAATTTTCTCCCCCCCCTCCTCCAGGGGGGACTTAATAGAATACTTTGAAAAGGTATGATTTAAGCCAAAGATGAAAGTTTGTGTTTTAGGATTCCTGTATTTATAGAAAAAAAAGTAGTTATGATTATATTCTTAATGGAAAGCTTCTGCGTCTAAACCAGTTAAGTGAGCATTTGATTAATAAGATTCTTGCAAGATGTCATGAATTACATCTCGTATTTTTCATACTAGCATTTCCACTGCTAGATATCATAAAATATTAGCAGACACGATTCCCCTGGGGTTACATTGTCTTGTTGGTTGGGGCTGTAGAATATGTTGGATGCATCTCTGCAGACGTTTTAAGACCCCCTTCCCCGAGTGTCCTGGGTATGACACAAAGCCATTTGATGGCGAAGCTCCAATCCTGGAGCTTTAGGAAATGTGGAATAGCCCTTCATTGCTGTTACTCCCAGATCCACTCTGACCTGGAGTGGTAATGCATGTGAGGATTCCATTTATGTGTCAAATAGAACTGTTTAATCATTTCCTAGACTTGAAACTATTTTACTGTGTGTAAACAAATAATTATAGAATTATTAGCATCAAATAGAAGTTTTTGAAACCATTTAATTGTATGCAAACAAATGACTGATTGATGATAGATTTGATAACAACAAACGAATGGTTGATAATAGATTAGATAACAACAAACGAATGGTTGATAATAGATTAGATAACAACAAACGAATGATAAATAGAATGACTAATGTTAAATTTCTTTGTACGAAATCCTTTAATTGTTCAAACAAATGAGCTTTAACTTGTTTAATAGTAAAGGTACTGATGAAATCTTTGCTTACAAATATATATATATATATATATATATATATATATATATATATATATATAGTGTGTGTGTGTGTAATATTTATTGCTTAGGAAATGGACACGGTGATAAGAGCTCAAAACCTGAATCAGGCTTGTTACATTTCACTTAGTACTTGTACCTTTGCGAAAGGTATGAATCTAACTATTCTCCCACCAGTTATTGGTAAATTGGACAGAATGGGCTCTTTAACCTTGGTATGGCAACCGGTCCAGGAAAAGGAAAACTCTGAATTCAAACCTGTTAAACTCTGTTTAGAAAAAAAATATTGACCCTGTGTCACATCCTGCTTGTGCAGAGGGATCAGTAAATAAATAATATATAAAAACAGAATTTGGCTTCAAATAACTCTCAAGGGTTGATATGCCATTAACCTAACCTTACAGAACTTGTTCATTTCTGGAGCATTTTTGGCAAATTTCTAGGTCATATGTCACCAGGGATCAGTTAGAAGTGTAATATGTTGAACGACAGCAGCTTAACCAATATAAGTTATAGATGGTGCGTTCAAAGAACATGTTGGTGACAACGCATGATTGATTGAAGTTGTGTGACTTGACTTCATATTGCTTAAATAGCTTTGTTGACTATAGAACCTGTATATAAACAGACCCATAATTATTCTGAGAGCAGCATTGCTGCTCAGATCTTTCTTTCCTGTTTTTCAATGTGGTCGAAGGTGATCAGGCAAGTAAGTAAGTAAAGTTGGTGACCTTAGTCGAGGGCAACCAGAAGGCTCCCTTTTCAATAGCTACTACACCGATGTGTAGGGGAAGGCGCTACTCCTTTCTCTGGATTGTTCCACTTTACCCTTGATATGTACCTTATATTGCTGAGTGTTAAGCAAGGAAGTATCAAGTACCATTTTTAAAGTCTCTGGTATGACGTGACCTGGGATTGAACCCAGGTCTCCCAGACCATTGGCAAACACTCTACCCACTAGGCCAATGAGCCAATTAAAATGAGATGCAAAAGAATTGTTCATCTTTTGATTTTGAATGATCAAAGAAGAATAATCTTCATCAGTGTTCATTCTCTCTTGAATAACACCAAACTGTTTGATATTTTCTATATCCTAACATTACACTAGAAGATCTAATCACCTTGGGAAAGGTCTGAATCCATCTGTTGTATCACCTGCTAAGGGTAAATAGTTGGGCAGTTGGGGCTCTTCAGTAAGTCTAGTTTAACATTAAGCTTATATTGGAGGGCACTTGTAGTAGTAGTGGTTATTGTCATTGGAAATTGACACAATGACCTGGGTTCAAATCTTGGACAAGGCTGTTTGCATTTCGCATAGTGTTAATACCCTTGAGGAAAAGTATGTGTCAAACTATGCTCTCCTCAGCTATGGATAAATAGTAGGGCAGACTGGGCTCTTTAACCTTAGTGTGGCAATTTCTCTCGGAGAAAGAAAAAAACGAATTTGAATCTGTTTGAATTCTGTTTCAAAATGACTTTGTCACGTTTAGTATAGTGTGGTTGGTAAATACATATATTTTACATTAAAAATTAAACTACTGCTTAAAAACAGGAACGTTTTGGATCTCTTTAAAGAATACTGTTCTTGTACATTGGTAAAAGGAGCCCCCTTTTTTATTTTTTTTAACACAATCAGTTTTCTCCTTCTCGTCTTCAACCCTTACCATCCACACCAGTTCATGCCTCAGCTCTGTTGATAAGGCTTAAAATAAATGGACTGCATCCTCTGCAGAGGGAAAGCCCCCCCCCCAAATGGTGTGTGACATTCTGAAATTCTGAAGAGGGTGGAGTTTTTCATTGCTTGAACCCCCATGGCCACTCTGACTTGGAGTGGTAGTACCTGTTAAGAATATTTGAAATCATATAAATGTGCAAAAAAATAATTAATAGATAGAAATAATTACTTAAAGCCATATAGTTATGTGTAAATTATTCATATCAAATAGGAATACTTGAAACCGTACAACTGTGTGCAAATTATTTGTATTAGATAGGAATACTTGAAACCATACACCTGCGTGCAAATTATTTGTATTAGATAGGAATACTTGAAACCATACACCTGTGTGCAAATTATTTGTATTAGATAGGAATACTTGAAACCATACACCTGTGTGCAAATTATTTGTATTAGATAAGAATACTTGATATCATATAACTGTATACAAAAAAACTGAAGAAACTACCACAAAAAATATGAATATGAACATATGCTGTATGCATTTCTCTCACCTTGTAGTCTTAAAATAATTCCAGATTGGTTGATATGCCATTAATATCAATCAATGCCTTTATCTTTGCAATAGAGTACATCATCATCTCTTGTGTACACATTCTGTTGCGTAGCAACAACTGCATTAAATTTGTTAAGGATTCTGTAGCAGAGATTATACAAGTATACTTGCGATATTTTTGGATATTGCAAACATAAGAAACCATCTTCCTATTCCAACAGACACTTTCTATTCATTATGTAAATTCTCTTAACCTTTTAGTGCTAATGTATAAGACGTGTAGCTTTTCTTCTTTAAAGGTTACCATACTTCAATCTTTTTGTAGACATTTTTTTACGTTCTTTGTAGCTATTCACATGTGCTTGTAATTAAATGTAAACAAGTAATATTTATATTTTAAGCTTATCTGCCTCACTTGTCAATTGCCACGGAAGATATACATATACACATGGCAACTAGATTTTAACACTGTCATATTTGTTTTACTGGCTTTATTTAACATACCTGTTAAATCTTAGTCAATCAATCCTACATTCATATTCCTTGACATAGGTGGGTATGACATTAAACTGCATCTAATGGTGAGGCTCCACTCCTGGGAAGTTGGAGTAACCCTTCCAAGTCTATTTTGACCTGGAGTGTCAGTACCTGTCTCATTTATGATTCATTTCAAGCAGGATATTTGTTGTCATAAATTATTTGTATGAAGAATAGTTAATTGATGATCTTCTTTACTAAGGATTATTATTTGTTACTTGAAATAGTGTCCAAATAAATGATTTTTAAATAAAGATATTTACTTCAAGCCCTATAATCATTAGTAAATCATACAACTGTTAAAGTTTTTTTGTATTTAAAATACTCATATAACTGAAAAAACAAACAAACCTAAAGCAATGACTCAAAAACTGTAAATGTACAATGAACAAATTTCCATAACCTCTTGACCTTAAAATAATCCTATACAGGTTGACCTGCTGTTAAAATCAAAGTAAATGTTTCAAACTTCAGTACCCTAAAAAGACTATCATGACTGTGTCCTGGGCATGCCACTAAACTGTATCTCTTAGTGCGGTTTCAGTTTTAGCAGCCCAGTCAGCTGGGGCTGTTAAATACACCAACTGCATTTCTGCAGAGGGGGTAAGCCCCCTCTCCTTCACACCTCAATGAGTGTCCTGGATATGACATTAAACTATTTAATGGTGAAGAGCTTTGGGGAATGTGGAGTACGTCTTCATTGCTCTTACTCCCAGGTCTACTCTAGTCTATATATGGGTCAAATAGAACTGTTTGACATTTAAACCAAGTACAAACAAATGACTTATGCTAAACTTAATTGTCTGAAATAGAATTATTTGACCATTTAACAATGTGTAAACAAATCACTGATGTTTAATTGAATTGTTGGGGATACATAGCAATACTTGGAACTATTTAACTTTGTTGACTTATATATTAAATATATGATTTGTAAATATATGTTTAAACCAAGTTTGGAATTAAATAACCTAGAATGGTTGATATGCCATAAAACCTAACCAAACCAAATCATATATATTTAATATATATGTATAAAGAGGATTTGGCATTAAATAACCTTCAATGGTTGATATGCCATAAAACCCAGCTAAACCAAATCATATATCTAAAATATATGTATAAAGAGGATTTGGCATTAAATAACCTACAAGGGTTGATATGCCATAAAACCAAACCTATCCATTTTTAGGACGTGTGAAATACTCCTTCATTGCCATTACTCCTCGATTCATTCTGATCTGGGGTGGTAGTATCTGTTAGGGTCCCACCTAGAGATCCATTAGATCTATTTGCAAATTCTTTTTATTAGATAAGAATACTTGATATATCATAACTATGTGCAAAAATTAAAAAACTCCTGAAGAAGCAACTACACAAATGTTAATAGAAATAAACAATGTATGTAATTCCCTAACCTCGAGGTATAAAATAACCCTAGATGGGTTGGCATGCCATGAAAATCAATTAATCAAGTTTTAGAAATATATTAGTTAAGAAAATCTTTCTGCTATAACTATAAAGTCCATGGACCCTTGAATGAAATCAATCTAGAATATCAGAAATTTGTTATGAGCTATTAACATCAAAAAAACAAAATGAGCAGAATATATGACTATTAAATAATTCAGTATAATTCATCTTTTTAACCCTGATAGGTAAAGATTATCTTGTGTAATTGACTCTCTTAAGCTGCTTGTTGAGTTTAAAATTAATCCCCCCCCCTCAAAAAAACAACAAAAAACAGACTCCCTTTCATCTGGGTAGTAGTGCTTGCATACTCTGATGATGAAGTCATCACCTTGTTGACTTGCCTAATCAGATCTCTCCCCCCCCTCCTCCCCTTGACTGACCCTGTTTGCTTGGCACATATTTGGATATATAATTCTTATCCTGGATTGCCTTTCCTGCTTATAAATGTCAATTTTGGCTGACTTCTCTTGTGACATATGTGTGTGCGGACTTAGTGTTCAAGTAAAGTTGACATAATTTTTGGGTTGGCTCACTTTTGGCTTCTCTAATTAAGTACATCATGAATTATATATATATATATGTGTGTGTGTGTTTTTTTTTTCAGTTTCACCTGTTTCATTTAATAAAGCTTTATAAGATGGAATCTGTTCATTTGTATTGCTCTCTCTATTGTTGCACACCTACTTGCTCTCCGTTTCTGTGGGAGGTAGGGAATGCTTCTAACTCTCTGCTTTTTTTTTAATCTCTCTCTCTCTCTATCTATCTATATATATATATATATATATATATATATATATATATATATATATATATGTACACCTCACTCACTTTCTCCCATAGCTTTGGTCTCTCTCTCTTTCTCTCTCTCTTTCATCATTTCGGTCTCTCACACTTGGTTTCTCTCTCTCTCTCTCTCTCTCTAGTCTGTCAAAGCCTTTTAGACATTTTTATTTATTTATCTATTTTTTAATTGACCCCCACCACTCTTTATACATTGAGGGTCAAGTAATTTACATCCTAATTTCTGAGATTTAATCATCATCAGTGTTAAAAATATATCTTGAGAAATTTATAGCAAGGAAAATCTCTCTCTCGCTATCTCTCTCTCTCTGTATTTTTATGGCTGTAAACAACACTCTTGGGTTCACTAAAAAGAAATCTTGACATTTGAAACTCCAAAAAACAAAGTGATTAAATTTGAGTCAGATTTTATGGTTCCATTTTTATGTCTTTGTCCTTCATATGAAGAAGTGAAGCCCAATTTTAATAATCTGCTCTTACAGCTTGGTGTACTTTGTGACCCTTTATCATAGGGATAATAAGAAACTTCTGGATCAACTAATCAACAGCCATTCATTAATACAGAATTTTGAGACCAACTTTTTTGTTTTAATCCATTCTATTTTAATTCATTTTTGTTATAATCCATTTTTGTTTTAATCCAATATTCATTGCTTTTCCTTAGATGAATCTTAAATGCAGTACTTTTTTACAAGTGATTTAGGGGGTTTTTTTCCGCTATCTTCTCAAATAATAACAGTTGGATAAAGGTTCAAGACTTGCTCTGCTTCATAATATTTAGGAAACTGAAATTTTATTATTTTATTCTATTTAAAAAAAAAATTTTTTTATTATATTCCCTGCAAGGATTTAATGTTGGGTGCCACTCAGAAAGCGAACTTCCTGAGGAAGTGGTTTTAAAAATTTAGATTCTCTCTAAGAGTGCCTTGGGTGCCAGACAGTTGAACCCAGCCCTTCCCAGTTCAGTTAGCTGGGGCTGTAGAATACACCAACTGTGTCTCTACAGAGGGGTAAAACCTCTTCTCCCAATGAGTGTCTTGGATATGACACTAAACCATCTCAGCCCAGTCAGCTGACTTCATCTCTGTTAAGGTTTAAGGTCCCCACCCCTAACGAGTGACCTCAATGTGACACTAAATGATCTGATACCTTGGCTCCAGTAGTCTGGAGTGGTAGCATTTGAAAGGGTCCTATCTATGGGTCAAATAGAACTGTGTAACATTTAAACTGAATACAAACAAATGACTTATGCTAAATTGAATTGGTTGATCATTTAACTATGTGTAGACAAATAACTGATGTTCAATTGAATTGGTTGGTTGTTTTATGGCATATTAACCATTGTAGGTTATTTAATGCCAAATCTTTTTATACTTATGAACAGTTCTATTTCAAACAATTCAGTTTAGCATGAGTACTCATTTTAATTGTCAAAGACAGTTCTATTTCAAGCTATTCAGTTTAGTCAAACAGTTCTAAGTACAGTTTCAATGTCGAAAATAATTCTGTTTTAAGCAATTCAGTTTAGCATAAGTATGCAGTTTAGTTCTATTTAACCCATAGATAGGACCCTATCAGGTGTTACCACCCCGGGCCAGAGTGGACTTGGGAGTGATGGCAATAAAGGGGTACTCCGTATTCCCCAAAGCTCCAGCATTACTGGAACCTCACCATCAGATTGTTTAGTGTCATATCTAGGACACTCTTTGGTGGAGGGAGGGTCTTACTCTTCATCAGAGAAGCAGTCAGTGTATTCTACAGCTGGGACCGAAACCCGGCTAGTGTAAAGTCAGCTGGATATTTATTTTTTTCACGAGTGCTCAACACCCCCGGGATGCAGGTGTGTTACGGTACCTACTTACATGGTAATGGACTATTCCTCCTCAAAATATACTGATTGTACTTGTACTTAACCTCCAAGCTGCCTGACAGTACTGGAAGGACATTCCTATTATATAGCACCTGTATTCTATATATTAGTTCTGTTATTGTAATATAATTGTTTCCACCTACTTCTCATGTCTATGTGTCTTCATTTTGACCCCTAAACACCACAATAATATATATATATATATATATATATATATATATATATAGTGTGTGTGTGCACAAACAAATGACTATTAGTGAAAAGAAATAATTACTTGAAACCTTATAATTGTTTGTATGGGATAGAAATACTTTATATCATATAACAGTGTGCGACAAAAAAGTTAACTACAAAAAAAAATGTCAATATGAATGTACAATGAATACAATTCTGTAACCTCTTGGCATAAGATAATTCTAGACTGGTTGACATGACATTAAAATCAATCAAAACAAAGTAAACATGAGTTGAAATTTCATCAAAATCTTGGAGGGAGAGTCTCTGTAGCTAATGTGCAGGACAGTGACATCATAGTAACAATTCTAAGTTCATTCACACTCTTTAAAAAAAAAAAAAAAAAATTGCACTCTTATGATTAAGACATTGATGTTCAGATGAGGTTAGAGGTCATCTCTAAACAAACCTGCGAAAATTTGAGTTAAACAGTTGGATTTCTGAGGACGACAGAGCAGATCTGTTTTTTGGGGACAGGTAACTTTCGTTAGACTCCCCCCCCATAAAGGCTTTGATAGACATTTAGAAGATGCAAAGACTTTTCTCCTTTTTATGAGAGACAGTTTGGAAACTCATTGAAATGACCGCTTTGAAGGATTTAAAACTTTAATAAACAAGCTGATCAAATTATGATTGTATTTATTTATTCAACCCCTCTGCATGAACAGGGTGCGACACAAGGTGAATTTTTTTAAGTGGAGTTCAACAGGTTTGAAATCAGTTTTCTTTCTCCTACATCAGTTGCCACATCAAAGTTAAAGAGCTTTGTCTGCCCTACTACTTACCAATAGCTGGAGGGAGACTAGTTGGATTCATACCTTACTCAAGAGTATTAGTGCTATGCAAATATGCCAACTGCCTTGTCCAGTATTTGAACTTGGTTTGCCTTGTCCATTTTTTTTTTTTTTTTTTTTACGACTAAATCATGACACTTCCAGCACATACATAAATTGTTAATGTATGGTTGTCAATTTTTTTTTTTTTTTTTTTTTTTTGTCACTTTGGGATCAAGTGACAATGCCACATCCATTTAAAGCAGTGATATAAAATATTCAGCTTGCACAGAGTATATAGCTATCAGCAAAAAAAATATTTTCATAACATGTTGCTGATGTTTGGACATTTTATTTTTCAGTTTTTTTTTTTTTTTTTTTTTCTTTGTGTGTGTGTGAGAGAGAGAGTCAGTGAGAGAGTTTATGTATTCCCAGATAAATGTCATTATATACACATCTTGATAAATGAAGGGTCAGCCTTTGCAAAGCCTGTTAACAGTATTGAAGTTCACTACTATTACGTGTAGAAATTGTTCACACTGTCTGCTTGACGTGTCTCTCGTCATGGATTGTTCAAATAAAACAAGTAAAATCTTTAAAAAATTATTTAATCCTATTTACCAACCCCTCCGCCCGGGCAGAATATGACACAAGGTCAATTTTTAAGCAGAGGTTTGAATTCAGAGCTTTCCTTCTCCTAGACTAGTTTCCTCGCCAAGGCTGAAGAACCCAGTCGGTCTTACTATTTACCCATAGCTGGAGGGAGAATAATTGGATTCATACCTTTCCCAAGGGTATTAGTGCTATGTGAAATGCAATCATTCTTGTCCAGGATTTGAACTCGAGTCTCCGTGTCCATTTCCTATGATGATAACCATTACACCACGGGCACCTCCATAAAAAAAAATTTATTTAATTGCCAGTTTTTTTTTTTTTTTCCTCGACCTAAAAATTCTAACCTTTTTATATTCTATCATTTCTATTTTATCTTTTCTTTTTTATCATTTTACCTTAATGAATGGGATCCAAGCACTGCAACAGCAATGGAAGAAATGTGTGGATTGCAAGAGGGACTGTTGAAAAATAAACCTCATTTAGTCACATGCTATGAGAATATATTGGTCAGCCTATGGACTTTTCAGTCGGCCCTCAACTTCAGAAACAAGACTACCCCTAGATTTATTTGAACTATGGTATTTACTATGGATTCTTTTCTCATGTATAGCACCATAGCTGGGCTGTGAAATATGCCAACTGCATCTCTACAGTGGGGTTAGACCGCCCCCACTCCTCATTGAGTCATCTGGATATGACACTAAACTGTATGTAATTGTGAGGCTTCAGTCCTGAAGCTTTTGGGAATGTAGAGTACTCTTTTATTGCCATTACTCCCAGTTCTACTCTTACCCAGAGTGGTAGTACCTGTTAGGATCCCGTCTATGGGTCAAATAGAACTGTTTGATCATTTAACTGTGTGCAAACAAATGACTGGTAAATTAAGTTTTGTAATTTAATATTCAGTTACTTGATTTAGGTTGGGGGTGGAGAAGTGAATTGGAAATTGAATTTAATTGCATGGGGTGCATTAGGTGAAAAGCTTGAGAAGGTCAAGTTTAGGGAGTTTTATTCTTACTGGCTGCTCCAAAATAATGACCTTGTGCCAGAGTTGACTATGTAAATATTTGACCAAGACCTAGTTAAAGAATGGCGTCCACTAAATTGTTTTTTGGAAAGATTACCAGTGTCAGTATGTGTGATGTTGGATCCAAGTTAGTGTATGGCGCAAGTAAAAAATTAAACAATCTCTTGTTTAGGGTCGCAAAAACATTCCTTTTTATTTTCTTATTTGAAAACATTACAATAAGAATATACCTTGGCTTTCATATATGCATTTGTTAGACTGGAAAATAAATGAGAATTGACATTTCTATTGCTTGTGTATAAAATGTCACTGAATCAGAAAAAAATGGCTTAGATTTATTTTAATGGCATGTCAATCTGTCTCGGATTATTTTCTCTCTCGAGATTCAGAAATCATGTTCATTGCACATTCCTACTGACATTTTTGTGTTGTTGTTTCTTAAAAAAGGGTTTATCTGGTTTAGGGGCACAAAACGATTCCTTTATTTTAGTATTGTAAAACATGATAATATACTTTTGCATGTAAATTTGTTGATCTAAAAAGAATTAAGAATTGGCATTTGTCTTGTTTTTCTATATCCAAATGTCAGTGAATCAGAAAAAAGTGGAATGTAGAAAATGCATTTGTCTAATTGGTTTTGAATGTTTTGATTATTGTTGTTTGTTATACTGGCCCATTGACATAATTGTTAGAGTATACACCAATAGTCTGGGAAACCTGGGTTCAATCCCAGGTTGAGTCCTTCCAAAGACTCAAAAAAAAAAAAAAAAAAAAAAATGATGCCTCCTTGCTTAACACTCATTATTATAAGGTGTGGATCAAGAGTAAATGGAACGATCCAGGTAAAGAAGTAGTGCTCTCCACTACACCTCGGTGTAGCAGCTATTGAAAAGGGAGACTTTGAGTTGCCCTCAACTAGGGTCAGCCAACTTATCCCTCCTTGAGCATCTCTGCTTCTTACTATCTTTTCATATCAATCTTTTAAAAAAGTATCGTTGCAAAGTGTTGCATATTGATTCTTGACCAAGCCATCAATTCGAGATGTATCTGTCTAAATAAGGGGAAGCAATCATGTGATTTACCAGAAGTTGTAGGTGTTATGAAATAAGATATGCAGATACCTGCTTGTCAGTTGACGCCATTGAGGGCTTGAGTCAGAGCCAGCTTGTAGTCACTGAGAGCGCTCTGCTGGGGGGGGGGGCACCGCAGCCTCCAGTTGAGTACCCCTGACTGAGAAGCAGAAATACTAAGTGGGGGTCTTGAAAATAACACAGCATGCTATGATCAAGGGAAAAAGTTATGGGTCAATATAGCAGTCTGTCTACTCTCTCTCTCTCTCTCTCTCTCTCTCTCACACCACAGAAGCTTTGACTCCAAGAATAAATAGTGATATATTTTTATAAAGAGGTTTTGTGCTTCATTCCTCCATCCATGTATATTCTGCCATTATGAGTGTACAACAAAATAATATAGACATTATCAATACAATATCTATATACAGATGAAATTCTCATTTATCTGAGTTTCCGAAGTTGTCCTCTTAAACTTTTTTCTTTAACCCTTTTTTTTCTTCCCCTAAAATCAACCAGTTTATTTATTTATTTATTTATTTATCTTTTTTTTTTTTTAATACACTTGCTGTTCTTGATCTGATTTGGCAATTTATTCAAAAATATTCTATTTGTAAAAAAAAAAAAAAATTCGATTTGATTCAATTTTCGAAATCTGTCCTGTCCTGACAATAAATTTTCAGTTTGAGAAGTATTGAAAAAATGTTCCCCCATAATTAGAAAATCCATAGATTATTTTATTTCGATTAGATTGTTTCATTTTCTTCTTTCTTGTAAAGTCATCATCATCATCATCATCATACAGTGATGACAGAATCCTTTGACTAACCCTCTCTTTCTCTCTCTCTCTCTCTCTCTTTTGACGGGTATTCTGGACTGTGTCCTGTGTCCACATTGAGCTGATGTAAGTCTTTATTGATAGGCCACCACTACTAGTATATCAGTATGTAGGGGCCCATCAGAGAACGTTGCTTATGAGTTCCTTTTTGCTTATCCAGCAGTGCCCCACATATTTTGTTTGTCTTACTTGAATGATTTGTGAGATAAGTGGTATGTGACCATACAGCTGCTGTTTTGTTGAGTGCTGCTTCCAGGATTTGTTCAAAACAGTGTGTAGCATTTTTGTGTAGTTTCCATCTTTTTTCTAAGCTTTTGTTAGTCCTGGTGGTGCAACCATACAGTAGTACCATCATGGCAACAACTTGAAAAAAAAATCCAGTTTTTTTTTTTTTTTTTTTTTTTTTTTAATCGGACATCAGATTTCTCATTGATCGACAACTTGTCAATAGTAGTCCACGCCTTTCTTATTCCTTTGTTGGTATAATTGTAATTTATCTAATCTCTCACTATGACTATAATCTTTTATTTTTTAGAATTATTTTTGTCACTTTTTTTATATATTTTTCAATTGCAATAATACATTTCAATTTCCATGTCTCGACACTGTAGCCTTAAATCTGTGTATTTTATATGTGGTCTTCATTATTTTGATTATTTGTTCCATTTTAAAAAAAAAATTTGTTAATTTCAGCATCTGGGGCATGATGGAACATTTTTCTTGTTAGAATAACAAATTTATTTTATTTAAAAGAAAACTCGACAACTTTTCTGTGTGTATTCAAAAGCAAACTCAGCTAGAATGATGTTTACAGCTGACATCTCGATTATTTCATACTAGACCATCACTCAATGTAAATCAATTTTAGTGATTTTTGCCTTTTTTTTTCTTTTTAGGTATATTTTCTATTGTCTGTTTTAAGAAGGGAAAAAGATATTTTTGTAGAAACCAACATGATAGAAATCTATTTGACTCATAGGGTCAGAGTGGAACTGGGAGTAATGTCAATGAAGGTATATTCCATGTTCCTCAGAATTGGTGCCTTGCCACTAGGTGCAGTTTAGAACTATACCCCTTTTTTTTTTTTTTTTTTTTTTTTTTTTTTTGCGGGTTGGGTGGGTCTTGCTCCTCTCCAGGGAATGCAGTTAGTGTATTTTAAGCCCTGCTGACTTTTGAGAATATCAGACACTACCATATTCTGAAGAATTCCTTGTGATATTAGGTTAAGCACAGAATTTGCTCCGGTGAGTCAGAAGTTTTTATATATTTTGGTACCTGCTAGTTTGCTGTGTGTGTGTATCACATGAGTGAAGCTTCGGCAGTTAGTATCATTGTTATATATTGACCCTTGACCGAGCCGTCAATCAAGAGAAGCACCATGTAAATAAGCGGAAGAAGTGGAAGCAAGTGGGTGTTATGAAAGAATATAGGCAGGTGCCGGTGGCAGTTGAGTTAGTTAGAGACAGGAAGGCCAGACTGAGGGCCAGTTTGCAGACTGAGGGCTGTGCCCCTCAGCGACCCCCCCCCCGGGTTGAGCAACCCCAGCCAAGATGCGGAAGAAGTGCAGCTATGGTCAAGAGAAGAAGTTGGGTCAATATAGCAGTCTGTCTCTGTCTCCACCCATCCCTCACACACCACAGAAACATTGAGAATAAAGTGTGAGAGATGTTTATTTTTATAAAGAAGTGTGTTCGTTTGTTCATTGAAGTTCGTCATTATCTTTGCTTATATTCATATTTGTATATGTATACGCCTAGTATACAACATCATGACACGTTGTGCATTGTTTCACTATGTCAGATTTGAAAGCTGCACAGATGAATGGACAATGTAGTTTTATTCGGAACTTATGCTTTACAAATTTGAACCGAGTCATAACACTGGAAGTGACCAAAAACATTTGTTGTACGAAAGATTTATCACATAGCAGTAAGCAGATAGTTCTCAAAATTTCAAAAACCTTGACGGTCAGGTAGACTTATGACAGTGGCTCTTCTTCAAGCCACAAAGGCAAATCTGACGGGTTGCTCTCAAAGAGTATCATGTGACTTTGCCATTAACAATCCAGTATCGTTCATCACCTTCATGACTTTGGGCCTCACATTATCAGAATATTGCAAAACTTTTGACTCATTAAGATATTGACTGTGGAGAAAGATTTTTTTCCTTCTTCTTCCTCTTCCAATTTTTGTGCTGTCTGTTTTTGCAGAAAAAACTAGAGATGTATTTTATTTATCAACTTCTCCCTCTTTCTTTTTCTCTCCCTCTCTCTTTCCAATCAAAAAGAATTTGCATGCCTAAACATTTCTTTCCTATAAGCAGCTGGAAAAATTGTCTTAATTATTGGAAATAATCCCCTCCCATCCCACCACCTGGAAGTGAAGTATTGATTGTAAGTTGAAGCTAAAGGCTAACGCTATAGTGGGGGAAGAAAAGTGGCGGGGTATTCAATCGAAAGCAAAGGGTCTTACAAAAAGACTTGACAACAGCTGCCCATAAAAAGCCTCTTCTAATCGATAACGCAGATCAATCTGTACTTGTGGGTGTGTTTTTGTTTTTTATTTTATTTTTTTATTTGTGTGTTTTGTTTTTTTTTGTTTTGTAAAATGGTGGAGCAAGTTCCCCTACTCACTCTCATACCCTCTGCCAACGTCCGAATGTGTTTCTACTGATGTGGGTTTGGCATGTACAAATGATTTTGCTCCAATAAAAACCTTTCACTTTTTGGCTACTCTGCTGATTTTACCTATCAATTCAATATAACCAGTTGTGTGTGTGTGTGTGGGGGGGGCATTGTGGTTATCGTGCTCGACCCAGGAATATGTGCAGTGTATATAATTGTAATAGAAAAGTTCTTACTGTTTTTTTATATTCTTATAAAATCCCCACCTGCACCTATTAAAAAAGATCTACTCTTAGATTCTTTAAAAATAATTTTAACATTATTTTCTTCACATTTTTATATTAAATTCATGTAAGAAATTATATATATATATATATATATATATATATATATATATATATTAAATAAAAGTCGCCTTATCGCTAGGCTTAGAATATGCTGACTATCCCCTCCAGAGAGTAAACTCCCCCCTACCCCTGAAAAGTGGTGCTTAGATCACATTAAACAGCATCTGATGGTGAGGCTCCAGTTCTAGAAATTGTGGAGTATCCTTTTATTGCCATTACTGCAAAGTCCACTTTGACCTAGAGTGGTAGCACCTGTTAGAATCTCTCTGTGGGTTAAATAGATCTGTTTAAAAGATCAATCATATTCAATGTGAGAGTGTCCAAAAATAAACTTAATTACACAAAAAAAATGTAAATTTCAGCGCTCAATGTGATTCTCTAACCTCTCAGTATAAATAACTCAGAGTTAGGTGCTGTGAAAATTTATCATAAATATTCAATTGTTGTGGCGTTTATGATTTACTTCATGTAAATTGTGGCATACAAGTCGACTTTTTCAAGCCTAGAAAAAAAGAACCTCTCCCCCCCAAAAAAAAAACTAGGTCTACTTATATGTTAGGACTAAAATTTAAACCTTCACCACAGAGTGGTTAACTAGTAGCACTGTACTCCTGACTATAGATATAAACCACTTACCGTAACTCTAACAGAGTGCCACAAATATTTCCAAATTAGAGTTTGGGAAACATTTAATAGATTAACAGAGATTAATATAGAATAATAAAACTAACAAATTAAGTATTACATCAACTCTACATCAAAAGCAGTATCCAACAGCTGATACACTAATTATAAACGCTAACTGGAACATCACAGCACTCAGGTAGCCAGTCAGACAACTGCAGTATGTTGTGTAAAAGTACAATTTGATGCTAGTGCAATATATTGTAAATCTATTTGAATACAACCTCTTATGTGAAAGATTTGCATGTTTCATAGATTCTATCAGTGGTTTGTGTGTATGTTTAGGGGGTCAACTTTTACAACAGATATCGGTCTACATAGAATTTTGGTTAAAAATCTGGAGGTCAACTTCTATACCGCTATTTATGGTTCTGTAAATTTACTTTCTAATTGAGTGCAACAAAAACAGCTTCAGAATTTTAAGTTGCCTCGCCAAGTTCATTTACTTCTCCTTATTTGAGGAATGGATAAACATGAGATTTTAAAAATATTTCTATGATCTATATCTACCAGCTTTTTATAGATTTATATAAGATTTAGCCTTATTTTATCAAGACTGCTTTATGAAGGAAATGGTTAATGGACTGGATTGCAATGGTACTGTAAGGGAGTTCAAACTTCAGTCATGTTATTGCATTCATTTTTAGACTTGTAAATTTTGGAAAAGTATAAGCCCTCTTATCTCCCAAGCTGTTGTTTAAATAATACCACTGTTCTTCTGAAAAGATGGATTTGGCATTTAATAACCCACAAAGGTTGATATGCCAAAACAAAAGAAAAAAAACGAAACAAACAGCTGATAGGCTGCTATTTGTTTATTTATTTTTTTTCTCGTCAGAAGGAATATGCATATGACTTTTTCTGGGATATGCTAATTAGTAAAAAAAAAAAAAATATTGTACCAAGGGGAACATTTTCTCCCCCCACACACACTTTTGATAATTTCCGTTTCTCTCTCTCTCTTTCTCTCTCATTTATTTATTGTATTCAATGCATAAATCACAATAAATTGTATTATAGGTATTGCAAAAACAAAGCAAAATTCAAAGTTTGATCACATTTAAAAAAATAAAAAAAAAAAAATTTCTGCTTATTTAACAACCTGCTTTCAAACATTTTCTATGATATTTTTTTTCTATTTGTGTGTGTGTGTGTGTGTGTTCTGTCATCTCAGGTACACCTTCCCCATGTCAATATGAGTTGACAAATAGATTTCTTCTTACATTCTGAAACAAAACAAATTTCCTCATGTTCTTTTGTGTGTTAGTTGCATATCATCACAAGTATACCCTTGATGTCAATATGTTATGATATATGTGTGTGTTCTTTTGTGTTTATTTTCTATAATTTCAGTCACCCACTCCATTACAATAGATTTTTGAAACAAGAATGTTAATGAAATCTACATCGGCATTAGATTTTTTTTCTTTTCTTTTATATGTATATAAGATTAGATTATTTTTACTTTTCAGCTTTCAATCTTGAAATTGAAAGTGACTGAAATATGAAAATATTTTCTATCTTTCTCTTAAAAGGAACTTATTCAGAGGCAAAAGAGAAATTACCAAGTTTTAGGAAAATATTAGTCACAAAAACTGTTCTGCCATGTGCTATAGAAAAGTAGTTTGCAGGTTGCATGTTTGAGACTCTGTGTCATACACGGGATTTTTTTTTCTTTTTTTCTTTTATTAAAAGTGCATATCAAAAGCCTACAAATGCATTTGCTT
Source organism: Sepioteuthis lessoniana (assembly GCA_963585895.1). NCBI lineage: Eukaryota > Metazoa > Mollusca > Cephalopoda > Myopsida > Loliginidae > Sepioteuthis > Sepioteuthis lessoniana. Next base: position 55,172,889 of record OY757941.1, on the reverse strand, counting down.
GCTCTCTCTCTCTCTCATTCCTCTTCCACTCTCCCTCTCTCTCTCTCTCTCTCCATAATGTGTATATATTTTCTATTGTTCACATTTTTGTTTGTAATTATAAAAAATGACTTCAAAAAGATTGTTGAACAACTGGCTGTTTTGACTGTTAGTTTTCTCAAATCGGGGAACGAATTTTTAATGGTTGCAGTCGTCTCCATCAATTACTCTGAGTTCAATCAATTAATTAATAGTTTTATTTAATTAGTAATAATTATCCTTTTGATGTTTTGTAGCCATTTTTTTTAAGAGGTGCTGAATGAATCACAAATCTTTTCACCTTCTCATTTTTCTCTTCCAAACAGCCCCCCCCCCACTACATTTCTGATTTGTTTTGATCTTAAAAGAAAAAAAAAAAAGTTTATTTGTTAATTCTTTTTATGCCAGGGTTATTTTGTCTCCCCCTAAAATTGCTATTGAATATGTTATTCCCTTTCTATCTTTTTTTTTCTTTTATATCTATATTTTTCAAATATTTCTGCTGTTAAAAACTGATGATAAAAATCTTGTCAGCTGAAAGAAAAATGCTCTTAGAAAACACACAGATTATGATTATATATTTGTTATATATTTGTAATTGAATTATCATCTTGTGTATTGGTCGAATTGCGGGGTGGGGGATAATTTAGTAATAATTTTCTAAAGTTGAGATCCAAATATAGGAATTCAGAGCAACCAATGTCTTTTATAAATAAATCCTATGAATTTAAGATTTTCTGACCATAAATCAACGGTTGACCTATACACGAGATCGACTGATACACGGGTGTGTTGGGTATTCAAACATAATGGCAACGACTAGGAACAACCGTTGGCTTCATAAGTCAACGATTTTCTGACCATAAATCAACAGTCGACCTATACACAAGATCGACTGATACAGGAGTGTGTACAGTATTCAAATATAAAGGGTAACAACTAGGAACAACTGTTGGCTTCATAAATCAATGATTTTCTGATCATAAATCAACGGTCCACTGATAAAAAGGAGGACGACTTATACATGAGTGAGTACGGTATTCAAACATGATAGAAAGGGCTAAGAGTAACCTTTTGCCTTTTATAAATAACTGATTTTGTGACTCTAAATCACTGGTTTTTATGAAGGTATGGGTTGCTACAAGTCCTATTCTTTCCTAATTCATTTTTTTTTATCAGTTTCATACCTGGCAATGAAGAAAACAGAAATAAAGAAAAAATGCCTTTTTCTGATTAAGTACAAACTCAGCATGATTCAACGTTTTGATCATTACTTTATTGAATTAAATTTAAAGCCAAGTGTTGCTCGTAGTCCTTTCCATAATGTTTGATGAATTTTGACCATAGAAAATAACAACTTTTTAGGTCAAAAGTTAGGATTTAACCTATACAAAAGTAAAGGTCTTTAAAATTTCATTTCTACCTGTATTGTATATATTGTATTTTCAAAGAAATTCAATCCATTACTTTTAGATGAGTCTCTTATTCTTCTTTGAAATATGAGTCCATTTTGATAGGTAATAAATAACACATCTTTTTAATTGACAAAACAGTTGCAATGAATCTGTTCTTAAGACAGTGGCACACTCCAGCTGTGGGTAATTGTAATGGAAATTGTTTAGAGTAATAATAATTCTCAGTTGCTAAGATGTAGTCAACAAGTGTTTTATTGGCTACAGACAATGTTTATTTAAACTTTGTCTTTCCACTTGAAAAGTTTCAGCTGAGAAGGGCAGTAAATTAACCAGTCACAAGGTGTGGCTTTATATAATGAATATTCACTATTAACCACAAGTTGACTTGTTTTAAAATGTTTCAATGTTCGATGCTTGCAATTTATCTATGTATACTGTTGTACTCCCTACATAATGGATTCACCCTCCTCCACAAATACTCGCCAACGAGCATTGACCAGAGTTCACCAAAGTTGATCCAAACCCACATGACACAATCACATGGTAGCCCTTGCGTAGTGGACGATAATCGCTACCCAACTGGACCCTCAGCTAACTACTGTCTAACCCAGTTCACTTGTATCTTGTTTCTGTTACTTTAATATGTTTTTCTATCTACCTTTTTGTGTTCCCTGTGTCAGTTTTTTGCCAGCATCACAACATATACCCACTGGCATATCAAGGATTACCCTGAGAATTTTATAGTAGTGTTGTTATATAGCAGTTGAAGTGATGAAGAACAACACTTCTTTATAAATAGATCTTTTTATTCTTTCGTAAGGGTTTAATCTCTGGGGTATGAGTTGGACGGAAGGCGACAATGACAGATTGTTATATTGACCCATAACTTCTCTTGACCATAGCATGCTGTGTTATCTTCAAAACCCCACTTAGTACTTCTGTTTCTTTGTTCAGGATGCTCAACCAGAGACCTGATGTAGGCCACAGGCCCCAGCAGGGCACTCTCAGTGACTGAAAGTTGGCTCCTCTCTCTCAAGCCCTCACTGACTCCAACTCGCCAGCAGGCATCTGCATATATTATTTCATAATGCGTACAACTTCTGATGAGATTATGTGATCTTGTTCCACTTATTTACACGGGTGCATCTCTGATTGATGGCTCAATTAAGGATCAATATGCAACAGTGTAATGGGTAGTAACCTTGTCTTGAAGATCATTGCTCATGTGTTTGATCCTGACTGGGTGCCCTGTACTCTTTTATTTTTGGAAAAAATGTTATTCTAGTGTGGGTTTAGTATTAACAACTTGAAGGTTGGTATATTTGTTGTATCTGAGTATCATAGCTCACCAAAACTATTTGAACATGAGGAATATAATTTGGACACTTGTAGCAGAGGAAATGTATTATGGTTTAATATTTCCTTGTGCTAAACAATGTAAAACAACTCAGGAAGAATTAACATATTTATTGCTTGAACAAACTTAATGGAATTTCTATAGAAATGACATGAAATACTAAAAGAATACAATATAGAGAAAAGTCTTATCATGCAATTGAAGAGTATTTGGTATGATTTAAAAGCCCTTGATAGAATGAAAGTTTTGTGAAGACTTATGTCAAAACATGGTACCATGCATGGTGTAATGTATCATCTTGACCTGCAATGAATCCGGCGGGTGTTGTTGACAGATACATTCATCTGTAGATAAAATCAATAAAGTGATTATTGGAAAACAAGCAATGCGTGGATGTAATCTGTGACCAATTAAAAACCAGCATCATGTGTGAGTCATGTGGGAGTTTTAAGACTATGCGAGGTCCGGAATTTTTGCTGCAGTTCGGTTTCCACTGGCTGTTGCGACTCCTGACATCTTCTTTGTGTACACAAACTCTCTCCAATTGCTCTCCTGCTCTGCACAAGTGTCACTGTTAAAGAATAAAAATATAAGATTATATTTTCATATGTACGTATTCCTCGTTTGTCAAGACCCAGCGGTAGTATACTACACACAGTACAACACAAGGTTTGTTACAGCGAGCGTTTTCCCAGTTAGGAATGTACACACTCGTGCATGCTTCTTGTTGAGGTAGGACTGGATACTACTTTGGTCACACCACTTCATGGCCGTTAGAAGTACTATCTTGAAAAAACAAAGGACGTAATCCTTACACTGGTATTTCTAGTTTAGGAGAAAATTATTTTTCATCTGTAGGATTTTATGATGGGTGCTATGTTAATTTTGTTCTTAAAAAGAAAAATAACTGGATTTTACAATTTTTACTGGAACAGATATTATTAGGTATTATTTATAAACAAACACTACTGTATTCAAACTCTGTAACCAAAAATATAGAAAGTCTATTAAAAGTTTTCAGCTTCAGATTTTCATCTTGTGTATGGGCCTCATCTCCATAGAAATAAAGATGTCTTTTTCTGGGTGAGGCTTAGAACTTTTTGAACTACCCTTGTATGTAACAGTTTAAAAGATAAGCACACTCAATAAGTAAAATTTTAATTCGTAAATATGTTCCAAATTTTTGTTTTTCCCCTTACTTACAAAGTGTCAATTTTATATGATTTTGTAATGAATAATAACTAATAATAAACATCTTAATTGTATAATTTTCCATTAGAAATCATAAAATCCTGTCTTCTTTGATTTTGAATAAATTAATTTAGATAAAAAAAAGATAATGATGCTTCTCGTGGAACTTCTCGAATTGATAGGCATGCAAAAAAAACAACGACGCCATTATTTAAATAAGATCTTCATAAGTTCTTGAATGCCTTGTTTGATCAACTGTCAAACTTTTGAAAATGATTTCCCAGGTTGAAACATTTCTCTACTCAGATAAACAAGGGTAACCTGAAGAAGGCATGAGGATACAATGGCCGAAACGTTGTTTTAACATATCACAAAGATGAGGATAAAAGTTTGAAAAATCAAAATCAAAAACATAGGTGGGGGAATAAGGAATATGGATGATTCTGTATCTAAAAAAAAAAAAAGACTGTATTATGTTATTGTTATTTGTTATATTTATTCTGTCATTAATTTTTGTCTTAATTCTTGACCACTGACAATCCCTTTCATCCTGATGCATAACATATGGAGTATTGAGTCTAACAAAGTTTTTGATGACCATTACCCTCTTGTACAGAGACTAACATGCATCAAATGTTAACTATTACAAATTATAATAGAAAAAAATCTTTTTATTTTTTTTAGTGGTAGTGATAGGGTATCATACATCATCTTTCTACCCTCTAAAAATTCCTCTGAACTCTTAATTTATCATATAGGTTTCCTAGCAGAAGTTAGATAAGTATTAATTGATCTGCTTTTTGAATTATTAATCATACATTCAATATATCAGTACACATGTTAAATGTACAATGAAAATTTTGACATCTGTTTTTTTTTTTTTTTTTTTTTTTTTTTTTATATGCTTTCCTTTTACTACACATGCAATGATGAAAATTTGGATTATTGATTCAATCAATGAAATCCATGTTAAAGGTTAGATTTTTATTTTGTTTTAAATGGCTGGATTCTGTTATAATAGTGCTCTTCTTTCTCCTCTCCTTCCTCTCTCTCCCTCTCCTCTCCCCCTCCCCCTCCTCCCCTCTCCCCAGTACCTGCCTCCAACACTTTTCCTTCTGCTTTCTCCCCCCATGCATTCTTTATTCTCTTCCTTTTCTTTTACCCCTGCTTCCCCTCCCTCATTTTTCTTCTTCCTCCTCTTCTAGCAATATTAATTATAAAGATTTTATTTGTTCAGAATTGCAATTTAATCAGTTAAAGCCGACAAAACTTAGTAACTGATTCCTTTTTAGGGTTGATATTGAGATGTGACGGCTTTATAAAAAGCTGAGAAGAGTTGTTAGTCCAAGTGCTCACTTGGCATCTTTATTTTTATTTATTTATTTACTTTTTTTTTAGAAAGGTTTGAAGAGTGGTTTGTCCGAGTTTTTGTTTTTTTTTCTGATAAAAATTGTCTTGAAAGGTCAACCAAATAATAAGATTGTTATCTCAAGCATTATTTTATTTTTTTTCTGTCTTTTTCCCTCTAACTAATTAGAAATTTCCAATACCAAAAGTATTAGGTGTGAACATATTTGCATTCTTAATGTCTGTAAGAACTTAACCAGTTGGAAAAATAATTGTATGCCTTCATTTTGGCAAGTATTTTCTTTCATCTTAACTCTTTACCGGCAATGCATTTGGTGCCCATCAATCCATGAAAGTGAATAGTGACACAAGTTTGAAATTATGGATTGACTGTGATTGAGATTCAAACTTGCTGTTGAAATGGTCAACATTAAATCGCAATACCCGAGGTCAAGTCCTGAGTCAATTAAAATTACTCAGTCCAGTTCAGCATTAAATCCAAAATGATGCACCTTCCTTGTGGAAAAATTTCAGATTAAATGGTCCACGTGAGTCAGGTGTTTTTATAGTTACTAGAAGATTCATTTTATTCGGAATGCAACATCGATGGCTATTTGTTTCAGACGGGAAGTTGTTTATAGATTAATATACCACTGTAATGAGTTTAGCAACTAAAAGATCAGATGAGAGAAAACACTTGTCAAAATTAAAGTTCAACAATGCACCATCTAAAAATCGAGATTTTATGTATTCTAGATAAGTAAAGTGCTTCTTGCTACTATTCAGAAGGTATGCTTTGAGAGATGAATTCCCTGAAACCAAGTTTCTCTTCTGTCAATAATAGCTTTTTTTATGCGGTATTGGGAGTGGGAAGAACTGACCAAAATAAAAATGGGTTATGATATTTTGGACTTAAGAATTAATTTATAGAATAAAAAGTGAATTAACTTTCATCAGAAAATCTTCTTTTTTTTTTTCTTTTTTTTCCCCCCCTTCTTGCTACTTTTGTTTTTTGAAACATTTTTTTCTTCTTACTTTCAGAATTTGGAAGCCATTCGATGTCCAAAGCGATACTTAGCAGACTATGGTGTGGAGGAGACAAACAACGGTAGTTCGAGCTCGACAGCTACTCAATGCCGTTGCCTGCACCCGGCAGCAAAAGCAGATTCCCAATTTGGAGCGTGTCGGTCGTTTCATGCAACGGAATCACCAAGTATCACCAGAAGAAACGGAGCAACTCTTACAATGTGCTGTGAAAGACAACTTTCTTATCTCTTATACAGCCATTGGCAACAAAGGATCGAAAACTGGCATGGAGCAAGAAGGCTTTAAAATTGTTGATGAAACAGAAATTGTAAGACTCTTTATCTTTTATTTATTTATTTTTTTTAATACTTAGAAATTGATAAGATCTTTTTTGCCCCTTACTTTTTTCTTCCTACTTTCCTTTGCTTTGGTCTATCTTTCTTCTGTTTCCCTTTATTTTTCTTTCCTCCTCCAAACTTCCTCTTCTGCAGGGGTGGATATGTCTGTGAAAAAACATTTTTTTCCCCCCTCTTTGATTTTTTTTTTTTCTTTTCTTCTCATCTTCTTCCTTTTCTTCCTCCCCTCGTATTTTCTTTTTCTTCCTCCCCTCGTATTTTCTTTTTCTTCCTCCCCTCGTATTTTCTTTTTCTTCCTTCCCTCATATTTTCTTTTTCTTTTTCTTCCTCCCCTCATATTTTCTTTTTCTTCCTCCCCTCATATTTTCTTTTTCTTCCTCCCCTCATATTTTCTTTTTCTTCCTTCCCTCATATTTTTTCTTCCTCTTCTTCCTCAACTTGTATTTTTTCTTCCTTTTCTTTTCTCCCCTCATTTTTTCTTCCTCCCCTCAAATTTCTTTCTTTCTTCTTTTCTCCCCTCATATTTTTTCTTTCTTTTCTCTCCCTCATATTTTTTCTTTCTTTTCTCTCCCTCATATTTTTTCTTTCTTCTTTTCTCTCCCTCATATTTCTTCTTTCTTCTTTTCTCTCCCTCATATTTCTTCTTTCTTCTCCCTCATATTTTTTCTTTCTTCTTTTCTCTCCCTCATATTTTTTCTTTCTTCTTTTCTCTCCCTCATATTTCTTCTTTCTTCTTTTCTCTCCCTCATATTTCTTCTTTCTTCTCCCTCATATTTCTTCTTTCTTCTTTTCTTTCCCTCATATTTTTTTCTTTCTTCTTTTCTCTCCCTCATATTTCTTCTTTCTTCTTTTCTCTCCCTCATATTTTTTCTTTCTTCTTTTCTCTCCCTCATATTTTTTTCTTTCTTCTTTTCTCTCCCTCATATTTTTTTCTTTCTTCTTTTCTCTCCCTCATATTTTTTTCTTTCTTCTTTTCTCTCCCTCATATTTTTTCTTTCTTCTTTTCTCTCCCTCATATTTTTTTCTTTCTTCTTTTCTCTCCCTCATATTTTTTTCTTTCTTCTTTTCTCTCCCTCATATTTTTTTCTTTCTTCTTTTCTCTCCCTCATATTTTTTTCTTTCTTCTTTTCTCTCCCTCATATTTTTTTCTTTCTTCTTTTCTCTCCCTCATATTTTTTTCTTTCTTCTTTTCTCTCCCTCATATTTTTTTCTTTCTTCTTTTCTCTCCCTCATATTTTTTTCTTTCTTCTTTTCTCTCCCTCATATTTTTTTCTTTCTTCTTTTCTCTCCCTCATATTTTTTTCTTTCTTCTTTTCTCTCCCTCATATTTTTTTCTTTCTTCTTTTCTCTCCCTCATATTTTTTTGTCTTTGAAATACCAGACAATTCCCCTGTGTTCATGTGGAAGGGAGAAAATCCCCATGTAGAGATATGATACGGTGACAGGGGAATTTTTTTTATTTGGGGTATTTAGTTTGATAAAGATATGAAAATCACTTCCTTTGAATGACTTTTTGTTAATGAATATCTAAATGGATTTATGAAGTATATTAAATAGGAATACTTGAAACCATACGACTACGTACAAGTTGTTTTTATTTGATAGGAATACTTGATATATGACTGTGCAAGAAAAATAAAAACAACCTTAAACAACTACACAAAAAATGTAAATGTACAATGAATACAATTCCCTAATTTTCAGACAAAAAAAAATAACACTAGATGGGTTAACATGCCAGGAAAAAAAAGAATTGTATTCAGTGTACTTGCAGTTTATTTATCGATAAATTGATTACCTCTGGGGTGTTTGAAAATTCATCTTTATCAGTTTGTACAAGAAATATATGTACACTTGTCGCTATCTGTTTACTCGCATGTGAAATAAAAGCTTTCGATAACTTGAATGTATTAATGAAACAATGGTTTCAGAATGTGACTGCAATTGAGGATGGGCCACTTTAGAGCTAGACTCAGGGCATCTAATGTGAATGGTATAAAAAAACAAACATTGATTTTTTAGTCAAGGTTATTCTTGAACACTTTGATAGGCAAAAGAGAAAATAACAATAAATATTGCTACCAAGGTGCTCTAAGCAACGAGCATCTGTTCAATAGTTATAGCTAACCTGGTATGATTAAATATGGGAGGGAAAAGTTTTTAAATGACTGAAAGGTGATATTTATACATTAAATAAATAATGACAATCTTCAACTAATAGAAGATTGATGAATAGATTTAACTTAGTTTTCCGGCATATATATATATATAGTCATCCACAGACAGACTGTTTCATTCTATCAGAACTCTTCAGTGTGGTTAGACACGCAGGACGCTCGAAGCCGGGATCGAAACCTGTCCAACTTTACATTAGACTGTGTTTCAGACCACTCGGCCACCAAGCGGACCACGTTGGCTAAGGGAATTTTAAGGTATTTTATTTTTAGAAACAGCAGCAGCAGCCTTTGTTTTACATTTTTTTATACCCTATCGGCTACCAGAGTGCTCAATTCTTTCAAAGAGCTTTGCATTACACTAGCAGCGGCCAGTAATTCCTTTGCCAGAGAGCTCAACCCCCGTGGGGTAACAATATATATATATATATATATATATATATATATATATATATATATATTGTTTGGACATCAGTGTGTGTTTTTTTTCTCTCTTTCTCTAAGCCCTGTTGTCAAGGGTTATTTGGAGTGGTAGTACCTGTTATGACCCTATCCGTTGGTCAAATAGATCTGTTTAAAAATTATTTGTGCCATATCATAGACAAATTTCTACTAACAATTAAGGATGGTGTTAAGAATGTTCTAATCGAGTTGGATAAGTTATTTGAAAAGGAAAAGACTTATCAAATATATTAAACGTATACAGAATTTGAAACTTAAAAAAAGACAATGTCAATGCTTGATGGCACAGAGTTTGAGCAGTTGAACAAGAACTCAAGGAAAGCGCTCAAAAACAAACAACTGTTTAAATAGTGTCTATACAAGTATATTTCCTGGTTGCTGCTGTTAGGAACAGTCCATCAAGTTAAGAAGGGGGAATAACTTTATACTAGTTTCAATAGTTTAGAGTTTGTATATGATATGAATGCCTGATATGAAATATGACTAAATTATTTGTATTAAGAATTGTTACTTGAAGTTATAATTGTTTACTAAGGCTTATTTTAACTATTATTAAATAGAAATAATTACTTGAAACCTATTAATGATTAGTATTAGAAAGGAATACTTGAAACCATACAACTGTATGCAAATTATCTGTATAAGATGGGAATACTTTACATAACTCGGCTGGGGCTATAGAATGCGCTGACTGTATCTCTGCCAAGGCGTAAGATCCTCACCCCAACATATGTCCAGGATATGATATTAAGTCGTCTGATAGTGAGGCTCCAGCCCTGGAGCTCTGTGGAATATGGTGTACCCCTTTATTGCCACTGCTCTCTGGTCAATTCCGATTTGGAATGGTAGTACCTGTTACGATCCTATCCGTTGGTCAAATAGATCTGTTTAAAAATTATTTGTGCCATATCTATAGAAAAATTTCTACTAACAATTAAGGATGGTGTTAAGAATGTTCTAATCGAGTTGGATAAGTTATTTGAAAAGGAAAAGACATATCAAATATATTAAACGTATACAGAATTTGAAACTTTAAAAAAGACAATGTCAATGCTTGACGGCACAGAGTTTGAGCAGTTAAACAAGAACTCAAGGAAAGTGCTCAAAAACAAACAACTGTTTAAATAGTGTCTATACAAGTATATTACCTGGTTGCTGCTGCAAGGAACAGTCTATCAAGTTAAGAAGGGGGAATAACTTTATACTATTTTCAATAGTTTAGTTTGTATATGATAGGAATACTTGATATGAAATATAACTGTAACTTATTTTTATTAAGAATTGTTACTTGAAGCTATAATTGTTTCATCATCATCAAGGCATGTGGACAGTATAGATTCCTTTAGTTTTTCTGACTGGCCATCCCTATCTTGGTAAATCATCTAGACAGCATCCATTGTTTGAACAGACTTGATGAATTAGAATTTTTGCCACTCTGTCAACACTTGTGTGTCCATGTGTGGGAGTCCATAGAAAAACATCATTTGTAATTTTCATCTCTTCTCCCCTAGCAGTACCCAGCATGCTTTGCTTGTTTTGAATGGTTTGCAAGATGGGAGGTGAGTGGCCATACAGTTGCTGTTCCATAGTGTACTATTTCCTGGATCTGTTTAAAACAATATGCTGCATGCTTGTGTAATTTCCATTTACCTTTGTCTCCAGTTGTTTCATTAGTCCAAGTCCTAATTCTGTTACAACTTGGAAGAATTCTTGTTTTATCTGATTGACCAGATTTTCATCTGGTCAATGGCAGAATCCATGCTTTACCTCAGCATATATTGACATTGCTTTCAGTAGATTACGACTGAGGTATTACTGTTTTACTAATTTTAGTGGTTTGCCATTTAATGAGATAACCATCTCTTTATCAGTTCAAATAAAGACAAATGACTCTTGGTGTTTGCTTTAGGCTATGTTGCTAAAATTCAACTTGAGTTGGTGCATTTCAAAGAAGCGTTTGATCATCTGTATAGTTTGTCTTACTTTCTTTTTTCTTTTTTTTTCAGTGTGAAATCATTTTCTTTCATTAGATCTATTGACCTAAGTATATATTCTTGGTAGATTATGAATAGAAATAGTGCCAATGTATTTGCTGGCAAGACTCCAGTGACAATGTCAAATAAAACAATATAACCATCAGTTGAATAGACCATAACCTTTGTTATTATAGAGCATCATTATAGTGGTAACGGTTTCTTTCAGAAAACCATTTTCTCTAGACGTATTTGCTCCATCTTTTCTCTGTGTATAGAATCTAATGCTTTAGAGAAATCTTTGAACAAGTGTGTTGCCTCAAGATTTTTGTACTCTTTGAATAATTCATTGAATAGTCGGAATCTGAACAATGGATTTTAGGGTTGCAGATGATTGAGATACAGGTTATAAATTTTTGCTAGCTATAGCAGCAAGTTATAAGAATTAAACATAGAGCTTCCATTTTTATATTTACGAGGTGCATATGATAAGTTTCCAGACTTGTTTTGTTTAGGCATTTAAGTGTTGTAGACTCATAAAAATTCACTGTGTTATTGCTATACTTCGTATGAGATGACTGACCAAATTTTATGATTTCAGCTTCAAAGGAACAGCTACAACAGCAATTGGAATATACCCTACTAAAGCCTGATTGTCACAGCTGGTGAATTTCAAAAATGCAATCTGACACTTTAGAAGAACGATATGCTATAAAATTGTGTTTTAAACTTGGAAAAAAGGAACACAGAAACATATGGAATGCTTCAGACTGCTTTTCGACCATCTTGCATGAACCGAGCATCAGTTTTTGAGTGGCATAAGAGATTCAAGGAAGCCAGGGAGTCTCTGAGGGATGATGAGAGGTGTGGGAGGGGTAAGGAAATCAATACACCAGAGTTGATTGGCCAAAGGGTTAGGATTAGGGTTACTATGTTGAGGTTTTTTAAGGGAGTTCAGGAAGAGATTCCGTCGGAAGAGGCCAGCACTCTTCAAATCGGGTCAGTGGCATTTCCACCAGGAGAATACACCAGTCCACAACTCCATCCTTGTCACAGACCATCTGACCAAGATGGGCATAAAGACAGTTCCTCAGCCTCCCTATAGTCCAGACCTTGCTCCCTGTGACTTTTGGTTATTCTCTAAGCTCAGAGGGTGTCGTCATGAGACAATTGAGGAGATGAAAGAGGCTGTGACAAAGATCATTGACACGCTTACACAAGAGGACTTCCATGGGGCCTTGCAGAAGTTGTTGGAATGGTACAACAAGTGCATTGCAGCTGGAGAAGATTACTTTGAAGGGGACTAGAGTTCCATGTGTGTACTATCAATAAAAGTGCCCATACGAAAAAAGTCTGAGAACTTATCGTATGCACCTCGTATGTATTTATCCAACCCATCCACTACAGTCAGGATACTGAAATCAGTTTCTTTCTCTTCAATTGGTTGCCTAACCATGTCTAAAGAATCCAGTCTACTCTATTTATCCATAGCTGGGAGAGACCAGATGAATTAATACCTTTCCCAAGGGCATAAGTGCAAAGTAAAATGTCAGTAGAAGTATATAGGATTTGAACTTAAAGTGCCAATTCCATTTCTTCTTATAGAATATATTGTATGTACACTTACATAAGGTGTTTCATGAAGGACAACATCACACTGAGGATAAAAGGTAGAAGTTATATTTAAAACAAATACATGCTGACCTATTCAAGTAATGAATAGTCCTTACATGCCAGATTCACCACACTCTCTCTCTCTCTACAAAGAGATAAAGGTATAAGGTATATTTAAAACAAATACATGTTTTAGGGCCCAAGGCCTCCATAAAATATGGGGGTAGGAAGGGGAGCAATCATCATTGTCTGGGTCCCTTGCTAGCCACAATTGTTAACCCATTCATGTAATAAATAGTCCATACATGCTTGTCTTACATGCCAGATACATCACACACACACACACACTCACACTCACTCTCTCTCTCTCTCTCTCTTTCTCTCTAAGTTATAGGAATGTATCTTTTAGGTTTTGTTTGGTTTATTTAATGGCATATCATCTCCTTATGGGTTATTCAGAGGCAAAACTTGATTAAAACAATTATAACTTAAAGTAATTATTTTTAATACAAATAATTCACACAGTTATAAGGTTTGGATTATTTGTTTTTAATGGCATATCAACCGTTGTAGATTATTCAATGCCAAATCCTCTTTATACATATATATCAAATATATATGATTCAGTTTGGTTGCTGTTTACGGCATATCAATCATTGTAGGTTATTTAATGCCAGATTCTCTTTCTACATATATATATTAAATATATGATTCGGTTTGTTTGGGTTTTGCGGCATATCAACACTAGTAGGTTATTTTGTGCCAAATCCTCCTTATACATATATATTAAATATATAGGATTTGGTTTAGTTGGGTTTTACAGCATATCAACCATTGTAGGTTATTTAATGTCAAATCGTCTTTATACATATATATTAAATATATATGATTTGGTTGGGTTGGGTTTTACGGCATATCAACCATTGTAGGTTATTTAATGCCAAATCCTCTTTATACACATATATTAAATATATAGAATTTGGTTTGGTTGGGTTTTATGGCATATCAACCATTGTAGGTAATTTAATGCCAAATCCTCTTTATACATATATGTTAAATATATATGATTTGGTTTGGTTGGGTTTTATGGCATATCAACCATTGTGGGTTACTTAATAACAAATATGATTTAATTTGGTTTGGTTTTATGGCCTATATTAAATACGTATATATGATTTGTAAACTTTTGTTTGTGTTTGCTCTCAGATATACTTGAAACTATTTATCTAATGCAAATAATTCTATTTCATATTAATCACTTTGTTTACACACAATTAAATGGTTTCAAATATTGCTATGTAACTCTAACAATTTGACATCAATCATTTGTTTGCACACATTTAAATGGATAAATATGATTTGTAAGGAAAGAGTTTTTTGTAATCTCATTTTTAAATGAGTTAGAACTAATTTGTTTGCTCACTGGTATTGCTGTTGTTTCTATATAATTAAATGGTTTCGATTATTGCAACTTAATTCTTAAAGTTTTTATTCAACATTAATCATTTGCTTGTCGACAGTGAAGTGGTTACAAGTATTGCTATTTAACACACACACACACACACTCGCATACATACATACATACATACATATATATATATATACATACATATATATATATATTATATATATATGGTTTGGTTTCTTTGTTTAATGGCAAATCAACCTTCATGAGTTAATTAATGCCAAAGCCATCTTTGTTGAAGAACAGTAGTAGTGCTATTTAACCTGTAACTAGGAGAGGGATAAGAGGGTTCATGCCCTTTCTGAAGGGTATAAGTGTGAAAATGAATTCAATCGCACAATTAGAGTTCCCTAATTTACTGCAATGTCCCAGTCCAGCACATGAGCCATGACACCACGAAGATTCCTCTGCTGTTATATTGTATCAAGTATTCCTATTGAATACAAATAATTCTCAAACAGATCTATTTTGGCTGATAGATGCGAGCCTAACAGGTACAATTTTTAAGCAGAGTACATCTGGTTTGAATTCAGAGTTTTTTTTCTTTTAGACTGGTGGCTTAATCAATGCTAAAGAAACCAGTTTGCCCTATTATTTACCGATAGCTGGAAAGGGATCAGATGATTCATGCCTTTCCAACAGACATTAGCACAAAGTGAAAGGCAAAACAGCCTCATCCAGGTTTGAACTTGAGTTGCTGATTTCATTTTCTACAACAATAACTTATTCTAAGCACACCTAAAAATAAGTCAAATAGTAGGTCAGACTGTGTTCCGTAGATACTACACTTTGGTGCAAAAAGATAAGGCCACCATGAAAAAAATGCAGAAATTTGGATTGCTCAACTTTTTATTTCAAAAAATCATGTTTTTATTCTTAAATTTTGCAAATAAATTTATCTTTTTTTTTTTTTTTTTTTTTTTTTTTTTTTTTTTTTTAATTAATTCATTTGATTATTTTACCATTAAATAATAAAATAAGCATGTTGCAAAAAGATAAGGCCACTAAAATAAAATCGCAGATACCATCATTTAATACTTTGTTTTTCCTCCTTTCGCTGCAATCACTTCGATGCAACGATTTTATACCAACCCTATCAGACTTTTGACAGTTTGATCATCTATTTTGGACCATGATTTCATAATTGCACCAGTCAAGGACACCTTTGAATCATATTGTTTATCCTGACCATAAACTTGTCGAGCAACTATACCCCAGAGGTTCTCGATGGGGTTAAGATCTGGACTTACTGCTGGCCAGTCCATTAGCACAACATTTTTGTCACTAAAAAAAACACTTTTGAATGCCTTGACACATGAATTGGGGCATTGTCTTGTTGGAAAATAGCCCGATTTCCTGTAATACGAAAGAAATCTTCCAAAGAATGTTTGGTGAGCATGTCAGTGTATTGTTTTGAGTCCATGTTACCGCTTACAAGAACTAATTTGAATATTCCATTAGAACAAAATGTTCCCCATGTCATTACAGAGCCATCTCCACTTTGGCGTTTTTTAAAAATCTTTTTTTCTTTCCTTAGGTCATGCCAATAGCAATGGAACCCATCGGGACCATCTAAATTCCATTTTTTTTCTAATCTGTAAATACCCCCCCCCCCCCGGACAAGACATACTTTTTGGCCCAACTAAATCTTGCCTTTATGTGATGTTCCTTCCATGTAGGAGCTTTTTGTCCCTTTGAATATTCAATATTAGGGCAATTTTTTAATGTTCTCCATATAGTCCAATGTGAAACATTAAGTTGAATTTGAGAAACGGATTTTCTGACATCTCTGATAATAGCCTGTTTATTCCTTGGGCTGAGTTTTTTTGGCTTGCCTGGAATCTTTTTGGGGCTTTCGTTCTTATTTTTTATGTAATTATTCACTGCACACCTTGATCTGTTGATTTTCTTGATTTCTTGTTGAGAATGCCCATCTTTTTCAAAAGCATCGACCATTCCTTTCTCGTGATCTGTAAGAGAATTGCTACGTCCCATGATTTATTTAAAATTTTTATTGCTAATTTTTATGTAAAAGTTAATCTTAACATAAAAATCTGTGAGTTAATTTGTTTTATTTGATAAATTCATAGGTGGCCTTATCTTTTTGCAACATGCTAATTTTAATATTTTCTGAAATAATAATCAAAGAAAAAAAATTTTTTAATTGATAATTTTATTACTAAATACATGTATAAAAATATGAATTTTTGAAAGAAAACATAGATCAATCCAAATTTCTGCATTTTTTTCATGGTGGCCTTATCTTTTTGCACCAAAGTGTATCGGTGATATGGTTACTTATCATATCTATATTTTGTTTAAATATAGATTGCCTACCAATGTCCTTAAAATAGAAAAGACTTACTTTGGCTTTAAATAACCCAACAAGGGTTGATATACTATGCAAACCACCTGTCTAATTTTGTAGCCTCTTTTTTTTTTTCCTGTCTTTATCCTTCATTTTGTCTATTTGTAACTCTTACTAGGTTTAGTGAAAGTGACTTTGTATATAAGAACAATACTGTCTATCTTCATGCTCTATTTGTCGATGGAATTTGCCAAACACATGAATGAGTCTCTTCCTTCAATTATCCCCTCTGCAGAGTTGCAGTTGGTGTATTCTACAGCCCCAGCCGACTGGGTAACTAATGTTGAATAGCAATACTTGAAACCATTTAACTGTATGTAAAGAAATGATTTAATATTAAATTATATAGGAATATTTTATAGAATTACTAATGTTAAATACTGTGTGCAAACAATAACTCTTACTTGTTTAAAAATATTCAGATAAAACTATTTAATTAAAAGCGTCTTGTATTTATGTATGAACAGGATTTGGTATTAAATAACCCTCAAGGGTTGATATGCCATTAAACCAAATAATCTAACCCATTATTTGAACCACTCTCATAAGCCTCTGTCCGCCTTTTTCCTTTCTTTCAGGGTCAGCAAAACTAGCTAGCTTTGATATTCTCTTTTTTCAGGATTGTGAGGTGGTGGGGAACTGGTTTCACTTTTGTTGTGTCTACCCCAACTGCAAGAAATGACATATACAATGTGTGTCTGAAAATTAATGGTATTGGTGTCACAATTTTAATTCCAAACTATAAACTACATATTTCCCTTCAAAGTAATTCCCCTCAAGTCTAATGCACTTTCCCGTCCTTCTCTACCTTGCTTCTATGCACTGCTGGAAGAATTCTCTTGGGATACTCCTCAGCTCTATTATTCTGACCCTCTTGATGACCTCTACACCTTCAAAATGGTTCCTGGTGATGATCTTGAACTTTGAGAGAAAAGTCACACACAGCAAGATCAGGTGAATTAGGAGGTTTGTTCCCATCCAGCAATGTTCCTCTCAACCAGGAATTACTGGATGCTTATTACACACAATTCGGTTTCTTTTCAGACTTGCTCAAATCTTTGTCAATAATCTTTCAGACACTGTCGTTTTTAATGTCCAGTTGATTTGCAATCATTCGAACATTCAACTGACTTTTGTTAAGTAAACTAAGTAAAGTTGGCGATCATAGTCGAGGGTGACCAAAAGGCTCCCCTTTCGATAGCTACTACACTAAGGTGTAGGGGAGGGCGCTACTCCTTTCCCTGTATTGCTCCACTTTACCCTTGATCTGTACCTTATAATGTTGAGTGTTAAGCAAAGAGGCATCAAGTACCATTTTTTGAGTCTTTGGTATGACTCGACCTGGGATTGAACCAAGGTTTCCTGGACCATTGGCAAACACTCTAGCCATTATGCTAAAATTAACTGTTTGAAATAGAACTTTTTTACATTTATCTCGGTGTATTGCCCTGTCAGCTGCTTCTCTGCAGAAGGGTAAGAGCCTCCAACTAGTGTCCTGGATATGACACTAAACAATCTGATGGTGAGATTCTAGTAATGCTGGAGCTTTGGGGAATGTGGAGTACCCCTTCATTGCCATTGCTCCCAGGTCCACTATGGCTCAGAGTGATAGCACCTGATAGGGTCTTTTCTCTGGGTCAAATAGAACTAAACTGTGTACTTATGCTAAACTGAATTGTTTGAAATGGATTTGCCATTTAATAACCTACAATGGTTGATATACCACCAAGCTGAACCAAACCAAAACAGACCAATGCCACTCACTAACCTGTCTGACCTGTTTGTTGAAACCCTCCCACTCTTGGAGTTCTCTTTGACTTTCTCGAACCACTCAGAAACATGTGCATAACATGTCATTTCCACATACTTGCTTGGCACTGTGGGCTGGATCTGCAGAATACACTGACTGCATCTCAGCAGAGAGGTTAGACTCCCCAACAAGCGTCCTGGCTATGACACTAAACAAACTGATGGTGAGGTTTCAGTAATGCTGAATACCCCTTCATTGCCATTACACCCAGGTCCACTCTGGCCTGGAGTGGTAGTGCCTTACAGGATCCTATCTATGGGTCAAATAGAACTGTTTAACATCCAAATAAGTAGTAAAGTTGGCGACCTTGGTCGAGGGTGACCCAAAGGCTCCCTTTTCAATAGCTACTACACCGAGATGTAGGGGAGGATGCTACTCCTTTCCTTTGATTGCTTCACTTTACACTTGATCCCCTACTTTATAATACTGAGTGTTAAGCAAGGAGGCATCAAGTACCACTTTTTTTTTTGAGTCTTCAGTATGACTCAACCTGAGATTGAACCCCGCTCTCCTGGGCTCAACTGAGTTGTTTGGGATAGAACTGTTTTTACATTTAACTGTGTGTTAACAAAAACTGGGCACATATGCACTGTTTTTTACATATAATTGTGTATTTGTATTTGATAGAAATAAATGAAACCATTTAGCTGTTTGAAAACAGGTTCATTTTAAAAAATATTAATCATATATTTAATATGTATTAAAAGGATTTGGCATTAAATGACCTCGAACTTTTGATATATCATAAAACCAAACTAAAACTCCCAAAACCCATATACTTGCTGATGCATTTCAAGTGCTTGACACGAAGTTTGTTTTTGTTTTTGTTTTTTTTTTTCTCCAACATGACCTAAAATTTCAGCTTTATTTGTTGTTAAGTCTTCATAGCTGAATGACCTAAAAAGGTGTAAACAAAAAAGTATGTGGGTGGGATGTAATGGTTGCAGAAAGCTAAGATTACAGTTATACACTCCTAAGAGATGTTTGTTGATAACACAATCCACTTATTCCCACAGAACACCCAATCCTATTACTTTTCAGACAGACATTTGGACATTTGTCATAAAAAAAAAAAAAAAAAAAGAAAGTCACCGTGATGCTTGTGAAGATCCATTAGCATTTAAGTCCTCATAGCATCATTTCTATTCCATTTTATTCTGCTGATACCCTCAAACAAATAAAGAGTAAATAATAAAACAAATATGAATAATTGAGTAACCAGGATGTTGTCAAACAAGCAATTAATGCAATTAGATTTTTTTACTGTTTTCTATGGGATATTTCCAAAAAGTTTTTACCAAATTATTGTAGATATTTGCAGTTGTCGGCTTATTTTGACCTTTATTATCATCATCATCATCATCAAGGCATGCCAACTGCATAGATTCCTTTGACTCTCTTGCAATTTGTCCCTATCAGTTATCACTCTTGAAATGTCCTCTCGATGATATCCAGTGTCCACACAACTGTTGAATGTAAGTTTTTACTGATTAGCCAATACTAGTGTGTCCGTGAGTAGGAGTTTGTAGAACCTTGCTTAAGTTTGTCCTCGCTTTTCTTGCAATGCCTTGGATGTCTGTCTTAAATATTTTGCATGGTGGGATGAAAGTGGCCATACAGCTACTGTTTTGTGAGATGCTGCTTCTAGGATTTGTTCAAAACACCATGCTGCATTTTTGAGTAATTTTCATCTAACTTTTTTGCCTATTGTTTTTTTAAAGTCCAAATGGTGCAACAATATGATAATACTGATACTCTTTCGGCTTGCAAGAATTCCTATTTTATTTTATCCAAGGGATCATATTTCTCTAGGGTCATTAACCTGTCAATAATACTCTATTCCTTACTTGCCCAGTCGGCTGGGCTGTAGAATACACTGACTGCACCTCTGCAGAGGGGTAAGACCCCCCTCCCTAACGAGTATCCTGGATATGACACTAAACAATCTGATGGTGAGGTTCCAGCAGTGCTGGAACTTTGGGGAATGCGGAGTATCCCTTCATTGCCATCGCTCACAGGTCCACTCTGGCCCGGAGTGGTAGCACCTGATAGGGCCCTATCTATGGGTTAAATAGAACTAACAGCATACTTATGCTAAAATGAATTTAGTAAACTGAATAGCTTGAAATAGAAACGTTTTTGACAATTAAACCGTACTTACACTTGAACTGCGTGCTTATGCTTAACTGAATTATTTGAAATAGAACTGTTTTTCGACATTAAAACTGTATTTACACTTAACTGAATTATTACGTATAACTGCTTGAATAGTTTGAAATGGAAATGTTTTTGACAATTGAACTGTGTACTTATGCTAAACTAAACTGTTTTCAATAGAACAGAGTATTTACATAAAAATGGATTTGGTGTTAAATAACCTATAAAGGTTGATATGCCATAAAACCAAACAAACCAAACCATCTATTCCTTACCTATACATATGTTCATGTCATTTTCAGTTGATGAGATCTTGTTAGCAAGGACAAACAATCTATAACATGTCTATTTGTTTTTTTGTGGGAGGTTTTTTTTCTTTCTCTTTATTAAGACTTTTACATTTATTAATTTTGATAATTATTATTGTTTTTTTGTATCAGTGAGGTTATTGTTCTCTAATGGTTAGGAATAGAATAGATACTAAAGAGTAATCTCTTGGTAATTTCATGTTACTTTTTGCCATGAGAAAGCCTCGTTAATCATACCAGCTGCTTGACCAATTGAGCTACAATGATCTATATCTATAGGGTTGCAGTTATCATCATTGGAAATGAAATTAATGATCAGAGTTCAAATTCTGGACTAAGCTGTTTGGATTTTACTTCATGTTAATGCCCTTGGGAGAGTCATAAATCTATCTTTTCTCTACCTATCTTTGAATAAAATAGTAGGGCAAACTGAGCTCTTTAGCATTGGTAAGGAAACCAGTCTAGAAGAAGGAAAACTTTGAAATCAAACCAGTATTTTGCTTAAAAATTGACCTTATGTCATCCTGTTTGTGGTGGAGGAATTAAGTGAAAATGTACAAAGAGTGAGTAGAGTGTTTGCCAATAGTCTAGGAGACCTGGGTTCAATCTCAGGTTGTGTCATATATTGCGTCTTTAAAAATGGTATGTGATACATCCTTGCTTAACACTCAGCAACATAAGGTACGTATCAAGGGTAAAGTGTAGAAATCCAGGGAAAGGAGTAGCGTTCTCCCCTACACCTCGGTGTAGTAGTTATTGAAAAGGGAGCCTTCTGGTTGCCCTCGACTATGGATGCTAACGTTACTTACTTTACTTATATATATATGTGTATGACAATATGTTACTTGTTTGAATCTTTGCTTTTTCTAGATTGGTTGTTTAACCTTGGCTGCAGAACCCAATCTGCCCTATTATTTACCCATAGCTAGGGGAGAAATAGATTTATGCCTTTCGCAAGGATATTAGTGTGACATGAAATGTAAATAACCTCATCTAGGATTTGAACTTGGATCGCTGATTTCCTTTCTTATGACAATAACCATTACATTAAGCACACTTCCTGTTTGTTATAGAATAACAACTTTTGTTATAGAATGACAGTTTTATTGTTTGTTTTTTTATCATGCATTTCTTTTGTCTTTTGCAGGTCAGTGATGGTCATGATTGGTATTGTTTTGAATGCCATGGACCTGGTGACGTCATCATGTGTACTAACTGCTGGCGAGTGTTTCACAGGAATTGCTGTGATGAAGAAAATAGCTCCATCAATGGTCAGAAGTTTATGTGCTACATTTGTAAGGTAAGATCATGAATTCAATCCATCTGTTTTGTTTTGTTTTTTTGTTTCCCCCTCCCCATTGTTGTTGATGACCTTGCTTGATGTATTATGAGGGTGTAAGTCCTCTTTCTTGCAAATGTTCTGTTGTGACTTTTCCCCCATTTTACTGCCCCTTGTGCCTCCATATTACTGTCCACTTTTTTTTTTTTTTTTTTTACATCATACCTGTTCCAACTCCAACCCACTTCTCTTTACAGAAGAGAAAATATACTCATTCTGAGAAAAATAAGGGATAGGGAGTAAATGGAAACATCAGAACTATTGAATTGGTTTATCATTTCATGGTTTAGTTTCTTTGTTTGAAGGCATATCAACCTTTATAGGTTATTTAATGCCAAAGCCGCCTTGTAAAAGGACCCAAGTGGTACTATTTAAATTGTAGCTAGGTGGAAAGGGGTTTTTATACCTTTCCCAACTTGATAAGTCTGAAAATGATTGTATTCATGCCACTAGAATTCAAACACATTCACTTTGAGGTTACACAGTTCAGTACTTTAGCCCTTATGCCATGGGGACTTCCCCAATTATTTCTTGAAAGATTACGTTAATATAAATAATTCAATAATGCAAATAAAAATTATCACAATTCACTTGTATAAACTCTTTCAAACTTGTCAAATTTTGTTTTGAAAGTTACGCTTTGTGGTTTATAATCGTAAATACAAACATTCGAAAAAATTCAGTTGACCTGGGGCTGCAGAATACTTTTCTGCAGAGGGTTAAGATCCTCCCCCAACGAGTGTCCTGGATATGACACTAAACAATCTAATGGTGAGGTTTCAGTAAAGCTGGAGCTTTGGGGGAAAGCGGAGTATCCCTTCATTGCCATCGCTCCTACGTCCACTCTTGCCTGGAGTGGTAGCACATAATAGGGTCCTAACTATGGGTCAAATAGAACTAAACTGTGTAATTATGCTCAATTGAACTGTTTAAAAAAGAACTGTTTTAACATTTAACTGTTTGTTAACAAAAATCTAGACTTATATTAAACTGAATTTTTGAAAATTTAATTCAGCGTTAAATAACTGGAAAAGAGTTGATATACTGTAAAACAACCAACCAACTGAATGAGAAATAACCAAAATAGAGGTTGGAAATGAAATGGAAATCTTTATAACATTAAGAAAATACAAAACTTGCCAGTGGTGTGAAAAAGGTAACTGCTGCTAGTGGGGTCTACTTAGTATATTTTCTCCCCATCAGTAGTGTCAAATGTATTTTTGAGGAATGGGACATACTCATTAATGTTTATAGGTGTAGGGTATATAACAGTTATTTTCTTTCCTCAGTATATACTTCAGTACACACCACTGGTATGCAATTTTTTGTGATTACAGTGTGAGGTAGATGGGGATGGAAAAACAGAACACTTGTTTTTCTTTACCAAGGGTAAGAAGTAATGGAATGCAGAAAAAAAGTGCTTGGATTCTTGGTAAGGATGCCTTGAAAATCTGGCTTTGATTTCTTAGTTTTTACCTAATCTTGAACTCAAACCATTGGCACAGATACATCCTTATCTTAGCCTATACAGCAAACTGAATCAGCTTGAATTTCATTGATTTTTAAAAATCTATTGTTTCTATGCTCTCTGACAAATGATAGTGACTTGGCAGTGCCTATATCTTCTTGAAGTAATATTTGATAGATTGTACTGGGTTAGATGGTACCAGTGGCTAAGAAAGATCCCTGACCTCAATGTGGCAAGTTATCTTGACATGCTGATATGTTGATAGGAGAAAGATTTATGCCTTTCTAAAGGGCATTAAAGTGAGTCCATTTGCAACAAGTTTGTTGGTATTTTCCCTTGTGATGGGTTGTACTGGGTTACCCTGCTAGACACCAATATATCGGGGGGGGGGGGGTTGAATTCAGCTTTACTTAAAGACAGGGTTGCCTACCTACAAAGTTCTGATCTGTAGTTAACCAGCTTTCTCCAAAGTAAATGATTGCCCTGTCAGCAAGACTTAGAATATATACTAATTGTATCCCCTACAGAGGAGAAAGAAAAAAAAAAGAGGTTCTGGGTATATATTTACCCAACCCCCTCAGCACAAGCAGGGTGAGACACAAGGTCAATTTTAAGGGGAGTTAGGTTTTCCTTCTTGACCTGTTAAAAAAGTTAAATGTTAAAAAGCCCACTCTGGCCTATTATTTACCCATAATTAGAGGGAGGATAGCTGACTTCCTACCTGTCCCAAAGGTATTACTGCTATGCAAACTGCTTTATCCAGTATTTGAACTTGGGTCTCCACATCCATTTATTATGATGGTAAGCATTACACTGTAAGCACTTGGATATGACTCTTAACTGCATCTGGAAATGTGGGGTATACCTTTATTGCTATTACTCTCAGGTCCACTCTAACCTAATAAAAACATACAATGTATGCATAAAATAACTCTTGACAGGTTGACATGCCTTTTAAATCAATTATAAGCATTTTTGTATTTATCCAATTAGTCATTTTTGTTTTACCATTTACTGCCATTTTGATTAATCTGAGGAAAAGAAATGAATTGGTTCCTTAATTTGAGGAATTGGTCGGGAGAAAATGAATGAATGTAGATGTTTATCTGTATAAATTCTTATATAGAAAAAACATTTCTCAACTGTTCAATATTCATGTTGCTGTATGGATTTTTATTTCTATCGAAAACAGCGTTTCTCAACCTTTTTACCCTTTTGGAACCCTTGAACTAGGGTCATTCAATGCATAAGGGTAACATATCTATGAGGGTTATTCAATAAATAAGTGATTTTTTTCATCCTATAGAAATGTATTTTCCATAAATGTAAATTCTGCATTGTTTGGGATTGGCTTATATCATAGAAATATTTGTTCTGCAAAATTGCAGCAAATCAAACAGTGCTCCAAGCTTGAACAGAGGTCTGTCATCAAATTTTTGGTGGCTGAGAAGTGCAAACCATCTGAAATTTACAGAAGAATATGTGATGTGTATGTAGAATCACGTTTTAGTAAATGGGATGAACATTGGTTTGGCACTATGAGCCTGAGTTGAAAAGACAGTTGTTGGAATGGAAGCACACTGACTCTTTGGTAAAGAAAATATTCCTGTCACAGCAGTCAGTAAAGAAGGTCATACTGACAGTTTCATAGGACATGAAAAGACCCATCACTATTGATTTCCTTTTTAAAAAAAAAAAATGGTGCATTCTATTCCCGTCTTCTTAGGCAAAATTTGCCTTATTTGAATGACCCTCATAGTTTTTGTGTCACATAGAACACCTGCAGAAAAATTATTATATAACATTATCAATATCTTTTTATATTTTTATTTTAGTTCAAATGCTAAACAGATTTTTTTGGATGGCTAATTTAAAAAAAATGTCAAATTTATATTTGATATTAAATATATGTTTATGCAATTTTATATATATATATATTATGCAATTGATGTTATATTTGATATCAAATTGCTGTCCACTAATCAGTGAAGGCAGTTTTACACTATCACCATATAGACATCACTAAATTTTGAATAATTTAAGAGACTCAAGCTTTTTTTTTTTTTTTTTTTTTTTTAATAATAACTGTAGATTTTTCAAGAATTACTCCAAAATGCATTGGCTTATTCATTACTATTTCTCTGCAGAACCCTCGGGTTCCAGGAAACACCGGTTGAGAAACACTGATCTAAAGTGATGGAACTGATTTCATTATATGACCATGTCTAATTTTCTGTTTCTTTTCTCCTCCACATTTCAGGACATTGAGGTAACTACCTTATTTGTTCTGACTACTGCTTGCTACATTCTCACAGTCTCTTACTGACTGCATGCACTTAGGGCTTTCTTTTTTCTCTTTTGTTTTTTTTCTGCTGATGGCCAGCTGTTTTACTGATCACATAATTAATACTCTTGCATATCATTATTGTATCCAGGGATAGTGACTCTATTTTATTTAAACTAACTGGATTCTTTTAATGAGATTTTTAAAGCCTTTTGCTTGTTTTTCTTTTAAAAAAGAAAAAACTATCTTAAATGCTGCGAATTTTTAAAACTTTTTTTTTTTTCTTTATTTCCTGGTATAAAGGATTATATTTTTGAAAATTTAACCTTGGGAACTTGGGACCCCAAATTCTTGGATTTTTCGCTTGAAAAATAACTGAAAATGTTAAATGTCTGTAAGGCTAGTATGTTCCTAGACGATAACAATATAGAAATTCGTATCAGCTTGAATTGATACTGCCTGGGTATATGTACTTTAAGCATTTATTTTTTCAACCCTTCCACCATGAGCAAGATATAACACAATAAATTTTTAAATGGCATATAACTATGCGCAAATACTGGTCACTTCGGTTCAAATGGTTAACAAAACTGAATACCGTTTGATATTAAGTAAATATACTCATTAACAAAAACCCTGTTAGAAAATGTCATCTCCTTAGCCCCCAAAATATATTAACGTCAACAATTTGAAAATCATTATTCATTGTTGAAAACTTTTGTGAATTTCATTAAGAAATTTTCTGAATTGAAAAAAAAAAAAAACTTGAAAGTTTTGGAGAAAGAAAGATGTCTTTTTGTTCCATCATAGTTACCTATTTTTAGGAGGAACTATGAGACGGCAGAAATATTAAGCTTATTAAAATCAATTTCACCCA
Source organism: Sepioteuthis lessoniana (assembly GCA_963585895.1). Lineage (NCBI taxonomy): Eukaryota > Metazoa > Mollusca > Cephalopoda > Myopsida > Loliginidae > Sepioteuthis > Sepioteuthis lessoniana. The sequence goes on along the minus strand of OY757941.1, from coordinate 55,145,880 downwards.
TACACACAAAGAAAATTAGCTGATATTCCTTCATTCATTGCTCCTGTGACCTGCTTTCGACTTAAAGATGCTACTTATGTGATGTATCTTGAGCAGGAATAACCTGGTAGAGCCTGTCCCTCTCCAGGTGTACAACTGGTTTGAATTCAGAGTTTTCCTTCTAGACCAGTTACTATACCAAGGTTAAGGAGATCCATCTGACCTATTATTCATCCCTAGCTGGGGGTGGGGAATTGTTAGTCATACCTTTCCCAAAGTTATCAGTTCTGTGAAATGCATACAGCCTCATCCAGGGTTTGAACTCTGGTCGCGGAGTTCATTTCCAGTACCACAAGCGCCTATTTACTTTGAAGTAGCAGCACAAATACTGGCTGTTTGGGTTTTAAGGGTCAAGATACTGACTAAAAAAACAAATTGCTGATAGAAAGTAGTTTTTATAAATATTCTAAAGCTTTGCTTTTTCCCTAATTTTTTGTTTCTAGCAATTTTTAGTATTTTTATCATTCAGTTTTCAGACTATTGTCTTCATTTTTGTTATATTTACAATGTCTCGGTCAATAAATCCTCCGGCCTTCTACAGGGGTTTCTTGTCAAACTCAGGAGCCTACACGGAACTTTGAACCACATCCTTTATTTAATCATCTGGAGGTTGCAGTTTCAATCCTGACTGCAGGCAAGTAACAATACAGGAATACTTAACACTAGTACCTGGTTATGGTCAACGGAATCAGAGCAAGCAACCCCCGTGGATTAAATAAAGAAATGAAGACGATAGTCTGAAAACCCTGAAAGATAAAGATCACAAGCTTCATCTCAGAATTTCAGACAACTAATAATCTTTTTAAAAAAAAAAAAAAAAAAAAAGGAATCCTACATAATCTTGCTAATCTTAAAATACACTCACCAAAATAAACCTATCAAGGTTTTTGAATGTAAAATATTGGAATTTAATAACAATCTGAATACATATGAAACTTTAAAAGTTACCTGATTGTGGGGAGGGCAATGAATGTCAGGTGAAAACTCTTCACCTAAAATTCATAATTTAAATCCATTTATTTTAAATGCACACTCAAATTGAGGTAAGTTTCATAAGCCATCAAATATGATTTTTTTTTTTTAACAATGCTGACAAGTACTTTTGTTTTATCTTCTATCTACAACAGCTTTGAGCAACAAAAAATTGCTGTAGGTACTTCTGGAACTTTCTTGAGAATTTTATTTATTTTTTTCTAGCTTAGCTGTAGATTTTTTTGTCTGGTCACAAAAGAAACATTCAATCTCGAATTCACTCCTTCACTGTTGACCTGCTTGGTGGAATGGCACTGAATGGGGTCTCTAAAACCCAAAGACTAATATTCTCCTGTCATTACCTGCCTCCTCATCTAATGGGGATGGGGTCAGGTTTCAGACTTGATACCCAAGTTGACCTCATCCTAAATCTAGGAATGCTAATGGAACTAACCCCCCCTCACACACACACTGCCTCTGATCATGCACTTATGCATTGAGGATGGGGTACTCTGCTTAAAATAAAAACTGGCTTTGTGCTTCATCACACCAATATCAAAGAGAAAAGATAGACCGAAGTGAAAAATTATCTTAATAGAATATTATTCCTTTTGTTACATTGGTAACATTGGATTTCCATGCAAGCTGCTGGAAAGAAAAAAGAAATAAAAACGATCTCACAGAAAAGAGAGGAGTGGGTCACACTTACTTTTTTTAATGTTTTAACCTTATTCCTGGCCAGCCTTAAAACAGGTGGGATTTTTTTCTTTTTTTGTTTTGTCAATGAAGGAAAGTTCTTCTTGTTCTATAAATCATTACTCACTCCCAATGAAGAGAAGATGCTTTTTTTTTTTTTTTTTTTTGGCTAGCTTTGAAATCTAAAGTCCTTATTTTCCTTTTGGTAATGCTTTTAAAGTCTTCAACTCTTGTGTGACAATTTTGTTGTCAGTGAACAGACTCACAGGGGGAAGTTGGGGACCTGCTTACTTCATAAGATTTTTCTTTTAAATAATTGCAGCCAAAATAATTCCATCAATTGCTGTTGGGGGGGGGGGGCTAGCATTTTAATTTCATCCCCTCCCCTCCATTTTGATTGACCTACCTTTTAGCATTCTTTAGGTGTGGGTTGTGTGAAATGAACTGTCAATATTACACTGTGAGGAAAAAAATCATCAGTTATGAATTCAAATAACGAGAAAGAACACAAGACTTTATAGGACGTAAGGAATAAGGAGGTAAAAATGCCGATGACAAAGGATTCATATCAGATTATTTGATGATTAGCAGATGCATTGTTCTTTTGAGTTTTTTTTTTTTTTTTTTGGTTTTTTTATAGAAGTTCCAAAGTTACTTTTGAATATTTTTAAAATGCCCTCCTTCCAACTCGAGAAATGGTTTCCAGGTTTTTTTTTTTTCTTTCAAAAGTTCCAGATTGATTTCTGAAGGTTTTAAAAAAATGCCCTCCTTCCAACTCGAGAAATGGTTTCCAGGTTTTTTTTTTTTTCTTTCAAAAGTTCCAGATTGATTTCTGAAGGTTTTAAAAAATGTCCTCCTTCCAACTCTAGAAATGGTTTACTGTATTTATTCAAAAACTGAAAACCATTTTGTGCTTTGTATTTCATTCTGTTTCATTTTTAAGTGAGAATGCTGATAAACCCATCAAAGATAAGCGTATCAAAAATAGACGTGTTGTAAATCTTCAGAAATTGTTAATATTTAATGCAAATCTGAAACTCTTTGCTTTTTAACTAGAAAAAAAATCATTTTTATTGCACTTAGATTGTAACCCCCCCCCAACCTCATGCCTTTCTTTCTATGCTTTTAGTGTATGTATTTTTCAAATGTCAAATATGAAAGCAACTGTCTTCTCTTTTTTTTTTTTTTTTGAAGACGAAAGCAAATTGAATCAGTCTTGAGTTTCATAGTACAACATAAAATTGTGATAACACAGGCTTCACTTATAATAATAAAAAATCAACGTGTAGAAATAGTTTTATAAAATAGTTAAAATAATCAAATAAATGCTGATTATTAAACATTTTAAATTATGTTAAGCCTATTTTTTATATATCTGCTGTTAGTCAACTGGAAAGTTGTGCAGAATATGACAATTTTTTACATGTAAAGTGGCTTTGCCGAAAACAATGTCAATATAGACATGAGAAAAGCATGTATTGCTATTGACGAGTTATCAACCCTATTGAAATCTGAGCTCTCTGATGAAATACAGCAGGGATTTTTCCAAGCTGTAACCATGTCTGTACTATTGTATAACTGCAACACTTGGACTTTAGTGAATCACGTCGAGAAAAAGCTCTGTGGAAATGACAGAAGGATGCTGCATACTGTCTTGAACAATTCCTGGAAGTAGTACCCCACAAAACAGCAGTTATATGGTCACCTACCTCCCATCTTAGAAACTATCCTAGTAAGATGGACAAGACATGTTGGAGAAACAATGACAAACTTATAAACATTTTCCTGTAGCTTACTACCAAGGGACACACCAACTAACCAATAAGACTTACAATCTGTGTAGACACTGGATGCAGTCAAAAGGACCTGTAAAGAGTGATGGCTGATAGGGACTGATGGCAAAAACAGAGTCAAAGGAACCTATGATGTCTGCATGACTTGATAATAAAAATGGTTCTAATTGTAGCAGTTTGAAATTTGGCAACACTTAACTTCCTGCTCATCGTTATATAGTGAATGTTTAAATGTGCATGAAATTCTCTTAGTTTGGTTGCAATTATAACAAGTTCTTTCACTATGGGGTCTACTTGGCGGCATCCATTTCCTCTCTTATTAAGACAACAGAATGTTGAGTAATTTCTCTTCATGTTATTGCTCTGGGTAATAGCTGTCACTTGGCAATATCCATCTCCTCTCCCATGACCTATTAGGTTGTCTAGGTACCATAGAGAGTAATTACTCCTCATGGTATCTTGTAGAGCAATGAGTGTCATCTGGCGGCACCCATCTCATCTCTAAGTAACAAATCATACTGGATTATATAGTACCAATAATAATAATAATAATGAAAAAAAAAATCCCTGACTCAATTTATGAGTGGGGAGGACTTGCCTGCCTTGAAAATCGGCATTTGAAACACCAACCACTAATGCTGATGGGAAATGCTCAACTATTTCACCTATTTTAAATATGTGTGTTGCCTTTTCAGAAAAGAGATAGAATAACTAAATGTGATGTATATTAACCGAGCTGATAAAGAGCTTTGAGAAAATGAGGTTAAAGTATTTTTCTAAATAAATGTTACTTTCTTCCCAACTTCCTTCATTTACAATATAGACTTTGTTGAGTTGTTTGAGACCACTAAGTACTTCTAAAATTAGAAGAAATTTAATTCTTATCTGTGTAAACATTTGCCACCAAATTTCACTCCTGAATCTCTTTTGCCTTTTTTTGGTTAAATATTTTAATGATGATGATAAAATCCGTGTTTAAATAAATCTTCCTTCGCTAAACATTTAAAAAAGCTTTTAATATCTTCATTTCTCAAAACCTGTTTGTTCAAAATATATCACTTGCTGTTGATAGCATTCAAATGTTTTTCCTTTTTATTGACTTTTAGGGAATGGGTCCTCTTTCTACATAGATATTATAATGTAGAAATTAAAACCACATATTGTATAAATCTGTATTAAAAAAAAAAATCAACTTAGGAATTTTAGGAATTCTAAGTATTTTAGAATATATATGAGGGATTGGCTGAAAAGTTTAGTAGCTGACCCAGATACACTTATAGAATGTAACCAAATGAAGTTTATTTTTCAGTATATCATCCCCTTATGATCCACACACTTCTTCCCACGGTGTTGCATCACTTGGATCCCATCTGTCAAAAACATTTTCAACAGCAGATATGTCAGATGAACTTTTCAGCCCATCCACCCACCAGATATGATGTCATACGACCCCCCCCATTTTTTTCCCCCCTTCCAAGATATTTTTGTTGTTCTTTCAACTTCTAAGATCTACTGTAATGTAAACCCAATTCTGTTTTACTCAAGTGAGTCAAAAGTTTTTGCAATATTTTGGTAGCATGAGGTACAATTCAGCAGCCTTGGGTGCTTTTGTTGAATTCATGAAGGCGACATACTACACTGGACTATTATATGGCAAAGCTACTTACAAGATTTATCTCTATGGCTTGGAGCCCAGCCTTGAAAATGCACATTTTGAGTGTAATCTGACATAGAAGTTGAGATTCATGCAACCTGAACAAAATTTCTCTAATCATTTGGTTATTGTATTGTGATCAACTACATCTTCACTTTTTACACATCAAATGGTTTTGAGCTCTTCCATAGCTTTAGAGCCTAGTTACAACTCATAAAGCATAAGTTCTCCAATTAGATGATCTTGCACGTTCATGTCCTATCTACGGGTCACATAAAACAAACTGTGTGCAAATAAATGACTGATGTTAAATTGTTACTGTTATATAGCAATACTTAAAGTTATTTAACTGTGTGCAAAAAAGAGCTTAGGCTCGTGTAAGAATATTATCGACAAAATGTCTTTACAAATCATATATTCGATATATATCAACAGGATTTGAGATTAAATAACCTACAGTGGTTGATATGCGATAAAACCTTACCAAACCATATATTTAGTGTGTGTGGGTGTGTAAAGAGGATTTGGCATAAGATAACCAACAATGGTTGATATGCCATAAAACCCAACTGAACCAAACTATACTATGAATCCAAGTATGAATATACCCCTGCTTGAAATGCTTTAATCATGTGATATACACACTAAAATATTGCAAAATATTTGATTTCTCTTAGTATATTCTGTGTTTACCATTTGTAATTCAGGGTGTCCTCGTGGTGTAATGGTTTAAGCGATGAACTGCGGAATCGTAGTACGCGAGTTCGTACTCCAGTCGCGCTATTACGTTCACTTTCGGGCAAATACCCTTGGGAAAGGTATGAACCCCTTTATTCTCCCTCCAGCTATGGGTAAATAGTAGGACGGACTAGGTTCTTCAGCCTTGGTGAGGCAACTAGTCTAGGAGAAGGAAAACTCTGAATTCAAAACCTGTTAAACTCCGCTTAAAAATTGACCTTGTGTCATATCCTGCCCGAGCGGAGGGGTTGGTAAATAGTACCATTTGTAATTCTTCAGAATACAGTATTGTCTGATAGTCTTGAAAGTGTGAATGCTTTATTAATGCAACTTAGAATACACTTGACTCTCTTTAGCAGACAGGTGTGACTGCCGCCAACCAAGAAAATGGTGACTTGAGTATGACACTAACTGCATCTGGTGGTGACATTCCAGTTTTGGAGCACTGGGGTGTGTGGAGTACCTCTTGCCATTGCCATTACTCCCAGTTCTACTGTGACATGGAATGATAGTTCCATTTATTGGCCAAATAGACCTGTTTAAAAATTATTTGTATTCAATATGAATACTTAATACCATGTACCTGTGAATTATAGAAATAGTTACTTGAAGCCATATAAGTATTAATATTAGATAGGAATACTTGAAACCATAGAACAGTGTGCAAAAAAAAAAAAAAAAAATTCTAAAGAAGCAGCTATATAAAAAATGTAAATGTATAAAGAATGCAATTCCCTAATTTGTCAGCAAAAAAGCCCTCGATTGGTTGATTGGAATGGGGTATTTTCTGATATTGTTGAAAGTCTGAAATGTTGTGAATATAACAATAAAGATGAAGACAATCGTCTGAAAAAAACCTGAATGATAATAAAAAACAAACAAATGAATTGCAATATGTGGTTTTAATTTCTGTGTTATATTATTCATAGATGATTTATCCTTGGCACGGAGTTTTTTTTTTTTAATACTATCTTTAAACACCATACTGATTCTAATTAGCATTTCTTAGTTAATAGCTGTCCATGATGATATTGATGCTTCTATTTATGAAGGAGTGAAGGATTCTAATAAGCATTTCATGGTTGACATCTGTCCATGATGATATTGATACTTCTATTTATGAAGGAGTGGAGGATTCTAATTGTCATTTCATGGTTGACATCTGTCCATGATGATATTGATACTTCTATTTATGAAGGAGTGGAGGATTCTAATTGTCATTTCATGGTTGACATCTGTCCATGATGATATTGATGCTTCTATTTATGAAGGAGTGAAGGATTCTAATAAGCATTTCATGGTTGACATCTGTCCATGATGATATTGATACTTCTATTTATGAAGGAGTGGAGGATTCTAATTGTCATTTCATGGTTGACATCTGTCCATGATGATATTGATGCTTCTATTTATGAAGGAGTGAAAGATTCTAATTAGCATTTCATGGTTGACATCTGTCCATGATGATATTGATGCTTCTATTTATGAAGGAGTGAAAGATTCTAATTAGCATTTCATGGTTGACATCTGTCCATGATGATATTGATGCTTCTATTTATGAAGGAGTGAAGGATTCTAATTAGCCTTTCATGGTTGACATCTGTCCATGATGATATTGATGCTTCTATTTATGAAGGAGTGAAGGATTCTAATTAGCCTTTCATTGTTGACATCTGTCCATGATGATATTGATACTTCTATTTATGAAGGAGTGAAGGATTCTAATTAGCATTTCATTGTTGACATCTGTCCATGATGACATTGATGCTTCTATTTATTTCAACTCTAGAAATTAACCACTCCCTCCCAAGTTAAGTTATTTTTGAATTTTTTTTTTTTTTAAATGAGAGCCACCCTCCTAATTCTAGAAATAGTTTTCAGGTTTTATTCAAATTCTAAACACCATTTTGTGTATTTCATTTTAATCTTTTCGTTTGATTTATGATTAAAAGGGAAAAAAAAAAAAGCGTGTCAAATGAGACTGTTTATAAATCCAGCTAATATGCATATATTTTTTAAAATAAAGAACTAAGTCTTTAAGTGTTACTAATATTTAATACATATCCAAACCTCCCTGCTCTTTGGCTTTAATTAAAAAGAAAAAGATGAAAACACTTTTATTGTACTTAGGCTATGAAAAATTATAAAAAAAAACAATCAAGTGAGACTGTTGATAAATCCCACCCACACACACACAATATCCAAATTATTTCTGAAGATTTATAAAATACCTTCCTTTCATTTATAGAAATAGTTTTCAGGATATTTTACAAATAGTAATTTACAAAGTTCTTTGCTTCGATGTGGCACAAGGCCAGATGAATGGGGCACCCAATGAGACTCGAACTCACTTGTGTAGGTTTGCTAGTCTAACTCGCAGAGGTGACCATTTTGTGTATTTCATTTCAGTTTACTTTACTCTTTTCTTTATGAATTAATATGAAATTTTATTTAAAAAAAAAAATACAAATCTAAATGAATTGAGTTGAATAAATTTTTCTTTAACAGGAAAGACATCTTTTTTGTTTATAAATAATTATCTGTTTTATGTCTTGTGTATTTGATATATATCAATTTATTTCAGTTTCTTTCCTTTCTCTATTTGGCATTCAGTATATTTAATTTTATTGAAATTCACTGAGTATTTGCCACTCCTCCTTTCAAATAAGGTTAGAGATAGACATTAAAATCTCTCTACTAAATTTTCTGCAGATGTTTAAGTAATTTACTGAGTCAAAAAAGTCTTGCAATATTTTATTAATGTAAGGCTGGCTCAATTTGGCTAAGGTTGTGAAGCTTATGAACCATTGTGGACTTTAAGATGCTGAACTCTCCTGATAGCTTCAGGGTTCTACTTGTTGGATTTGCCTTTATGGCTATGAGCACGGCCTCAGAATCCAGTTTTCAGCCTACCTGACCTTGTCCAATTGTCGAGATTCTTTCAACTTGAATGGAATTTCTTGAACTGTCTGGTTATTGTACTGTGGTCAACTGCCCCTTCACCTTTTGCACAACAAATGATTTTTGGTTTCTTCTGCAGTGTTACGACCGACTTTGAATTTGTAAAGTATAAGTTTTCAAATTAGATTATGTTGCACATTCTTCTGTGTGGTTTTGGAATTGCATACAGTGAAGCCATGCGCAACATATCAGTGCACCAACTGCTACAGTACTACAAACTATAGTTGTTACCTACCACAGCTTGAACTGATATATATGTGCCACAAATGAGCACATACCAAAGTATTGGAAAACTTTTGACTCGCTCTAGTAAAAGAAAATGCCACCACTGAAATCATGGATAAATTTGAAATCAAAAATGAATTTTTTTTTTTTTTTCCCCCCAAAATTTTCACTTTACTGCATAAATGTGTTGGAGCAGAGTGAATTTCAGTCCTGATTGTCTATTTAATCAGAAATATTGAAGAATGATCATATGTTTATATGTAAACACACTGCTTGTATGTGCATATCTTATACACAGACAAGAGAAGGAAACCTACATAATTTGTATTTTATATACTTGACTGAGCATATCACAATGACAAGCCTGTTTGTTTTTTGTTTTTTTAACGCAGTAATATTTGCTATCTATGATTGATTTTAAAAAGAAAAAAAAAATGTAATCTTAGCTTTCTGCATTGACTTTTAATATTCAATTGCTTTTTATTCTTGCTATTATCTGTAACTCTCCTTAACTCCCCACCCCCCATGTGGTCAGTCTTGTGTTGTCTCATTTGTGCTTGCCACATTCCTTAGATATTTCTGGCTATTCAACCCCATCCCCCAAACTTCTATCTTCTTCTGCATGGATTGAGGTAGAAGTGTCGCTTTTAGCACGTTAACCCTTTCCCAAGCACAATGTTATCCTGTGGGAATATTTTGCAGTTTGTGGCCAAATTTTTGACTTCATTGCTTGTACATTAGCTGGCACAAGACTTTTTTTTTCTTTTTTTTTTTTTTTCTTTTTTTTTTTTTTAATTTTTTTCTTTCTTTCTGTAAACCTGAAATATGAATCTTATTTTCAGGGCCCGATTAGTTGATGTTTCAACTATATTATTCTATATTTTATATTGTGCAATGTAAACACTACCAATATTATTTCATAACATTATGTACAAACTTATATTGTGCAATATAACTATTTTGTATGGCATAATGTTTTGTAGTCTGCAATATAATCACCATTAATATTATCTCTGGTGTCGGAGCACCTGGTATGGCTCTATCTATGGGTTAAATTGAACTAAACTACATACTTATGCTAAACTGAATTGTTCGAAATAGAACTGTTTCTGTATGCTGTTTTGACATTTTACTGTGTACTTATGCTAAACTGAATTGTTCAAAATAGAACTGTTTTGATATTTAACTGTGTGAAAACAAAAACTATACTTATACTAAACTAAATTGTTTGAATTAGAACTGTTTGACTTAATTGAATAGCTTGAAATAGAAATGTTTTTGACAATTAAACAGTGTACTCATGCTAAGCTGAATTGTTGGAAATAGAACTGATTATTTGTATAAAAATAGATTTGGCATTAAATAACCTATAAGGGTTGTGCCATAACCCCCCCCCAAAAAAAAAACAACCATCACACCAATATTATCTCTTATGTATAAACTCATATTATGAAATATCGCTGTATAATATGGCACAATACTTCAACCATTAATATAAAAACTTGTGCATAAACTTCCATGGTGCAATATTACTATATAATATTATGCAGTGTTTTCTTTATTGTAGAATATCCCGTTCCATCTTACAGTTTATAGCAGGGGTCTTAAATAAGTGACCTGTGGGTAGCATGCAACCTACAGACTAATTATCTGTCACCATTTTTATCACCAATGATTTCAAAATGGTCTTGTTTAGATACTCCCAGGCATTTACTATCACATACATATAAATTTTGGTAAATAAACCATCCAAGAGCTTGTATTGCAGCATAGCACTGATGAAAATATCAGACTTCTCCTTTCCATCCAAGTTTTGGTCCAATGTATCTCTTCGTCAGGACTTAATGACCCTTTTGTGTGTGTCTTAAACCATTGCATTTTGTATCAAAAGTAATATATTCTGCACTATATTGTTGCGCAATTTTAATTTTTTTGTATAAAAATCTGTTTGTTTATAATTAAAAGAAAATATTTGCATATTACTTGTATATACATGCATATCATATGACTTTCCGAGACCAAAATTTTACCCTAATATTAGGAGGTCGTACCATACTCAAGATATAAACTTTGCATGTAAATAGTTGGCAAAGACTAGGCCTAGATTGAATCTCATGTATGATGTGACTCCTCCCTCTTACATTAAGCTAGAAATCAAGCTTCAGAAAGTTATATGATACACAAGAATATACAAATAGTTTAACAGACTTGATACTATATTTTAATATCTTGTCTATAAAAATCGGTTTGATCATTTGGACTCTATACATTTTAATGCTTTTATTTTTTATTCTTTTTTAACTATGATTAAATATCATTTTTGCTTCATCTCTCAGCTTGCGAATAAAAATAAAGAACTTCCCAAGTTTGAAATATTAATATTTGTCTGAATAACATGATTTGTGCCAAGACAAATTTTGTAAAATCTCCCCCCGCCCAAAAAAAAGTGCTTTTAGAAATTTTTGCAGAAGATAAATGTTCAAATGCTTTTTAGGTTTCTGAGGAAGAAGGTAATTCAATAACTTTATTTGTTGTAGCACACAGTTCATTGATGTGGAGGAGACACGCTTTACCTGAGTATTTTGCAGGAGGCAGGTGCTAACATGGCTTTATCTATTTACTTATACTGATTTTAGAAAATCATTACTTTGAATTCAGAATCTTGATTTTATTCATATTTACCCAACCCCTCCACTCGGGCAGGATATGACACAAGGTCAATTTTTAAGCGGAGTTTAACAGGTTTGAATTCAGAGTTTTCCTTCTCCTAGACCAGTTGCCTCACCAAGGCTGAAGAACCCAGTCTGCCCTACTATTAACCCATAGCTGGAGGGAGAATAATTGGATTCATACCTTTTCCAAGGGTATTAGTACTATGTGAAATGCAATCAGTCCAGGACTTGAACTCGTGTCACCGTGTCCAATTCCTGCGACGATAACCATTACACCACGGGCACCTCCATTTTTTTTTTTCCTCCCAACCCCTCCGCTCTGGCAGGATATGACACAAGGTCAATTTTTTAAGCGGAGTTTAACAGGTTTGAATTCAGAGTTTTCCTTCTCCTAAACTTGATTTTTATCTCGGTTTAAATTTTGACCTATGACACCAACGAGGAAAACACACTACGAGTTCAGATTCTGTGTATGTAAATGTGTGTGTGTGTGTGTAAAATATATCAGTGTGTACACACACACACACACACACACACACACAGAGTGTATAAAGTTGTAAATGATTGGCTAAAGCGCTGATCTACGAAGTAATGAATTTTATTTCTTTAAATTGAGTGAAAAGTTTGTTTAAAAATAAACAGAAGTTACAGTTTTTTTTCTGGTAAGTAAAGATATTAGAGCATGAATATTTTAAGAGAGTAAAAGTTCATGTAACAGTTTGTGTGTTGGCCTGGCCGATTTGATATATTTTTGCGTGTGTAAAAGGTCTGTTTATAAGTATATTACTCTGTAAAAAGAGAATATATTTATGCGTTAAACATGTAAACAGCTGCAGCTGAAATTTTCATCAGCAGGGGACAAGTTGTATGATAGTACAAATATTTTTTGTAAACAAACATGTTTGTTAAATTTAAAATAATTAAGTGATGTTGAAATATCAATACAATCTTGAAGGAAAAGAATGTTTGATTTTCACTCAAAAGAAATAAATTGAAAAAAATTTTGAATTGGCTACAGAATAAATCTGTTAAACCTACTGTTGGTGTATATCATTTTTATCACTATCAGATTGAGGTAAGCTCAAAATTAGATAAGAAAAAAAAACGTTGAGGATTTATTTATGATTCTAATTGGTTACAAAATGTATTTTAAAGAATTTAGGACGGAAAAGATTTAAATTATTTTGAGTTTTGATCTTTCAAATTTTTTGCAGCAAGTCAAATATTCTTGTCTGTGAATGGGTAAGCACCAATTGGCTAACAAAAGCAAAAAAAAAAAAAACATATTTGCAAAAATTACAGCTTCTTGGAAGTATTTTTTGCGCAAAAAATTAATATTTATTTATTTTTATTTTTTCTAGTATAGAAAGTAGTTGATTTAACAAACACACACACATATATATATATATAAAAACACACACACACACATATACTCTATATATATATATATATATATATATATATATATAAACACATACATATACACACACACACATATATATATATATATAAACACACACACACATACATACATACATACATACATATATATATATAAAGACACACACACGCATACATACATACATACATACATACATATATATATATAAAGACACACACACACACACATACATACATATATATATATATATATATAAAAACACATACATACATACATACATATATATATATATATATATATATATATATATATATATATATATAACACACACACACTTTACCAACTGATGATATTATGCACACTATATGAAAGTGACTTCCAGTATGCATAATTTGATTTTATACTTGTATACCTACTTCACTCAGTTCAGTTGACTGGAGCTGTAGAATATGCCAATTGCATTTCTGCAGAAGAATGAAAACCCTACCCACCTCAATAAATGTCCTGGATATGACATTAAACTATCAGATGGTAAGGCTCCAGTCCTAGAGCCTTGGTAAATATGGAATCCTCTTTTTTTGCCATTATTCTTTGTTCCATTCTGACTTTGAGTGGTTGTACCTGTCAGCATTCCATCTAGGAATCAAATAGAACATCCTGGCTATGACACTAAAGTGAATCTCATGGTGAAGTTTTAGTCCTAGAGTTTTTGGAAATGTAAAGTACCCCTTCATTTCCGTCACTGCCAGGTCTACCCTGACCTGTAGTGAGAGTACCTACCTAATTTAGTCCCATCTATTGGTCAAATAATACTATTTGACCATTTAACTGCTTTCAAAGAGATGACTAATGTTGAATTAAATTGTTAGTCTTACATTGCAATACTGAAAACCATTTAACTGTGTGCAAACAAATGATTGATATTGAATAGAATTATTCATGTTAAATATGAATACTTGAAATTGCTTAACGTCATGTAGACAATTGATTAATATTGAATAGAATCATTTGTGTTAAATAGCAGTGCTTGAAGTCATTTAACTGTGTGCAAACAAATGAGCTCTGACTCGCTTAAAAGTGTTACCAGCAGATTACTTGTTTACTTATATATATAAGAATTATCATGACTAGGAAATCCAGCAAACATCCACATGTGACATACGGAATAGTGAACAGCTGTTTCGACCTTATTGGTTCTCATCAGCAGTGCACACCGTAATCTTCACCACTGGAGATTGAATCAACAACCACAGTAGGCAGAAGCCGAAACTCTAACACTGGGCCACCAGTTCATGTCACATATAATCGATGCTGAATTAACTAGTCATGGTGACAATGCACGACCACTTGAACTAATTTGTCTTGAAGGTACGTATTCCCTACAGAGGACACGGCCACCTCTGAGGCTACGTCTTCCCAAGCCAGTGTTATGAATCCACATAACATTAATTAATATATTATATTTAAATGGAGGGATTAATGTTATATTAGAATTATTATGACTAGGAAATCCGGAAAACACCCACATGCGACATACAGGGGACATGTAGGGGGGGAAAAATATAATATATATATATAGGATTTGGCCTTAAGCTACAAATGTTTATAATGACTTAAAACCCAACCAATCAACTTTTTCTTGCAAACCTTGTGTTATTGTGTGTGTGTACATATATAGATGTATGTTATGTATGTATGTATGTATGTATTTGTCAGTGGTTTATAAACATATATAGTCATCCACAGACAGATCTGTTTCGTTCTATCAGAACTCATCAGTGTGGCTAGACAGTATCTTCCCATAGCTGGGATCAAAACCTGGTTGACTCAAACGCCAAGCCAAAGCTTCTAACCATTCAGCCACGAGGAGATATTAGCTGCGAAGTAAATTTTAAATGGTTATTAATCACAATTACTATTGTTTACATACATCCGTTCAATGGCTGCCAATATATATATATATATATATATATATATATATATATATATATATATTATGTTTGTTGATCACCATCAATGATAGCCTTTAAACTAAGCTGAAACTTAGCTTATGAACTAAGCAGATGATTTGTTTATCATGTTGAAAACTTGGGTCAGATCAGCTGCAACTTTTGGAGGAACTGATAACGAAAGAATGCTGCACCAATGTGTCACAGATTCTGAAAATACCAACAGTCATAATTTTGCTCAGCATATAATGTTTGGTCATAAATCAAATCAGTTGACATCATCTAAGCCAAACCTTTGTAAATGAATGACACAAATAATTTGTTTATTTGTGGAGAAGCCTTATGTAGGATCAGTCAAACCTTTTTGGATTAACTGATAACATAAGAATGCAGCACCAGTATGAAGACAATTGTCATTTTGTAAATTTAGAGATTTTTCTTCCACTAAGGCTACAGGTATCAGTCTGCCCTACTATTTTACCCGTAGCTGGGTAGGGGTGTAGAAATAATGGCTGCATACCTTTCCAAAGGGAATTAGTACAAAGTAAAATGCAAACACTTACCCGTTATTTGAACTTCGTTCTATAAAAAAGGTGAAATATTGCTTAAGGATTCGGCAATAAGAAGCACTGTTTAGTTGCACCTTTTTCAAGGAAATCAATAGTGATAGGTCCTTTCAGCATGACCTACTTTATTGGATATTGTGCCAAGAACTTTACTGTACTGGAAAGTCTGTGATTCCACTCCACTGACTATATGTTTGCAACTATGGCAAACCCATATTTAGACCATTTCTAAAAAGGTTTTTGACAACAACCTTCTTCTCTTTGCTCATCGCTCATCCTTTAGTAAATTTCACATAGTTAGCACTTCTCAGCTACCAAAAACTTAATGACAGATCTCTTTTTAAGCCTTGGAGTACGGTTTGATTTCTCACCATTTTGAATAACCTTCAAAGAAATATTTCTGCAAGATTAAAATAAAAATTTACCTGTAAATTATTTTACTTCTTTAAAAAAAACAAAAATCCCCATATTTGTTTAATGACCCCCCTCACACACACACACACACACACATACATATATATATATATATATATATATAATTTCTGTAAATAGCTCTACTTTTGTATTGAGCACTATTTGTAATAGTAGCTTTGCAGCATTTTACAGTGGGTTTTGTTCTTTTGACCAACGGACTGCATATCTCTTGATTTTTTTCAACTGGTGTGACAAGGTTGGCCTTTTCTTTATTTTTTTCCTAAAAGAATTTTTTTTTCTTTTTCCTCCAGGCAGTGATTCGGGATATTGTTATCTCTAAATTCTGGCGGGTTTTTTTTTCTTTTTCCTGGTAACCATGAATGCTGGTAGATAGTAATATATAATAATAAATAAATATTAGATATATATATTTAATTCATGTAATTTTGTCTGGGTTTCATGTTGTTTTTTTGCAAAACAACAATCATCAGGTAGTTAAGAAAATGAAATGAATCGAAAATCGAAAAAATACAGTAAAAAAAACGTTAGGATTTTGTAGGAATCTTTGTGAGTTTGTGTCAAACAATCACACAAAGTGATTTAGCGACAACCAAAACTGTTTTATATATATATATATATATATATATATATATATATATATAGAGAGAGAGAGACATGCTGGACACTGCTGGAGAAGCAGGGACGAGCTCATAAGTGATGTACTCCTATGAACCCCACATATGGCCGGGCAAAAGCAAGACGACCAGCACAAACATACATTCAGCAACTATGTGAAGATATGGGATATAGCCCTGAAGACCTGCCAGAGGCGATGAGCGGTAGGGGAAAAATGGCGAGAGAGGGTCAGGGATATCCGTGCTAGTGGCACGACATCATGATGATGATGATGAGATATATATATATATATATATATATAAACATGAAAAGAAAACTTTGACTAACACCTGAAAGACCTTCTTCTACCACTATCATCCTATTCTCAGAGATGAGTTGGACTTATACAGTCTAGTTGTTAAAGAAAGACAAAAAGCTATGGATTTGAAAGAAAATGGCCACTGCAAGTTATTTTTTAAAGAGGTACCTAATAAACTTTTTAAAGCCACATTGAAAATAATAATAAAGAAAAAAAGAAAAAAAAAATCACCAGACATCTTCTTACCTGCTGACAAAACTAGAAACTTTAATTAACTAAAACTTGAAGAATGCCATATGTTACTTGAAGAAACAGCCACCAAAATGCCCTAGAATATCTAAGCAACAAAATTAACATTCCAGGAAATATCTGGGAAATGTAAACTCTATGAACATGGATTATTATATCTTGGTTAAATGACAACAGATACAGACTATACAGATGATCTAGCTCTTCACTTGTGCATAGCCTGGTGCAGGCAGCAAAAGGCATTGGTCTATGCATTTTAATCGAGGGGGTACCATTTCTTCATTAAATGGTAAGTCTCTGAAATTAGTAGACCAGTTTATACTCCTTGACAGCAATATCTCATCTATTGAAAGCATTAACATACTTATTGGTAAAGCATGTACTGCTGATCGTACCTATTTGGGTCCCATCTATAGGTTCAATAGAAATATCTCAACATTTAATTTAAAGTAAAGTTGGCGACTAGACTAGGGCAACCGAAAGACTCCTTTTTCATTAACTTCTACACTGAGGTGTAGGGGAGGGCACTACTTTCCCTAGATTGCTTCACTTTACCCTTGATCCCTACCTTTTAATGCTAAGTGTTAAACCAGAAGGCATCAAGTACCATTTTTGAATCTTTGCAATGACTTGACTTGGGAATACACTGACTGCTTTTCTGCAGAAGGGTAAGACACTCCCTTCCTCCTTAACGACTGTCCTGAATATGACACTAAACAATCTGATGGTGAGGTTCCAGTATTGTTGGATCTTTAAGGAATGAAGAATACCCCTTCATTGCCATTGCTCCCAGGTCCACTTTGGCCTAGAGTGGTAGCATCTGATAGGGTCCTATCTATGGGTCAGAAAGAACTAAACTGTTCTTATGCTAAACTAAATTGTTTGAAATAGAACAGTTTTGGCATTTGTGTAAACAAAAACTGTGCATACTAAAGTGACTTGTTTGAATTAGAACTGTTTGTCTAAACTGAATAACTTGAAAGAGAAATGTTCTTAACAATTAAACTGTGCATTTATGCTAAACTGAATTGTATGAAATAAAACTGTTTATTTGTATAAAAATGGATTTTGCATTAAATAACCTCCAAAAGTTGATATGCCATAAAACCCAAATAAACAATCATCTGATGCAGTAAAACTGGAATTCTAGCAAGCTGTATCCATGTCAGTTGTTTTGCTGCACCCTTGGACTGCACCCTTGAAATGCATAGAGAGAAAAAAAACTAGATGGGAACAGGGGAAAACTACAAACGTGTAGGGGGTGTCTTCGTGGTGTAATGGTTAAAGTGATGGACTGCAGAATCATAGTTAGCAAGTTCGTACTCCAGTTTTGCTATTATGTTCACTTTCAGCAAATACCCGTGGGAAAGGTATTAACCCCTTATCCTCCCAGCTATGGGTTAAATAGTACCACTACTGTTCTTATAGAAGGATGGATTTGGCATTAAATAACCTACAAAGGTTGATATGCCATTAAACAAAAGAAACCTAACCAAACAGAAGTGTACCATCAAAACAATAAACACTTTAACACTAAGGAAATAGCTGGAAAACCTAAAGTTGATAAACATATTGAAATTTGTAAAGAAAATTTATCTACAAATACAAAATTTAGATTAATAAACCCTTTAGAAAGTTTGGTAGATTTTTAAAAAATTATACGGGGGAAAAAATATTGATAACAATTTTGGGATTCAACCAATGGAAAATAGGCAAAATTTTTTTATATCATTGAGTTGCTTCGATTCAATATGATATATAGGATATTTTCTCATTGATAACAAAAATTATATTAGATGACAGTGGCAGCTCATGACTCTGAAATTGTGTGACATAGACAGTTCCACATACAGGATTTAAAAAAAAAAATTTTTTTAAGGTTGAACATTGACATTAAGTTTATGGATTATTGATAATAGTATTGAATATTAGTTGTCTAAGTTTCTGAGACACAGGTTGATGATTTTTATCATTAAGGGTTTACGGACTATTGTCTTCATCTTTATTGTTATTTCCACAACATCTCGGCTGATATGTCCTCCAGCCTTCTTCAGGTGTTTGTCGAACTTGGGAACCTTGGAACTGCGTTCTTTATTGAATCCACGGGGGTTGCCTGTTCTGATTCCATTAGCCATAACTGGGTACAAGTGTTAAGTATTCCTGTATTGTTACTCACCTGGAGTCAGGATTGAACCTGCAACCTCCAGATGATTGTCTCCTTAAAAGCTTAGGGAACCAACGCCTATAACCATTATGCTATGTATCCAGTAGGACACATATAATTAATAGAATCAGACCAAGTTTATGGACTATTGATAATAGTATATCTTTTATAAATATATATTTTTTTAGTATATATCAGGAGAGAAAAAGGAGTACAGCCACAGTGCCTCTAGACAAGCTGCCATGGTTTGGCGATGTCATCTCTTTAGCCCCTAAAAATACATTAGAATCAACAATTTGAAAATCATTGTGAAAAATCTTTAGAATTTCTTCATGAAATTCCACAGATAAAGAAAAACCCAAAGAGGTGTCTTGGGTATGATATGAAACTGTGTTTGGTGGTGAAGCTCTATTTCTGGAATTCTGAGGAGTATGGAGTCACCCTTCATTGTCATTACTCCCAGGTCCACTCTGACATGTTAGGGTCTCATCTGTGGGTTAAATCTAATTAAAAATTATTTGTATTCAATACAACTGTTTGATGGTTTGGTTTCTTTGTTTAATGGCATATCAACCTTTGCAGGTTATTTAATGCCAAAGCTATTCTCCTAGAAGAACAGTAGTGGTACTATTTAACCCATAGCTCTGAGGATAAGGAGGTTCATTCCTTTCCCAAGGGTATTTGTCAGAAAGTGAACGTATTTGCGTGACTGGAATATGAACTTGCTTACTACGATTCTGCAGATCATCGCTTTAAGCATTACACCCCCCACAACTGTTTGAGGTGTAGGGTCTTGAATAACTACACAAAAAATGTAAATACAAACATGCAATGAACATAATTCTTTAGCCTCTTGGCATAAAATAATCCATTAAATTCAATCAATCAATAAAAAAAAATTTTTTTAGAGTTAACAATTTATTCGGAAAGTGACACGTCTTGCCTATACGGATTTATCAGGCATTTGAAAAGTTGATGTTTTAAACTGATCAATTTCCACAACTTGATGAATTCACCGACTGCTTCTCTGCAGAGGGGTAAGCCCCCCCCCCAACGAGTGTCTTGATATGACACTAAACAATCTGATGATGAGATTCCAGTAATGCTGGAGCTTTAGAGAATACAAAGTACCCCTTCATTGCCATTACTCCCGGGTTCACTCTGGCCCTGGACTGGTAGCACCTGATAGGGTCCTATCTATTGGTCAAATAGAACTAAACAGTGTATTTATGCTAAACTGAACTGTTTTGACATTTAACTATTTGTAAACAAAACCTATACTTATGCTAAACTAAATTGTTTGAAATTTAATACAGTATTAAATGACCCCCCCAAAAAAGTTGACACCATAAAACAAAACAACCACCCAACCTAATTATTTATCATTAGTCTACTAAGTATTTATTTCCGTATTCATTATGTAATTAAATATATTAAATATTTGATACATTTTGGGTGATGACGTTCATTTTTGTTGTTTTTAACAATTTAATTCCTATTCTCTTCAACCATCACACTCTGTTGGAAAATTTAATCTAAAAATAACTGCACTCAGAGTTTGACTAAACTATTAATATTATTGATTTCTTGAGAACTGCTTAGATTTATTCATCCATTGTGCCATTTTTATCTTTCACTCAGGGTTAAGTTGGTAAGGGTTGGACTTTTTTGAGGTCTTTGTGGTTAACAGATGTGTTGTAAGTCTTTAAAATTTGAGATAACTGTTTATTCTATGTGATAGTACATGTCATTTATGGATTTCATTTTAAATTAATGTAGGTCACATGTTAGGTCACATGATCTATAAAATAATAGTGGGTAAGGGTCTCATATTCAGTCTTTTATGGTATCTTTAAACCAATTAGATAGTGTCCACCTTCTTTTCATGAACATCTTCACTAGTCTGACTCAAGGTCATGGAGGGTGATATTCTTTGTGTTTGGTTAGTTGTTGGTTTTTTAAAGCATCTCAACCTGTATGCCAAATCATGATTTTTATTTTTGTATTTTTATAATTTGTTGTATAGTCCTGTTTTCTTTAAAAGACCTGATGTTGAAAGAGTTCTGTTCAGCTTTTTGCCTCAAAGTAACTTCTTACGTACCAGAAGGATATGTTTTTCTATGGTGGGCATTTTGAACTTCGCCAATAGTCTGGGAGACCTGGGTTCAATCCCAGGTCGCGTTGTACCAAAGACTTTAAAAATGGTACTTGATGCCTCCTTATTTAACACTCAACATTATAAAGTACGTATCAAGGGTAAAGTGGAGCAATCCAGGGAAAAGAGTAGCGCCCTCCCCTACACATCAGTGTAGTAGCTGTCGAAAAGGGAGCCTTTTGATCGCCCTCAACTACAGTCGCCAACTTTACTTACTTAGTAGGAAGGCATGAATCAGACATTTACAACCAATGTGTAGTCAGGTGAAGTAAGTGGGGGGACGGTATATCTCCTTGGCAACAAAAAAGAACACGTGGAATCAATTTCTTAAGGTTTCACAAATATCCGGGCTTGATATAATCTTTCATATACAGTCGTGTCTGCCGATGTGCTTTTTCTCTCCCTCAACAATCTTCTCCAGCGGTCCTGTATCCAAACTCGTCTTGTGTCGTACATCACAGATTCAAATGCTACTGCCCCCGGTGCATTCAGGCAGGACTTAGAATATTCATACCAAAATGCCACATTCGGGTCAATCGCACAATGTGATAATTTACAAGCGCGCTTATGTCAAACACGATTCATGATTGAGAGGATGCAAGTTCGATCTTCCCAATCGCCCGTTTCTCTCTCCCTGATCTCATTTTGCACGCCAGACATATTCGAGCACGCTTTGGGCTGCCGTGTGCGTGATTTCTCTTGCTACATCAGGTGTATTTCCTCTTTTTGATTTCTGAGTTCTGGTGTACGTTTCCCCAGGGTGGATTCATTTATCTTTGACTCTCCAAACCCTATCTAATCAGGTATTTGTCACACACCCCACCAAACAGACAAGTTTGGCACAAGACCTTTTTTTAAGGTGCATCCAAGCATAGGGCTATAACCCAGACACTCCGAGTGAGAACAAAAAATACCTTGGGGGCCCCATCGGCATTCCCCTAAAAAGGAGGCACCTCAGGCACCAGGCAGTAAACCTACCCACTCTGGAGAGGGTTAGAGCCTGGTGGGGATGGCTCCCTGAGGTTCACACAGTGGGTCAGCCTCACCTGTGTGACACAACTGCTTAGCCTGCACAGCTATCGCATCAAGCAGTTGACGTACGTGTCTTGACCCAAAACCTTATCTAATCACTTAGTATTTCAATTCCTGTCATAGAGCAAAATTATCTTCTGGGTCATTCTTTTTTTTGTGCTCTACTATTGTAGACTTGGGTCATAATAACCCTTTCAACCATTTTTCCTTTGGCTGTGGATAGCTAATATATTAGGCCTTTTATCTTTAGCATCTAACATGATAGGTTAACATATTAAGCTTATATTATATGATACAATACTGCTCTGCCTAAAACATCCGACCAATTAGCTGGGGCTGTAGAATACACCATCTGCTTCTCTGCAAAGGGGTAAGACACCCCCTCCTCCGAGTGTCCTGATATGACACTAAACAATCTGATGGTGAGGTTCCAGTGATGCTGGAGCTTTGGGGAGTGTGGAGCACCCCTTCATTGCCATTGCTCCCTGGTCCACTCTGGCCCAGTGTGGTAACACCTGATAAGGCCCTATCTATGGGTTAAATAGAATGGTATACTTATGCTAAACTGAATAGCTTGAGATAGAAATGTTTTTGACAATTAAACCATACTTAACATTTCAACTGCGTGCTTATGCTAAACCGAATTATTTGAAATAGAACTGTTTTTTGACATTGAAACTGTACTTATACTAAACTGAATTTTTTAATATAGAACTGTTTTGACATTTTACTGTGTAAACAAAATCTGTACTTATACTAAACTGAATTTGAACTGCTTGACTAAACTGAATTGCTTGAAATAGAAATGTTTTTGACAATTAAACTGTGTACTTGTGCTAAACTGAATTGTTTGAAATAGAACTGTTTATTTATATAAAAATGCATTTGGCATTAAATAACCTACAAAAGTTGATATGCCATAAAACCCAACCAACACTAAACCTTCTGATGATGTGGCTTTATTTATGGAGCTTTGGGAAATGTGGAGCATCCCTTCATTGCCATTACTCCCAGGTTCACTCTTACTTGGACTGATCGTACCTATTTGGGTCCCATCTATAGGTTCAATAGAAATATCTCATCATTTAATTTTAAGTAAAGTTGGCGACTAGACTAGGGCAACCGAAAGACTCCTTTTTCATTAACTTCTACACTGAGGTGTAGGGGAGGGCACTACTTTCCCTAGATTGCTTCACTTTACCCTTGATCCCTACCTTTTAATGCTAAGTGTTAAGCCAGAAGGCATCAAGTACCATTTTTGAATCTTTGCAATGACTTGACTTGGGATTGAACCCTGGTCTCCTGTTTCCCCCAACCATTTGGAGGGGGGTGTCCTTGTAGTGTAATGGTTAAAGCTAATAGAGTTTGTACTCCAGTTATACTATTAAGTTCACTTTCAGGCAAATACCCTTGGGAAAGGTATAAACCCCCTTATCCTCCCAGCTATGGGATAAATAGTACCACTACTGTTCTTCTAGGAGAATAGCTTTGGCAGTAAATAACCTACATAGGTTGATATGCCATTAAACAAAGAAATCAAACCATTTGCAAACACTCTACCCACACCATTTAACTGTGTAAACAAATGATTAGTATTAAATTAGATAGGAATATTTAATAGTATTATTAGTGTTAGATAATGATACTTGAAACCATCTAACAGTGTTAATAGAACTCAGTGTTAAATAGAATTACTTGAAACCATTTAACTGTATATAAACGAATGAGTTTTGGCTCATTTAAAAATTATCTTACAGGTATCATGATATATATGATTTGTATATAAATAGTTAGTAGGTCTATAAACTATTCATATAGAAATCATGTATATTATATGAATAGGATTTGGTGTTTAATGACCTACAAGTTTTGTTACAGCATAAAACCCTACCAACTTGGTTTAAGGGTTCAAAGGTTTCAGCCAATTTTAGTAAATATCACCTACAATTGAAAATTTTCCTCAAAGAATAACCATTCTTTTAGCAAGGTATAGAATATACTGACTGTATATGTTGAGAAGAAGTAAGACCCCCACCTCAGCCAAAGGGGTGTTCTGGGTATGACATGACTATCTTTCAAGTTCTGGAGCTCTGGGGAGTATGGTGTACTTTTCTGTTGCTATTACTCCCATGTCCACTCTGATTCAGAATAATAATACATGTTAGGGTCCAGTCTATTGGCCAAATAGATCTGTTGAAAAATTATTTCTATTAGATAGGAATACTTTGAAATTATATAACTATGCAAATTATTTGTGTCAAGATAGTTACTTGAATCTATTATTGTTTACTAAGGATTATTATTATTAGTCACTTAAAAACATAAAACTGTGGGCAAACAAATAGTTGGTGCATACCTTTTATCTCAATTTCAGATGTAAATAATGTGTTTGAATCATGTATTGATACAGTAAATATTGCAATACACTGCTCACAATAAGATATGAATTGTGATAGATGTAATCATCATGTCGTGCTGCTAGCACGGATATCCCTGACCCTCTCTCGCCACTTCTCCCTATCATTCATTGCTTCTGGCCGGTCTTCAGGGCTACATCCTGTATCCTCACATAGCTGCTATATGTATGTTCGAGCTGGTCGTCCTGCTTTTGCTTGGCCATATGCGGGGGTCCATAGGAGTACATCACTGATGAGTTCGTCCTTGCTTCTCCAGCAGTATCCTGTGTGTCTGGTTCATCTAACTTGTATAGTTTTCGTGATGGGAGGCAGGTGGCCGTATAGTTGGTGCCTTGTGGGGTGTTGCCGCCAGGACTTGTTCAATATTGCTCTCAACATTCTTGTGTAATTGCCGTCTAGCTGCTTCTTCAGCCGTTTAGTTAGCGTATCTTTATCATAGTAAAAACAGAAAAAGTAATATGATTTTATCCTGAGTAGAAAATAGGAAGAAAATGATACGTTGTGAGGTTTAATCATCTTTTTTTATTTATTTATTTTTTTGTGATGTTCAGATGACACCTCGGGTTCCAATTTGTATTCATTTTATAATAAAATGTCTTTTAACTGTAAGAACTTAAATACTATTCTTGGAACTTTCTTTCTAGAACATTATGTATTTCTGGCATAAAATAAAAATGTCATTTTTGTCTGGTTCCCATACAATATATATATATATATATATATATATATATTATGTGGAGGTGCTTGTGGTTATCGGAAATGGAAATGATGACCAGAGTTCAAAACCTGGACAAGGCTGTTTGCATTTCATATAATGCTTATACATCCAACTATTCTTTCTCCAGCTTTGGCTTAATAGTAGGGCAGTCTGAGCTCTTTGATCTTGGTATAACAACCAGTCCAGAAAGAAAACTCTGAATTCAAATATATTTAACTCTGCTTTAAAAAATGTGACCTTGTGTTTCATCTTGTTTGTGCAGAGGGTTTAGTATATATACGCACACACACACACACCTCAGAATATAGACAAGTTTCCAATCTTGATAGTACGACTGCCTTTTGCAGTAACTAGGAGTGACGTTGAGCTTATATAGTTTTCAACTTGAATAGACACTTTAGAATCTTTTGAGTCGGGTTAAATGCCTTGGTTGGGTGTGTATTGCAGGTGTTTATGGTGTAATGTTTATCATCGTAAGAAATCAAGATGATAATCTGAGTTCAAATCTTCATCAAAGCTGTTTGCATTTCACATAGTACTACTACCCTTGGGAAAGTTATCTATTTATGCAACTATTCTCTCTCCAGCTATGGGCAAATAGCAGGGAAGATTGAGCTCTTTAACCTTGATATGGTAACCTGTCTAGGAGAAGGATAATTCTGAACTGTAGAACTTCACTAACAAAGATATTTTCCTTTTATACATACGTATGCTTCACTAGTTGTATGATTGGTGGTGAAAGAACATTATAATTTGATGTGTCGAGTGACTCTTAAGCAAATAGTTCTTTTGTTTTAGATGTAATAAAATGGTTGATAAAAAAATAAATATAGAATTAATTATTGTCTAAAGTCTTTTCACAATACAATCGCCATTATTTGTTTTCTACACACAGTGTTGTTTATTATTATTATTATTATTATCGAATGCTGTCATTTACTAAGGTTGGTGAGTTTAAATGAGTCTCATATAGATTTTGAATCAATGTTATCTTATCTGGCAACAGGTGTAATTCTGTTTGGCTGACAAATAGTGATTAATTGAATAGTCACTACAAGATTTTTTTTTCGGTCAATTATTGATATTCCTACTCGAAAGCTTTTCTTTTGGTCATATCCACTCTTGACAATAGCAGCAAACTTATTAAGTACGAAAAAAAAAGCTTACAGTTCAATATGATATTGGACTGCTAAACGAAATGGTTCTACCAGTAATTATATGAGCGCTTATTGAAAGCATTTGAAATGCATTCGGAAGCAAACAAAGAGTGTATACTGAATATGACACTAAATTGCATCTGCCAGTAAGGTTTAAGTTTGAGAGATCTGGCAATATCCCTTCATTGTAATTACTCCCATGTCCACTCTGCTTTGGAGTGGTAATACCTGTTAGGGTTCCATGTAGATCTGTAAAAAAAATTATTTGTATTAGATTGAGATGTTTGTTATAAAACTTGGTTATTCATGTTAAGATTAGTTATGATACCATAATTATTGGTTTAGAATCATTATTAGTTACTTAAACCTGTATAATTATGTGCAAACAAATTAAATAGAAATATTACTTGAAACTATATGATTGTTTCCATTAGATTGGAATACTTGGAAATCATCCAGCTGTGTCAATTATTTGTATTAGATAAGAATACTTTGGAGGTGCCCATGGTGTAATGGTTAACGTTGTAGGAAATGGACACGGGGACTCAAGTTCAAATCCTGGACGAGAATGATTGCATTTCACATAGCACTAATACCCTTGGGAAAGGTATGAATCCAATTATTCTCCCTCCAGCTATGGGTAAATAGTAGGACAGACTGGGTTCTTCAGCCATGGTGAGGCAACTAGTCTAGGAGAAGGAAAAACTCTGAATTCAAACCTGTTAAACTCCGTTTAAAAATTGACCTTGTGTCATATCGTGCCCGAGTGGAGGGGTTGGGTGAATAGGATTAGATAAGAATACTTGATATATTACTGTATGCAAAAAAAACTTTCACAAAAAATGTAAATATGATTGTATAGAGAAAGCAATTCCCTAACATAAATTAACCCCAGATAAATTGACTTGCCATTAAAATCAGTCAATTTGACCTGTTGACAGAGCTTACAATACGTTCACTCTATCTGCTCCAGAGGGTTAAACCCACCACCACCACCAAACACAAATTTTGTGTCCTGATCATAACACTAAACTGCATCTGATGGTGAGGCTCCAGTTCTGGAGATCTGGGTTGTGTGGCGTAACCTTTCATTGTTATTATTCCCTAGCCACTCTGTCCTGGAGTAGTCGTACCTGTAAGGGTCCCATGTATTGGTCAAATAGATGTTAAAAATTATTCATATTTAATAGGACTGTATGAAGGAAAAAAGCTCTTAAGAAACAACTGCACAAAAAAATGTAAATATGTACTTCCAGTGAATGCGAATTCGTAATGTCGAGAGATAAAATAACCATCAACAAGTCTGTGTTCCATTGTACCTTTTAAAATCATTCTTCTATGAGCTGAGCTTATTGAAAAACTGACCACCACTATAAACAAATCCCCTGTATAATCAGTCTAGCGGTTCTCATCTTTAACTGAACTGTGAAATGTTTGTGTGTTGTGCTCAGTGAGAGACCTGCTCTTTCTTCTACTGTATTGTTAGAAGAATTCTTGGCAGCAGTTTTCTAAAACATTGTTTTGGAATTGTTTCTTATGATTGACCTTTGGAAAATCGGAGAATTGAAGAACCAATTACAATAAAGAAGAAATAGAAATAAGGAACTAAAAACAGTGATTCATCAATTTTATTGAATGATATTAATATCATCTTATTCAGAATTTAAAGAAAAAATATGTTCTGATTTGTTTTCAATTTATGATATGAGGATTGTTTAATGTGCTTATTTGTTGAGATATCTGACTTGCTATATTTGACCAATATAGGAGGGTCATTTTTTAGAATAATGAAATATTGTCTAAGGAGTTAGCAATAGGAAGTACTGTTTATAGATGCACCTTTTTCAAGGAAATCAATTGTGATAAGTCCTTTCATGTCCTTGAACACTGTCAGCATGACCTTCTTTACTGACTTCTGTGCCTGGAACTTTTTTTTTATTAGACAGTGTGTTTCATTTCCATTTGACTGTCTTTTTGACTCTTACTCATAGTGGCAAATCTATGTTTAACCCATTTGTAAAGAATTTTGGGGGGGGTGTTTTTTTCCTAAAACATGCTTTTCTTTATATTGCTCATTTATCTTCTTAGCCAGCAAAAATTTGATGACAGATCTCTTTTGAAACCTGTAGCACTGCTGGATTTGCTACCGTTTGGAATAGCCTCTAAAGAGATATTTTTAGTGAGATTAAAATAATTTTAGCTGTAAACCAATTCCAAACAATGCCGAGTTAGTATTTATGGAAAAAATTCTGTTAAAAAAATTTTTTTTTGTGGTTTTTCAATTAAAAATTCTGACCCTTGTATGTTATATTCTTCAACAAAGATTTTTCTGATAAATTGTGTCTTAGGAAGCATTAAAAAAATAATATAGTAACAGTGATAGATGTTGCACAAGGCCGTATTAATGGGGCACTTAGTGAGACTCAAATTAGGTTTGCTAGTCTACCTTGCTAGCCATTACATCACCTGAGGTGCCCAAAGTAATTTACTATGTCTTTTACTCACATGTGGCACAAGGCCATATGAATGAGGTACCTAGTGAGATTCAAACTCCCTCACATAGGTTTGCTAGTCTATCTTGCTAGTCATTACCCAACCTGAGGCACCCACTTTTCCTATATTAGTGACTACAGTCTGATCAATCCCAGTTATAACTTATGACCAATCTTGAATGACTTGGAAATATGCCAAGTAGATAGCCATCCACTTGACTTTCAAAAGAGCTCTCTTCTTCAGATCATATAGAAATAAATAGATAAATAAATGGTCAAGTAAAAAGACTAAAATATCCTAACCATGTTAGTCCTGTTTTCTAAACTTGTGAGACAAAGTATTGTTTGTATGAACTGGTTTCTATGGTACTTTCCAGCTTTTAAGGTTCATGCCTTAAGATGATTTGAATAGAAAGCTTTATCTTGATTTTTTTTTTTTCTCTTTAAATTTTTGTCATCACTTCAATGAAATCACTTCCCACATTTGAGAGGGATACTTGAAATATCATAAATTTAATGGTCACATTGGATAAATAAAATGACAGCACACACCCAGAATGAATATATATATATATATATATATATATATATATATATATATATTAAAATAAATTTACTATAATTCTAACCGACAATAAAATAAAAAACGGAAGTGGGCTAAATGAGGAGATAACTCTTTACACCTCTTCTCTCCTCTCAAACCTTCTTTCCTGTGTCTATTCTGATTTATCCTTAGGATCTGAAGAAGCCCTGTTAATTTTTTTTTTTTTTTTTTTTTGTGTTTTTGAATTTTTCAAAAACACATAACAGGATAGAAATAAATTTATAATCCTAATGTGACCGGTTTGTGTTTTTTCTTAATGAAATCATTGCTCTGTAATGTCTGTTACATTGAGCTCTTTACCAGGAAAATTTAAATGTTCACTCTTGAATAGTTTTCTTGTCCTGATGGAATTACTCCCAACTCCGGTTTAACTGGACCAAATAATACTATATATAATGACTCTGTTGGTATTCACATTTTGGTCTACAAGGTGTATTGAGCACTGTTATGTTCAGCTTAAGGTATTCTGTCATTGTTTTTTTTTTTTTTTTGTTTTTTTTTATTAGGCATGTTTGTTAACTTCTGATTGCAACAGTTCAGAGTGTCGGCACTTCCCCCCCCTGTAAGATCAATTCTACCCTAACCAAAATTATGTGTTTTAAGTAGCATCTGCTGCAATGCCAAACTTGCTTCTGATTGGTTGAAACAGTCTTATTTAAATTGAACCAACCTACAATTTGTCATAGGTAGATCCCAGGTTCAATTCCTGACAAGTCACAAACCAACATATACTTTCTGAATGGTATGAGCACTTAACAAGGCATACATTGTTGGTTGGTTATTTTTCAAACAGTACAAACGTTTTTAGTTTCTCTCTCTCATATCAGTTTGTATAATATTTTTTATTTGCAAACTGTATCTGGTTTTTTTCTTTCACATCAGTAGAATTATAGAATGGGTATAAAAATAAAAAACACACATACAAGTGAGTCAAAAGTTAAGTAATCTTTTGATAATATGAAGCCAAATTTAGCAGTTCCATTTGGTTTTAAGTTGATAAGGATGACGGATTACACTGGATTTAGAGATGCTTAACTCATGTGATGCTTTGTAAATGTTACTTGTTGGATTTGTCTCTATTGCTGGGAGCACAGCCTCACAATCCACAATTTTAAACCGACTTGATTGTACCCAATTATTGAGGTTCTTTTAATCTTTTTTCTATATTTGTGTTGACAGTCTCTCTACAATCTCTGTTATATAACTTAAATGTGACCAATCTTGAGTGACCTAGAAACAGGCCAAACAGAGACAGCCATCCACTTGACATTCAAAACAACTCTACCCCTGGGATCATATATGAATAAATAAATAAATGGTCAAGTAGAAAGATTAGAACATTCTCATCATGATTGTTGTATGAGATGAAGTGTTGTGATGATTGCTAACATTATATTAACTAGTTTCTCTTTTTCTCTGGTGATTTCCAGTCTTTTTGGGGTTCATGCCTTAATATGGTTTAAACAGGATTTTTTTTTTGCTATAATGCTAATGAGGATTTGAGTGAGATACTTGAAAGTTACTAAATCTAATGAGCACATTGAATAAATAAAATGACTGTAAACACACGCACACACACACACATATATATATATATTTAGGCAGCATTTCTTCGTTAATGCAAATTTCATTAAACATAATAGACATTTTATGCCTACATATTTTTTTCTGGATCCTTTCGAATTCCCGTATTACTTTTATCGTATTCGGGGGTAATTGATTTATGTATTGTCCATAGTTGTATGTATCCCTAGTATTTTCTGCCCGACTTTGGGCCATCATCAGTGGAGAATCTATTACAAAAGTGATGTAACTTTTGTTTTAGCAAATTACTACCATCTTTGCCATTGAAGATTATGGTGTTTGCTTTTAAATGTAATTCTGTAAATAGTGCCAGTAGCTAAAGACATTTAAGTACATTAGCACTGGTTTGAAAATTAATTCTATTAAGTGCTGGTTGCTGGTTTCTAATATATAGTGCTTTGAGAATCTGAAGTTTTTGTTTATTATTTTGATGTTCGAGTATTGTTGTGTTGTTGGTGAGAATTTTTCGTAGTTGTGTTGTTGGGCATGAATGTTTTTTTAAATGCTGAGCTATTGAACTTGTGTCAGAAAGGTGCATTGTAAGTCTCCTCAACAGGGTAGTTGAGGTTAAACCAACATATATATTATTATCAGAGATACAATCTCCTAAGGGACATTTAAATTTATATATAACGTTGGTTTTTTGCAACACCCCAATCATATAACTATGGACAATACATAAATCAATTCCCCCCGAATATGATAAAAGTAATATGGGAATTCGAACGGATCCAGAAGAAAATATATAGGCATAAAATGTCTATTATGTTTAATGAAATTTGCATATATATATATATATATATATATATATATATATATATATATATATATATATATATATATATTTTGTGTGTGTGTGTGTATATATATATATATTATAACCGTGTTGGTTGTCACTAAATCACTTTGTGGGTATGTATCGAACCAAGTGCAATATCTCGGATAGAGCTATTATATAATAAAAATAAATAATTATATTTAATTCATGGAATATAGATTGCGACCCCTGGGTTTCATGTTGTTTTTTGCAAAACAACAATCATCAAGCAGTCATTTTCTGAACTGCCTGATGATTGTTATTTTGCAAAAAACTCCATGAAACCCAGTGGTTGCAGTGTATATTCCATGAATTAAATATATATATATATATCTAATATATATTTATTTATTATTTTAATATATATATATATATATATATATATATATATATATATATATATATATATATATATATATATAATCTCAGTAAACTTGAAAGGATCTTAAATAAATTATACAGAAAAATTTGTCTATTATTCAATGAAACATGCTTAAATGAGTGACTGCTGCCTAACTACACACACATATATATATATGGGGGGGAACAAGATATTTAGAGGATGTATTTATCTATATGTGAATAATATGCCAATTTTATGATTTAGTATGTGTGTCTGTTTTTTGTTTTTTTGTTGTTTTTTTTGATGGGGGAAGGTGTTAAACTATCTTGAGGGGAATGTTAGTATGTCTCATTTGGAAATTATTTTCTAAATGGAAAAAATGCACCCCCCAAAAAAGAATGCGGAAATTCTTTGTTTTATTATGATTAGCAGTCTAATACCAAAATAAAGAAAATAGAATAATCATAGATTTTCATCTTAGCGCCTTTAGAATTTGTACACTGAAATTTTTAAATGATAAACTTTATTATATAGAAAATTCCTTTGCCTAAATTTCCAATAATAATCTATTACACAGATATCTTACCCAATGATCCAACTACACATATCATCTAAAAGAAAGCTTTATCTTAGTATCCGAACAATTAAAATTTCTTCTTAAACAATTTGAAACATGATAATAAGAATTTCAAATCTGAAACAGGCATATATTTTATCGTGGGTTGTGATTAAAAAGCACATTTGAGACTGATATCAGAGATGACCAAAACACATTACTGAAACTCCATTTAGAAAACAAATGTAGTTTTAATTTCAAAGATTCTGAAATGTTAGTTAATATACAAAATAAACCCAGAAAGATTATTGAATCTAGTGTCATTTCTAATATTATCAAACAAAGACTTTGGTTTTTCAATCTGATTTAATCAAATTAGTTCTAAATAGTTACAACATTCCTTTTTCAAATTAGTTTTTATTAATTATCTATAAATTATACCTAATAATCTAAATGATTTCTAATCAAAAAATTTTTGAAATAAGGTTTTTTTATTGCAAACAATAACCACAAATGCATTTTTATTTAATTTAAAAATAATTGTAAATTTTTTTATTTTTAATTTTTGAAGAATTTTCTAAACTACTCATGCAAACAATATTGTTAAAAAAAAGTCTTAATGTCTGTATGTGTGTGTGTGTGCGCGCACCTCAGGAAAATTCCAATAACTGACTTCTAGCATTTATGATTATATTTTTTCGTTTTATACCTACTCTGTGATAGGATCAAGTAATTTTTTTAATACAAATGTTTCTTATTTGTATTTTTCCTTATTTTATATGTAATATGAAAAAACAAGATGAATTATTTGCCAACATTAAATGTTTCAGTTTTTACATTAAACCATCATCAGGGCAATGTTGATATGATAATGTATCTTCTGAATTATTTTTCATTTTATATTTTCAAAATGAAATTAGATAGCTTTTAACATTCCATTTCCATTAATGATATTCTTTTTTAAAAACTGTAATTAGCATTCAAAATTTATTTTAAAAAATTCACTTGTTTTCTTTATATTTTTACTATAATGTTGAAATAATTGTGTCCAAACTTTACAAACAAATCGTACCTCACACAGCTTACTCATATAAACTAACTAGTAAAAGTACCAGGTACATGACTGGACTAAAAGGACTTTTTTTTTTTAAATGTCAAAAATTGCAATTCTGTTCTTGATTACCTGTTGAGTTACAGTTATAAAAAATGTATTTAATTCATTTCTATTTTTTTACCCTATAAAAATGTAAGAATAAAAAGAAGCTAAGAATTAAAAATGTGTCCTTATCTATAGGGGAAAATTTTGCATATTAATTCAAATGGAAATTATTCATTTGTTCTATGAATAGCCTTTCTTTAAAAAAAAAAAATAATGAAATAAAAAAAAAAAAAAATTTAGTTACACTGATTAAAAATTAATATATTCA
Source organism: Sepioteuthis lessoniana (assembly GCA_963585895.1). Lineage (NCBI taxonomy): Eukaryota > Metazoa > Mollusca > Cephalopoda > Myopsida > Loliginidae > Sepioteuthis > Sepioteuthis lessoniana. The sequence goes on along the minus strand of OY757941.1, from coordinate 55,111,150 downwards.
GTTAAAAGAAATATGAAAAGTATTTATTAAAAATGAGTAGTTTTTGAGTTATCAACTATCATTTAATTTTTTTTACCCTGTAAAAATGAAACATTATAGGTAGGTAAAATAAAAAGAAGCTAAGAAATAAAAATGTTAAAATTTTTGAATTAAATTTTTTTGTTTAAATTTAAAACACGATTTTTAAAAAATGATTTTTTTTTTGTTTTTTTTTTCTTAAACTTCTCAAAAATTACCCCACCCCCATTTTTCTTTAAGATTGTTCTAAATTACAAAGCATGAAATTCAAATTTCACCTATGGAATCTGTGATATCTAAACATGGTGAATCTTAAGAATTGAAAAGTTGTGCACATTTAAAAAAAAAAATTTTTTTTTTAAATTTTCACTTATGAAAAACTGAAGAAATCCACAAATTGATTTTTTTTTTTTTTTTTTTTTTTTTTAAATTTTTTTAAAAGATATATTATTTAATCAGCAAAAATCAAACTAAATTTTGTACTTTTCCTTATAATAAACATTAAAGTGTATGTTTGATTGTCATGCTAATGATAATTCGTCTGAGTTAGTTGACTCATGAGACTAAAGTGGATGCAACTCCTATATATATATATATATATATATATATATATATGCCCTCATGAGTTAACATGCTGTACAACCAGCATACACATATCTCTCATATACGAGGATCATTAAATAAGTTTCGAGATTTTTTTTCGTATAGGCACTTTTATTGATAGTACACACATGAAACTCTAGTCTCCTTCAAAGTAATCTCCTCCAGCTGCAAGGCCCCATGGAAGTCCTCTTGTGTGAGCTTGTCAATGACCTTCATCACAGCCTCTTTCATCTCCTCAATTGTCTCATAACGACAGCCTCTGAGCTTAGGGTATAAGCAAAAGTCACAGGGAGCAAGGTCTCGACTATAGGAAGGCAGAGGAACTGTCTTGATGCCCATCTTGGTCAAATAGTCTGTGACAAGGATGGACTTGTAGACTGATGCATTGTCCTGGTAGAAATGCCACTGACCCGATTTGAAGAGTGCTGGCCTCTTCCGACGGAATCTCTTCCTAAACTCCCTTAAAACCTCAACATAGTAACCCTAACCCTTTTGCCAATCAAATCTGGTGTATTGACTTCCTTGCTCCTCACACACTTCTCATCATCCCTCACAGACTCCCTGCCTTCCTTGCATCTCTTGTCTGAAGCATTCCATACATTTCTGTGGCATTTTTTTTTCCAAGTTTAAAACAGAATTTTATTGCATATCGTTCTTCCTCACGTCCAGATTGCATTTTTGAAATTCCCCAGCTGTGACAATTAGGTTTTAGTAGGGTGTATTCCAATTGCTGCTGTAGCTGTTAATTTGAACCTGAAATCATAAAGATTGGTCAGTCATCTCATAAGATGTATAGCAATAACATACAGAATTTTCAAGAGTCTATGACAATTTTAAATGCCTTTACAAAATAAGTCTGGAAACTTACTGAATGCAACACACACACACACACACACATATGATTCGCTTGGTCTCTCATGTATAAAGAGCACACTGCAGGGCTTAGAATATGGTGACTGGATCTCCTGCACAGGAGTAAAACCTCCCCACCCTAACAAAAGGGCTGTCCTAGATATAATACTTAACTGTAACCAATGTTGAGGCTCCAGCTCTAGGGAATGTCGCATACACCTCCATTGCCATTACTTCCTGATCCACTCCCTCCTGGATTGGTAGTACATATGAGAGAGTCCTCTATGGGTCCAATAGATCAGTTTCAAAATTATTTGTATTAGATAGAATACTTGATATCATGACTGTGTGCAAAAAAGCTATACAAAAAAATGTAAATATAAATAATTCCGTAACCTTTCAGCATTAAATATTCCAAGATGTGTTGATATGCCATTAAAATTAATCACACACACACACACACACACACACACACCTTGATGATATAAGCACATGCTCATACCCAGATCTTTTTCATATACATACACATTTCTCTTGCCTAATAGACATACACACATTACTTGTATAACCACATGTGTATACATGCATTTCTTACATCCACACTTGTCTTCCTGATGTATAAACACATCATACAAAATAGTTCTTTATTCAACCAAGTAAAATCTATTTAGCCTATATTTCAAAACTTATTGAATATAAAATATATTTACCCAACCCCTCCACCATGGGTAGAATGAAGGTCAATTTTTAAACAGATTATAGCTCATTTGAATTTAGGTGTTGCCTAGCCAAAGCTTAAAAAGCGCAGTCTGCCCTGTTATTTACCCATTGCTGGAAGGGTCGAGAACAGATAGATTCATGCTTTACTCAAGGGCATGAGCGTGATATGAAACTGAAACCGCCTCATCCTGGATTTGAACTCGGATCATTGATTTCATTACCACCACTTGATAACTGTTGAATTAAGCATCCCGCTTCATTATATACAGTAAGGGGTAGGGGAAATCATGCCTCTGTTGTTATGCTGTGAATACATTGGAATTTGAGCAAGGTTTTTGTCCCGTTTTTTTTTTTGTTTTTTTTTGGTACATGAACCCAGTAATTCTGGTAATAATAGGCAGGGGATATTTTGATAAAGCAACACATTTTTTTTTTTTTTTTTTTTTTTTTTTTTTTACCTCATTTCATATAGCAAGTGTTGATACTCAACTTTAGTATCATTCAATGAAAATCAGAAAGAAAGGCATTGTCAGTGGTCAGGAATTTAGACAAGTGTTAGTTATAAAAGAGTAACAGATGTATGGATTTACATCTGATGACTCTAAATAATTGACTTAAAGTCTATCTTATAATTTTAGTCTGTCTGTTTTGTATTTTTGTTACTGCAAATAAAGAATGATCTTCAACCCTGTCAGCTAGGATTGTAAAATATGCTGACTGCACTTTTACAGAGGGGTAAGACGACGACAAGTGTCTTGGATATGAAAGTAAACTGAATCTGGTGTTGCTCTCGCCATGGAGCTTTGGGGAATGTTTCTATGACCCAGAATTGTAGTACCTGTTAGGGTCCCATCTATGGATCAAAGATATCTATTTAATCATTTATTACAATTAGTATCATTTAACTGTGTGCAAACAATCAATAACAGTGCTTGAAACCATTCAACTGTGTGCAAACAAATGAGTTCTGACTCATTTAAAAATGTTACCTATTCACTTAAAAATCACACACACACACACACAAGGATTGATATGCCATGGAACAACCAAACTATTCTTAAAGCCTATTCCAACTTGCTAATTAATTTTGGTATTAACCAACCCTTCAGTATTGGAATGTGGCACAAGGTTGGTTTAATGTGGGGTGCTCTGCAGAAAGCAAACCTCCTACTGAGCCACATTGGCTATTTTTCCATCTGGTTTTAATTATTTAATATTTCTTGTTGGCCATGTGTTGTGAAGGTCACAAGAGATATGGATAATGGGCCGCATGTATAGAGCTGTAAAAAGTATGATTACTTCCCTATTTCTAAACTTGTTTCAATATTCAATTGAAGAAAGAAAAAAAAATTGGGACTGATCTTTCTCTATTTTGAGAGGAATTTTTAACTTTTTTTTATTTAACATTATCACATCTGTAAAAGTATCTATTTTAAATCTTTTTTTTTTTTTTAATAGAATGCCATGATTATAGCAAGCTTCTGAAATCAGTTCTCCAGTTTATATTCTTTGGTAGCAATATCCCATCTACTGAAAATGTCAACATAGGCAGAGGTAATGCATTGACTGCTATTAACAGATTATTGACCATATGGAAATCTGAGTTCTCAGATAAAATGAAGATTAGTGCAAGCTGTAGCCATGTCAGCTCTATTGTTTAGTTGTACGACTAGGACATTAAGCTAGATGTGGATTACACAAGGATTCTGGATGCTGTTTTAAACAAATCCTGGAAGCAGTTGTCCTATAAAATAGCAGCTGTATGGCCACCTGCCTCCCCTCTCACAAACCATCTGACTATGACAAGTAAGACATACTGGGCACTGCTGGAGAAATAAGGACAAACTCACAAGCAATGTTTTCCTATGAACCCACCAGTGTTAGCTGACCAACATACATCATCTCAGTGCAGACACTGGATGCCATCTAGGGGCTTTCCTAGAGTAATGACCGATTACTCCCAGGTCCACATGGTAGCATCTGTTAAGGTCCCATCTATGAGTCAAATAGATCTCTTTAAAAAATTATTTGTATTCAGTAGGACTGTGTTAAAAAAAATGCTCTTAAACAACCTCACAAAAAATGTAAATATTAATTCAATTCCCAAACCTCTAGGCATAAAATAATACTAGCTAGGTTGATATGCTGTGAAAATCATTTTCCTCAACTGGTTACTATATCAAGGTTAAAGAGCCCAATCTTCCTCACTATTTACTCAGAGCTGAAGGAAGAAAAGTTGGATTCATAGCTCTCCTAACGGTTATTGCTTAGAATTTTGGACTATTGACCTCATAAATTTAGACAAATAATTTCCTAAGGGTATTAGTGCTATGTGAAATGCAAACAGCCTTACTCAGCATTTAAACTCCAGTTACCGAGTCTACTTCCTATGACAATAACTGATAAAAACTGGGCTCTTATCACTTATGTGAATATTCAATGCTAAGTGTCTTGGATATTTCAACAGCTGATGCACTTACTGTTTGACAGCAAATGCCCTTGTGGACATATTTATTTTCAACTTGATGTATGTCTTTTAAACGAGTTCTATCTTCCAATCTTTCAACAGGTGTTGCTGATTCATAGTTTCAGATCTTTGATATTTATGGTATAATGGACTGTGTGCTAGATTAGCAGAACATTACCAGAGATGTTGAGTTTCACTGGGTGTCTTATTCCTTTGACCTTGTGCCATAACTAAGCTCTGCTTAGTAAGTGTGGGGTCTGAAAAGTTTATATGATGATGTCATATCTGCTATTGATGACTTTTTTTGACAAATGAGATTCAAACACTGTAAGAAGTCTGTTGATCACAAGGGGGGACTATGTTGAAAAATAAATCTCATTTGGTTACATTCCATGAAAGTATCTTGGTCAGCCTGTGAACTCTTCATCTGGCCTTTGTAAATACAAGGACATGTATACCTCACATCATATAATAGTTAGCAAGCTAGTGTTCATGAGTTAGATTCTCACTGAGTGCCCTATACTGCTAACCTTGTCCCAACTAAGGTATATTTTGTAAATAACCTTGTTCATACTGTTATGTTAAGGTCCCTCTCAAACACAGTCTATTGTTATGTCACCTTACTATCCCCAGATCCATATATAGTTGATATGTTTGTAACTATCTTCCTTGCTACCACTCTTACAAAATGTCATCAAAAATAGAAAAAAAAAATTATGAATATATATATATATATATATATATATATATATATATATATATATATATATATATATATAATTTTTTTTTTTTTAAAGTCAAAGAAGTGATTGTGGCATCAGTTACTCTAGTGCAATGATGAATTTGGATCTAGGCTCAGGCTGTGATGACATGAAAAATTGGTTGTAGCCCATACAGCAAGTCTCCCCCTTCTCAATGCTACTGATGTCATTCAAGGGAAAGATAAAGGTACTTACGTCAGCATTAGACTTGCCAGTATGAGGTTTAACACAATGTTTAGCCTCTTTAGGACTCTCCTGATTTTGAATTCATTTAGCCTTCTAGATTGGTTGCCTACTAATGCTCTGTTTTACCCACAGTTGAAGCAGGAGGAAGAAATCGGTTAACTACATGTTTTCCCCCCCATCAAAGTTATCCTCCTTGATTCTCTTACACTTTCCCATCCTTTTCTGCTCTGTTTCTATGCACTGCTATAAGGATTTTTCTGGGGGACCCCCCCCCAAGCTCCATTGTTATGGCGCTCTTCATGGCCTCCCTGCCTTCAAAATGGGTTCCCTTGATGATCTTGAGTTAGGAGAAAAGTCTCACAGAGCAGGATCAGGTAAATAGGGAGATTGGTCCAGTACAGCTCCAGCTTGATGTTTACGGTGTAGTTAGGAAGTGTATTGTTATGGTGAAGTAGCCATGATTTGTCCTGTCACAACCCTTATTTCTTCTCACGCATGTAAGATCTCTTTGCAGACTTCCTGATTGGTTGTTTGACTTTATGGCAAGAACTTGTTCTGAACAATGCTCCTCATATTGAAAAACATAATCAACGTGACTTGTTTTCTTTGGCCTCTGAAACAAAGAAGACTTCAACTGAATGCTCTGATGCTTGTTTTTAGGGTCGTACTCAAAAATGTCTAGTCGTCATCAGTGTCTGCTTCAGTTTGAAGACACTCATTGATATTTTGACACGCCTACTTGTGGTGCTCCTTCTGATTATCATTCTGCAGCATTAGCACCATTTTTGCACAGACCTTCTGCATGCCCAAATCTTCCATGATAATCTTCCAAACATTGTCCATTTTCATGTCTAGCTAACTTAGGATCATTCAGTCAACTGACAATCACCACACGCCACTTGTCTGTCCCACTCGACATTGACCTGAGAAGCTTGTTCAAAGCCTCTACCGGAATCATGTTTCACCTCCTCATATCTCTCTTTGAACCTCTTGTGCCACTCAAAAACACGTGTATGACATGGTGTAATCTCTATGCTCTAGCTGTAGCATTTTAAGTGACAGACCTATTGAACTTGGTGTTAATCATTCATTCCACGGTGCTCAAAGCTGAACAACCTGTAAATGAGGTGTAAATAAAAGTATATGAAAACGTGAAAGGGTTGCAGAAAGTTAAAATTCATTTTGGACTTACAAGATATGCTAGATAATAACACCTTCTGTTTATTCATCTTTCACCAAAAGCTCACACAGCACACCCAGTCTCGTTTATTTCCTGACAGGCCTTGTATATTATTGATGATATCGTTAGGGCTCAGTGAATCTAAATGGGTTTTGTATGTATTAACCCAATCCTAAAAAAAGTTTTTTGGGGGGGGTCATAGTGAGATGAAAGCAGAATTAGATTGATTATTCCTGCAGGTAGGAATTATTTGTTTTTCTACCATTCTTGTTGGACATGATCAAATTGGAATATTTTCTTGAATTCTAAAAATTAATTACCAATCTTCAAGCAAATGTCATCTTAAGATTTTCAAATTATTCAAAATTTTTTTTTTTTATTTGAGCTTAAACAATTTTCAGTTTATTTTTTTAATTTTTTTTTAAACCAATGATAATTTACGAGTGTAAAATTACCAGTGTATTATTCATCTGCCCAAGATTTTGTGTCATTATTATGAAACCTGTTATGACACAAGGTTAATTTTTAAGCGGAGTTTAACAGGTTTCAATTCAGAGTTTTCCTTCTCCTAGACTAGTTGCCTCACCCAGGCTGAAGAACCCAGTCCGTCCTACTATTTACCCATAGCTGGAGGGAGAATAATTGGATTCATGCCTTTCCCAAGGATATTGGTGCTATGTGAAATGCAATCAGTCTCGTCTAGGATTTGAACTCGTGTCGCCGTGTCCATGTCCTACGACGATAACCATTACACCACGGGCACCAAAGAAACCTTATCAACCTTTAGATTATTGTAAGGCATGATACTAAAATCAGATAAGTAAAATGAATTTTAAAGATTTTGTGGCATATTATAATCAGAATTTATTTTTGTACTGATGACATTTTCAAAAGATAATTCCAATTGCATTTTCTGTGAATTTCTGCTACCGTTTAGTGAAAAATTCCCTTTGAAATGTTTCTCTGTTCATTATTATCCCAGTATTGTAACGAAATGTCATATGGCAGCTTGCTATTCATTGGTAAAAGGACAAGTGATATTATCTTTTGATGCAGTGATCTATAAAGATCTATTGTTCTGCATTTGGTGAAAAGGGGGCTTTTTAAGAATTAATGGCATGAAAAGAAGAGGTGTGGGGGGAGAGGTCTTTTTATTGAGAGAATAATGATAAAAAGATCTGAAGAGTCTGGTACATTTTGGTAGGAACTGTTTTGGCACCTTTTGAATATTTTGATGTGATTGTTAGGGAAGAGTCCCCGTAGCGTAATGGCTAAAGTGCTGGACTGTGGCATCAAAGGAAGTGAGTTTAAACTCCTCAAGTTGCACTATTACATTTACTTTCGGACTGATACTCTTGGGAAAGGCAGGAACTCCCTTACACCACCACCACCACCACCAACTATGGATTAAATGGTATCACTGCTGTTCTTCTACAAGAATGGCTTTGGCATTGAATACCGAGTTTTCCTTCTCCTAGACTGGTTGCCTTAAAGATCCCAATCTGCCCTACTATTTTCCTATAGCTGGAGAGAGAAGAGATGGATTCATGCTTTTGTTAATTATCAGCAGTTCATGCAATGGAATACAACATTTTGCGCAGAGTCCTCATGGCATAATGGTTGAAGTACTGGACTGCGGCATCAAAGGAAGTGATTTCAAACTCAAGTTGCTCTATTACACTCATTTTTAGACTAATGCCTCTTCAGAAAGGTATGAATTCCCTTATCCCTTGAACTATTGGTAAAATTGTACCACTGCTGTTCTTCTACAAGGATTGCTTTGGCATTTAAATAACCCATGAAGGTTGATATGCTATTAAACAAAGAAACCTTATCCTATTTACCAACCCCTCCGCTCGGGCAGGATATGACACAAGGTTAATTTTTAAGCGGAGTTTAGCAGGTTTCAATTCAGAGTTTTCCTTCTCCTAGACTAGTTGCCTCACCCAGGCTGAAGAACCCAGTCCGTCCTACTATTTACCCATAGCTGGAGGGAGAATAATTGGATTCATGCCTTTCCCAAGGATATTGGTGCTATGTGAAATGCAATCAGTCTCGTCTAGGATTTGAACTCGTGTCGCCGTGTCCATGTCCTACGACGATAACCATTACACCACGGGCACCAAAGAAACCTTATCAACCTTTAGATTATTGTAAGGCATGATACTAAAATCAGATAAGTAAAATGAATTTTAAAGATTTAATGTATCTCACCTTTGTTGGCCAAATCATGTCAATATTCCGGTAAAACACATGAATCAAAACATTTAACAATATTCACTCATTGGCCCTAATATATTTCAAACATTTTTAATTTGAAGCTTTCCTAGCAAAATGTTAATTCTAACCCTGGAATGATCTTACGTACATTATTCGATGGTTACGCCATCCACCATTAGCTGTTCTTGGTTTCTCGTTTTGAATTGAAAATATTGATATTCTGAAATGATGCCAAAACAGTTCCACCCCAAAGTGGCAATGCCAAAATGTCAGCACCAAATAGTTCCATTCCAAGATCAGAAACTCAATTCAGTGTCAAGGTAGAAATCTTGTAACCAGGATCCAAAGAATTTATTTTCACCTTGTTGATTTATCAATGGATAAGGAATTCATTTATAACAACAAAGACTGATACTTCCTGTCTTTCAAGGCTAAAATTAATACATCTGTACAAAATCTGTGAAAGATTTCCTAAAATAATACTGAACTTGGACTTTTTCTGGCTTATATCCATTTGATCACTTGACTCGATCAGAATCAACAATCTCAATCAGTACTAACAAAATCCTTATAACCCATTGTTATTCACGTCTTAACCTTTTACAACTATCACTTCTGTTGGTAGTTCCTACCGTACACTGACTATATCCTTTGCTAAGAGTTAAGACCTCGCACACCAACCACTAGAAAGGGAGGGGTGTCTTGAGTATGACACTAAGCTGCATCTGATGGTGAGATTCTAGAGATCTGGAGAGTTTGGAGTCACCTCTTCATTACCATTACTCTCAGGTCAACTCTGAGTCAGTGGTAGTACCTGTTAGGGTCCCATCTATGAGTCAAATAGATCTGTTTAAAAATTATTCATGTTTGAAAGAAATAATTGATGCCATATAATCTAGAAAAGTTGACATGATATATATCAGGTACTTATTTATGGAAGATTATATATATATATATATATAAGAGTGTTGGTTGTCACTAAATCACTTTGTGGGTAAGTGTTGAACCAAGTGCAATATAATATGGAGAGTGCTCAATATCTAGGATAGAGCTATTCTGCTTAACCAACGCACTACATTCGTAGTCTGGCTTAACCTCATAAAAACACGCATCCATACGTAACTATCACACATGCACACACCCAAATACACTCTCACACATAAACAAAATCCCAACGGTTTTTTGTCTGTATTTTTTCGTATTTTCGATTCATTCCATCTTAACTGCCTGATGATTGTCGTTTTACAAAAAACTCCATGAAACCCAGGGTTGCAGACAATATTCCATGAATTAAATATATATAGCCCGTAAATAAGTACAATTGGACCTTTATTTTTTTAAAACTTGATGATACCTGGATTTACTAATAATGGAACCTTATACATTCAAAACGATATTATTTATTACCAAACTCAACTAGACTGAAATTCTCTATTCTGCATAAATGTAAGAAGTGGACTTAATATTTTTGGTTACCTTTTAAATGCTGTCGAATTATTGACTTTTTTTTTTTTTTCTTTGAATTTCTTTTTTTTAACTGAAATTTTCAAAATTCCATATGCCATTAAAATCTTGTATGGCATAATTTTTTTCTTTCATGCTATCCCACAGCTTAAAAGAAATGCTGACAGCCAATATTTATCAGCAGTAACTGCTTCAGCCACAAAGCAAGCCATGTTCATCAAGTTACATTTTCTTATAAAATATCAATGTGAAAAACCAGTTGTGTACTAATTTCAACTCCATGACATTTTTTTTAAACCTGAAAGATGCCTATTTTTCTTTCTATTTTTAGATTTTTTAATATTCTATTTTTGGATTTTTTTTTTTTTTTTCATTTTTATTTATTTATTTATTTTTTTGGGTGGGGTATTTCTTTTTCTTTATTTTATTTGTATATGTTTACCTTTGTGTTTATTGAAATGTTAAAGACATGTGGTGGAGGGCAAGAGTGATATATGTTTAACCAAAATTGCTAACCTGCTTTTTTTCTATTTTGTCAGGCTGGACGGAAACGGAATCGGATCAAACACAAAATGTTAAACACTCTTCTTGGTTACACAGTGCAGAGACTAAAAGAAAAGGTTAAACATTTTTTTTTTTCCTCCACCTTCCATTTTATAAGAGAAGTTATTTGCCATGGAATCATTCTTTGCTTGATCCAGTCAGCTGGGGCTGTAGAATACATCGACTGCATCTCTGCAGAGGGGTAAAACTTCCCTAACAAGTGTACTGGATATGACACTCAACAATCTGATGGTTCGGCTCCAGCCATGAAGCTTTGGGGAATGTGGATTACCCCTTCATTGCCATTGCTCCCAGGTTCACTCTGGTCCGGAGTGGTTACACTTGATAGGGTCCTATCTATGGGTCAAAAAGAACTGTTTGACATTAAAACTGTGTACTTATGCTAAATTGAATTATTAGAAATAGGACTTTTTACATTTTACTGTGTAAACAAAAAAAACTGTTTGATCATGTAACTATGTACAAACAAATGAATAATAGTAAATATGTGTAGAAATCCTATATTTATAAAAAAGGATTTGGCATTAAATAACCGACAATGGTTGATATGCCATAAAATTCAACCAAACCATTCTTTGCTTATTTTTTGTTAACTGAGTTACTAATAAAAACATAATCTGGGGGTGAAGGAAAATTGCTGATGGAAGTTGTAAGAAAGTCTCCATTTTGTATTATGAAGACTAAAAAAAATGCTGGTAAAAATCCTTGGCTCAGTAACATTCAATCTTTCTTTGATTACTAATTAAACTCTGTGCACATGGAAGCATAAATTCTTGTGTGTTTATATGTGTATATATATATATATATATATATATATAATCATACAATAACTGATGTTTATACAGCAGCATTGCTTCTAACAAAGCCTTCATCAGATGATGATGACTCTGGGTTCAGGCATAGTTTCAGAGCCAAAGCATCATTACCACCAATATATATATATATATATATATATATATATATATATATATATAATCTAGGAATAATTGAAAATCTGACAGTATGAAAATTTACAGAGATGAAAAAATACAAAGTCTTCAAAGGATTATTTTATTCATTGAATCATTTGTCAGTGTTAAACATTTCAGTTTTTAGTTCTTCGTCAGAGTTATTAAATGAAATGAAAAAGATGAGAAAATTATAAGATATTCTATTTTCATTGGTAGCATTCTGTTTCAAATTTATAATGCAATTAATATTCTGAAATTTATTGTTAAAAAAAGTGTGCGCATGTGTCTAAAAATAGATGCAACCCATTAATGTGATAATTTATATTGCATCAAGTCATCTCTCATCCGAGTCTCAAAAAGCAATCGTATCCCTTCAGAAAGGTCAAACCAGACGACAAGCAGAAATTGATTGTCTTTATCTTGCAGTGCATGTGAAAGACCAAGTTCTTGGGAACGTCGTTGGGGGAACTTTTTTTGGACTCCTCCTGTCTGAATTTCTCACCACATCCACATTGTCAGGACATCTTGCAGTCAAATTCCTGCCAAATGTAGGATTTTCCGTTGCCTTGTTAAGGTTGTTTACTGACCCTGTGGCTTTAAATTTGTCTATTCAACGATAAATTTGGCTTTTCTGGGGGATAATTGTTGAGTTAAACTTCCTGCAAAATTTTACTTGTACTGTTTTGAATTATTTTGTCTCCAAATAAAAAGTGACACAAAATGTTTTTCCTCATTTATCCAAGGTATTGTGATCAAGGATTGATAGTTGTTATAGTATACTATTTTCAAATCTGAAACAAAACAAAAAACACAACATTATTATTAGTAGTAGAATTATCAGCAGTCACATAGGTCCCATGTATATTGAGACATTCTGTATACCTGAAAATTCATGGAGGTGCTCGTGGTGTAATGGTTATTGTCATAGGAAATGGACACGGTGACATGATTTCAAATCCTGGACAAGACTGCATTTCACATAGCACTAATACCCTTGGGAAACGTATGAATCCAATTATTCTCCCTTCAGCTATGGGTAAATTGTAGGGTAGACTTGGTTCTTCAGCCTTGGTGAGGCAACTAGTCTAGAAGGAAAACTCTGAATTCAAACCTGTTAAAACTCCGCTTAAAAATTGACCTTGTGTCATATCCTGCCTGAACAGAAGGGCTAGTAAATATGGATATCTGAAAATCTTGGTTATATACATATAAGATTTTCAGGTAATTTTATAGATGAATTATTTGCCAATGTTAAATGTTTCAGTTTTTTACATTAAACCATCATCAGAACAGTTAATGTGATGTATCTTCTGAATGATATTTAATTTTTTTTTTTTTTTTTTTTTTTTTTTTTTTGAAAAGAAATCAAAAAGCTTTTAACTTCTTATTTCCATTAGTGGAAAAACTGTTTCAAAACTTACTTATCTAAATTTATTTGAAAGTATGATTCCTTTTTAGAATATATCTCCCTATCTCCTCTTATTCTCTTTCTTTCTTTACTTTTTCTTCACTTCCTTTATCTTTACTCTGTTGTGTGGCTGTTTTTAATTTTGGAAGAATTCTAACTAGAAGTGTTATTGGAAAATATTAAAACTGAGTATAAATATTTAAAAAGAATATTTGATGAAATTATTTCAAATAAGGAAATACTGTAACTCTTTAGTACTAATTTAACTCGGTAAGAAGATATTCACCTTTGATTGGCTGGTTAGTGTGGATTTCAAAAACAGGATGTGCAGCTGTGTCTTAAGGTAAACAAGGGACAGCGGAAATGCCACTTGAATTTCATAGGTGGGGTGCCAGAAGGAAGATTGTGTGGGCGTCAGAAAACTATATAATGACAAGTTTTCAACCCTAGCGGTCAGTTGGAGAGAGCAGTCAGCAGAGTAGACAAGTCTTGACATTTGGGCGTTAGCTCGTAGGGGTGGCCAGGTGGCTCCTGAACTAAGAAGCCGGCCCTTTGAAAGAAGCATGAAGACAAAAGGCTCTCTGGATATGTATCTCAATGTGGTGTAAACCAAAGCTGTCCTCTCTCTCTCTCTCTCTCTCTCAACGATTTTGATTTTCATCATAAATGAACAGTTTTTATAAATAATGTCATTTGTCACTTGTTTTCCCCTGATATATTACAAGCTGAAAGAAAAGGGTCGTTATTAAATAGCGTTGTAATTTGAAATGATGCAAGATTCAACAATCTTTCAGTGTTTTTTGTTTTTATATATATATATATATATATATATATATATATATATATATAGTAGAACATTCTGATGATATGCAAAGAATCCATCACCTCAAATTCATCAGGAAAAGAATTTTGATTATTCCAGACCTCCCAAAAAATCTTAGTCTGGTGGACATCAAAAGTCAAAATTTATTTTTGTAAGCTGATGTGAAAAGCTTGAAACATGATAAATTTCATGTTTAATCAGTTTTAACTCGGTCATCAAGACTTTTACAAGTTTTCTTTGGCTTTTCTGCAAGTCAAGATAAACTACAAATGCTCATAGACACTGTTCAAAACTGTTGCAGTTTGATCTTGAAGTTTGTTTCCATTTACCATTTCTTTTACTTTCAAACAAAATAATAATATGGATTAAAGTGTCACAGAGACAGACAGAGAGAGAGAGAGAGAACATTTTTCTCCCAAATCTTTTTCAGTAAAAAATTTTTTTCAATTTTCTTTTTATTCCAGACACGAGAATTGCATAAAATTGGACACAAAGATGAAGAATTTAACTTCAAAAGATTTATCTACCGATCCATGGATCTTAACACAATGGAACAATACGTACAAAATCAGAAATATCGTTGTGTGGAAGAATTGGTTGCAGATGCCCACAATATTGTGCATAATGTATTTTTAATGTATGGAGGTAAGAAAAAACAAATTATTTATTTCTATTGATTATTGTTTGCTATGCATCCTTGGGCATCCTCACCTTATACTATGTACCCCTAAGTCTAGTCAGCTGGTGGTGGTGGTGGTGGGGAGACTGTCAAATACACCAACTGCATCTCTGCAGGCGTACAACCCCCTCCACACACACACATATCCCAACAAGTGTACTGGATACGACATTAAACTATCTCATGACAAGGTTTCCACCTTGCAGACTTGGGGGGGGGGAATGTGGAGTACTTCTTCATTACCATTACTCCCTGGTCCACTCTGACACATAGGGTCCTATTTATGGGTCAAATAGAACAAACTCTACAAACAAATGATTGATGTTAAAGATTGTGACTATTATATAGCAATACATGAAACCATTTAACTATGTGCAGAAAACAGCTCACGTTCGTTTAAGAATGTTATCTACAAAATGTGTTTACAAATCATCTATATATGTTTAATACATCTATAAACAGGATTTGGCATTAAATAACCCATGATCATTGATATGCCATAAACCCAAACCAAACGATGTTCTCACATCGCCCTTAAAAGTAAAGGTCTTTACAAGAATGTGTACTATTAATATGTAAGTTGTAAAGTTGATGACCATAGTCGTGGGCAACCTGAAGGCTCCTTTTTCAATAACTACTACACTGAAGTGTAGGGGAGGGTGCTACTCCTTCCCCTGTATTGCTCCACTTTACCCTTGATACTGTAGTAGTAATGCCACGAACAATCTTACCTCGAAGAAACAGAAAGTGTGCTCTCTCTGCTACTGGCACATGGAAACCATAGGAAGAAAAGGACGCAAGAGGTGTAACTTGTTTTATGGAGGAGAACGAGATAAGCCTTCGTGAAGTGGCAAGATTTGATGAATATAAAAGACTAAGTTTGAAGTGGAAAAGCGCAGTATTTTGCTGATGTCTGATTGGTGAACATCCATCAGTTTATTTTGTGTGGTAAATAATTTGACTCCCCCCCACCCCATAGGTTGATTCCACTTGGACTAGACTTCCAAAACTTCGAACCTTATAATGCTGAGTGTTAAGCAAGGAGATATCAAGTACCATTTTTTTTTTTTTTTTTTTTTTTTAAGTCTTTGATATAACACTACCTGGGACTGAACCCGGGTCTCCTGGGCCATTGGCAAATGCTAATTCTAATTCTGTTTTATAATTCATCTGATGGTTCCCAAAAATATCTTAAATTCTTTTTTTACCAGTTTTTTATGAAATCATCTAATTTAATCTTTGAATTTTCTATACTACTGCTTTTATTTTATTTTTATTTTTTTAATTTTTTAATTTTTTTTTTTAATCTAATTAAGCAGTTTGTTCCGAAAATATTTTACCCTATTTGCAAAAAAAAATACAGTTGGTTTGTAGATTTTGCTTTTTGAAATCTGTTTTGACAGTGAATTTTTAGTTAGAGGAAATATATTGAAAAAATGTCTACCATAATTGTTTTGAAAGTTTGAATTCAGTAGCTTCTTATTATTCTTTCTTGTAAAGTAGTTAATCCGAGTTTTTCTAATGTCTCCCTGTAACTGTGATCCTGTTCTCTTTTTATTGTTTTTGTTACTTTTTGTATGTCATCTCCGATCTCAATATCTTGACACACAACATGCTGGGTAGATTCTTCATACTAGTAAGAACAAGTTCCTCCTGTATCTTTGAGTGGTTCATTCACTCTCTTTCTCTGCAACCACCAAAACAGAATTGAAAAACCTAGCTTCTTTTATTGGGCTTCACAGAACACTGAACCTCACCTTCTGCCTTGCTTGGGCAGTATCGTCCTGCCAGTCCCTACAACCACTTAGATGGATTGACCTTGGTAAGTCCTGGTAAATTTCATTTTGTGGGGTTAGATCATGTATGTCTTCATACATCTAACCTATATCTTCCTTCTGACTGCTGGCTTTTTAAATAACATCTATTTACAATCTAGTGCCACTCAGAATATAACACTTTCCTTTGAAAGAAAAAGTTATGAATGGTCACTTTATTAAACTCCTAATTAGGAGGATCTAACTCGCTCTTTTTATTCTGCATAATAAATCTTTTAAAATGATAATTGGCAGAAAAATTTTTTTATTCCCAAGATTCTGTTCATTTGGCTGTTTATCATGTCACATTTGTACATGGATTTAAAAAAAATTGAATCCCTGGCTCTTGGTAACTGTTAACCACATCTGACGTGTTAGTTAAACGATGTTATCTGATTATCTTCTTTCTCTCCTCGACATCAAAAATAAAATACACAAAAAAGAAATAAGAAACCAAATATTAAACATTACCATACAAAACAAAACAATATAATCCCCAAGGATCAAAACACAATAAAAACAAAACTCTAAATAGATCTAAAAGTACAAAAAAATATGAAGATTGAGACAGCATAATTGCGGGCCTCAAGTCAGTGGATGTAAATCGATGTAATCTCCAAGGATCAAAACTCAATGAAACGAAAACCTTAAATAGATCTAAGAGTGTAGAAAGTTGGGACATTAAAACATTGACAACATAATTGTAATATATATAATAATGTGTATGTGATCCCCACCCCACAAAGAGAAAAAAAGTAAATATTTCAAAATGAATAGGTCCATTAAGAGATTTATATTTTTTAAGAATTATTTATTTTGTCCTTACATGCATGTATGTTTCCAGCTTGTTGCTTTTGTCAGAACATTTAATGTTTTTTCAGGTTTTGTATTGGTTTATATAGAGGTCACTGTTTTGTGTTAGATTTCTTGTTGGGGTTGGTTCTTTTTATATATATATATATATATATATATATATAAAGGAGGAAATCCTGGATGAGACTGTTTGCATTTCACCTTAGCACACACCCTTGGAAAGAGTATGTATCCAACTATTCCAGCTATGGACAAATAGACTTGGCTTTTTAAACATTGTTATGGCAACCAGTCAAAGTTAAGGAAAACTCAGAATTCAAACCTGTTAAACTTTGCTTAAAAATATTGACCTTGTGTCACATCTGGCTCAGGAAGAAGTTGTTGGTAGATATTTAAAGATAATCTCCAAAGCAAAACCATCTATAAATCATATGCCAGTGAAATAAAATTTGTCTATTAAACTTTGTCTCTTGCTCTAACAATTCATTTAAAGATAAAATATTTATTTACAATCTTTTTGCTAACAAATCATATATATATATATATATATATATATATAGTCATTAAGGCTTAGCACCAGCACAGGTTCTCTTGACTCTCTCTCTCTTGTCATATGTACCTATCAGTCATCATTCTTAATAGCAAGAGACTGACGATATCCAGAAGAAACTGTTACTGATGCAGTCTATGCAGATGTTCTAGCGCTTCTTGCAAATGCACCTGCTCACACCTAAACTCTGCTGGCTAACTTGGAGCCAGCAGCAAGAAGCATCAGCCTTTATGCAGACTCTGATAAAACAGAGTTTGTGTGTTTTAATCAAGATGGTGGCAGGAAGTGTAGCCATAGCGTAGTGGTTAATATGCTGGACTGAGACATTGTAATAAGGGATAGGGAACTCTAGTCACACTATTACATTCACTTTTGGGGTAATGCCCTCGAGAAAGGTATCAACCCTATATCTTCCCCAGGTATGGGTATCACTCGTCTTTCTCTACAAGGATGGTCTTGGCATGAAATAACCCATGAAGGTTGATATGCCATTAAAGAAACCAAACCAAGATGGTGCCATCTCATTAAATGGCAAACCTTTGAAATTAAAAGACCTATTTATGTTTGTTAAATCCTATTTACCAACCCCTCCACTCGGGCAGGATATGACACTAGGTCAATTTTTAAGCGGAGTTTAATAGGTTTGAATTCAGAGTTTTCCTTCTCCTAGACTAGTTGCCTCACCAAGGCTGAAGAAACCAGTCTGTCCTACTATTTACCCATAACTGGAGGGAGAATAAATGGATTCATACCTTTCCCAAGGGTATTAGTGCTATGTGAAATACAATCATTCTCGTCCAGGATTTGAACTCAAGTCGCTGTGTCCATTTCCTACGACGATAACCATTACACCACGGGCACCTCCACTGTTTATGTTTGTTAAATGTTTAACTAGTTTTATTAATTTTGAATATTTTTTTTTTCTCTGCAGAGGAACATGGGATGACAGAATTGGCAACAATCATGATTAAAGACTGTAAATATGATGTAAGTACATTTCTTTTTTTTTTATTATTATTAATATTTTTTTAAAAGAGACGGACAATTCCAGGTCACTCTTGGACAAACTTATAGACTGTCATCCTCTTTTATTTTTATTTATATATATAGTAGTCGAGGGTGACCCGAAGGCTCCCTTTTCGATAGCTACTACACCAAGGTGTAGGGGAGGGCGCTACTCCATTCCCTGGATTGCTCCACTTTACCCTTGAACCGTACCTTATAATGCTGAGTGTTAAGCAAGGTGGTATCAAGTTCCATTTTTAAAGTCTTTGGTATGACTCGACCTGGGATTGAACCCAGGTCTCCCGGGCCATTGGCGAACACTCTAACCGCTGGGCCAATGTCCCGGTTTTTGACTAATATCTTTTTTCATTCCTTTATTGAACAGCCTAGTTGGCTGGAGCTGTAGAATACACACATTGCATCTTACAAGGGGTAAGCTCCCCTCCCCCTGCCCCAAACATGAGTGTCCTGGACATGACACTTAACAATCTTTGGAGAACGTTGTTCCAAGATCCACTCTGACCCAGAGTAGTAGTACCTGATAGGAAGGTGCCCGTGGTGTAATGGTTATCGTCGTAGGAAATGAACATGGCCACGCGACTTCAAATCCTGAACGAGACTGATTGCATTTCCCATAGCACTAATACTCTTGGGAAAGGTATGAATTCAATTATTCTCCCTCCAGCTATGGGTAAATAGTACGGCAGACTGGGTTCTTCAGCTTTGGTGAGGCAACTAGTCTTGGAGAAGGAAAGCTCTGAATTCAAACCTGTTAAACTCCGCTTAAAAATTGGCCTTGTGACATATCCTGCCTGAGCGGAGGGGTTGGTAAATATGGATGGGGACCTATCTATGGGTCAAATAGAATTAACATTTAAACTGAACGCAAATAGATGACTTATGGTAAATTGAATTGCTTGAAATAGAACTGTTTGATCATTTAACTGCATAAACAAATGACTAATGTTTAATTGAATTGTTAGTGATACATACCAATACTTGGAACCATTTAACTTTGTTGATATGCTAAACTGAATCATTTGAAATCGAACTATTTGATCATTTGACTGTGTGTAAACAAATGACTGATGTTAATTGAATTGTCAGTGATACATAGAAATACTTGAAACTATTTAACTTTGTTGACTTATACAAAATTGAATTGTTAGAAATAGAACTGTTTATCATTTAACTGTGTGTAAACAAATGAGTAATGTTGAATAGAATTATTCATATTAGAAATACTTGAAACCATTTAACTGTGTGCAAAGAAAAAATGAGCTCAGGCTGAATTAAAAATGTCATCAACAAAATGTGTTTACTAATTATATATATCTAATGCATGTGTGTAGATGGGATTTGGCATTAAATAACCTACAGCAGTTGATGTGCTATAAAACCAAACTTTTATCAAAACTTGCTTTAATTGGGTGAGTTTTGATTAAAAACACACACTGATGTGTTATCAAAAGAAAATACGTTATGAACTCAAAACTCCGCTCTTGTTGAATGACCTTTTGATTAAATATAAAAATAAAATAAAAAAATTAAAAAAAAAGGTCAAAAAAAGAAAAGAAAATGCTTGTCATTATTAATAAAAATGTCATCCACTTGCATTCAGAACATGTTAGGGAAAATTCTGATTTAACTCAGTCATAAAAACATTTCTCTGTAAAAAAAAAAAAAAAAAAAAAAAAAAAAAAATATCATTGGGTCCTTTTTAAAATGTGACATTCTGGAACTTGATACAATATATTTTGTCAGTCTGCTAACTAATTCAGTAAATGGGTTCTGCGTTTAATTTAACTAATTAATTTTGGTTTTAAAGATAAAAGCCGTTTAAAAGATTGTCTTTAAATTGACAATACAGCAAAGTAACAAATATCATCAGTTTTTTTGTTGTTTTTTTTTTTTTTTTTTCAGTAAATTTATTTATAATTACTTGTTTACTTAATTTTGACCTATCAAAGTTTGTTTTTTATTTAATAAGAAGAAAAGAACTTGTCTTTTTGTGAATTTTGCTCTTCTCTTGTAGACCAGAGAGTGGAATATAAAAGAAAGAAAAAAAGATAATCAAATATCTGGATCTTGTCAGACCTGAAAAAGATGTAGAATATGAAGGTGATTGTGATATCACCATTTCATGATTGTAGCCCTTGAAACAGTCCCTCAAGAATGAATGAATACATATATATATATAGTGTGTGTGTGTGTTCGTCAATTGTCTGGGAGACCAGGGTTTAATCCCAAGTTGAATCATACCAAAGAGTCAGAAAAAGGTAGATACCTCCTTGCTTAACACTCAGCATTATAAAGAGTAAGTGGAACAATCCAGGGAATGGAGTATCACCCTCCCTTACCCCTCAGTGTAGTAGCTATTGAAAAGGAAGCCTTTGGGTTGCACTCCTTATATATATTGTGTGTGTGCGTGTTCCTAACTTCATAAAGTTTGTCTACAAGAACTGGAGACTGTCTTGTAGCCAAAATTACCACACACTCTACATCTTTCCAGAATTATATAGCAGAAAAGGTTTTCTTGAAGATTTTGAGAATTAATCTGGGAGATTAAGTTTACTTAAATTTAATCATATGAACTGGATAGGATTATGCTATGCTCTCTTTGATTTTTCACTATTAGTTGAAATGTAATTTAATTTGATTGCCATTTTAAAAGGCAGTTCATATTCAACAAGTGGATTACCAATAGATTTAACCAGAACAAGTATTTGTTTTTGTTTTTTAAATGTGTGTTTTTTGGGGGGAGGGGTCTTTTTTTCTTTTTTTTTCTCCCAACCTTTGCAGTTACAATTGTATGATTATATTTATAAGATTTTCAAATTTTTTTCCATTACCATTTCTGATATCCATCCGTTTTCAGTCGACTTTTGCTCTATTTTCTCACAATAAGTTTTAGCACAAATCATTGGAGATACGTTTACCCAGAATTGAACAAAATGAAATAAGTGTTAAGACCTTAGCTGAAATCTCAGTTTCTCTCTCTAGTTGGTAAGTTTATGACAAGGTGTTGAGAAGCAATAGAGAGAAAAGAAAGGTAAGAATGACTATGTATGGGGTGGGGGGACACAACTGAATGCATCTACTTTGTATTAAATCTTATACTAGGTGTAACTTGGGGGAGGGTTCCCCTGAGGGTGTAATGGCAAAAGTGTTGAATTGCTGCCTAAAAGTAAACAAATTCAAACTCTAGTCGTAGTATTGCATTCACTTTTGGGTTAATGCCCTTGGAAAAGGTATTAACCCCCTTATTCCCCCAGCTATGGGTTATATATTACCACTAGTCTCTTCTATAAGGATGGTTTTGGCATTAAATAACCTATGAAGGTTGATGTGCCATTAAACCGATCCAACTGGGCTATTATATTCATTAGGTATGAATCCCTTTATCACCCAAGATATGGTTCTGCTATAAGAATGGCTTTGGCATTAAATAACCCACAAAAGTTGATATGCCATTTAACAAAGAAACAGTGTTGTATAGCCACATACAACTGCACGTGTACATTTACAAATATACACTTACATGCAGAAACATCATTAACCGATAATGACGACTTCAATAACGAACGAATACACTTCTTTATATAAATCTCTCGCACTTTATTTTCGAAACGGTGATGTTTGTTGTGTGTGAGAAATGAGTGGAGACAAGGACAGACTGCTATATTGACCTAAGTTCTTCCTCAACTATAGCAGCACTTCTTTTGCATCTTGGCTTGGGTTGCTCAACCGTGGGTCACTGAGTGCCACAAAGCCCTAAGTCTGCAAGCTGGTTCTCAATTCGGCATCCTGTCCACAACTGACTTGAACCGTCTGGGCACCTGGTTATATTATTGTCTAACACCCACCTGCTTCCACTGTTCTTCCGCTTATAACACTGGTGCATCTCTTGATTGATGGCTCGGTCGAGGGTCAATATATAACAACAGAACTAAATGTAGCATATTTTAATCTTTCACAATCATTTCACCATATATTCAATTCAAAGCCGCTAATTTTTTTTTTTTTTTTTTTTTTTTTTTAATTCAAAAAAATTTTTTTTTTTTTACCAGATTGATGAGATCCGACAGTGTTGGAACTGTTACTTTATGTCGAATTCCAAACCCTCCAACTGGTTCTGCCGACCTTGTGTGAGTAATGATCTGAGTTTTTTTTATGATTTAATCAATTCAAAATGTTTAGTAT
Source organism: Sepioteuthis lessoniana (assembly GCA_963585895.1). Taxonomy (NCBI): domain Eukaryota; kingdom Metazoa; phylum Mollusca; class Cephalopoda; order Myopsida; family Loliginidae; genus Sepioteuthis; species Sepioteuthis lessoniana. Next base: position 55,087,870 of record OY757941.1, on the reverse strand, counting down.
ACGAGGGAGATGTGTATATATATATATATATATATATATATATATATATAATGTGTATACAAAAGGTAAGTAACTTAGAAGAAAATGCATGTGTCTGCACACCAACTACCATAATATTACCAACCACAGCTGATACCCTCTATGGCTTGAACTGCAAGACTTTTAACTCACTCCAGTATTTATATAATAGCTCACATTGTCTTTAAGAAAATCAAAGCTCAAGACAGCTAACACATTTACATGTACAGCAGTAATAATAGAAAGTCAGATTATTTCACCATTGTATTTTTTTAGTATGCGGGGGGGGGGCATCTAAAGCCTTAAAAGAAATTACAAATTTGACAAAATCCTTGAGTAGAGGAGTTATAAATGGAAAAAAATGTCTGAAGAACATTTTGAAAATGGAGCAATCAGCATTGGAAGAACTCTGTTTATTTTATTCCTGTGTTAGACCATTCATTTCTTTAAAAAGTCAAGTAAGGCATACGTTTTGTAAATTTCATAGAGTATAGATTTACTTGCCTTGGATCAAACGATTGAAAATATTTTTGTCAAGGCCAATGCTCTTTAACCAAACAGCAGCTCCATCAGTAGCAACAAAGCTATCCATATTTACCCAACCCCTCCGCTTGGGCAGGATATAACACAAGGTCAATTTTTAAGCGGAGTTTAACAGGCTGAATTCAGAGTTTTCCTTCTCTTAGACTAGTTGCCTCAACCAGGCAGAAGAACCCAGTCTGTCCTACTATTTACCCATAGCTGGAGGGAGAATAATTGGATTCATACCTTTCCCAAGGATATTAGTGCAATGTGAAATGCAATCAGTCTTGTCCAGGATTTGAACTCTAGTTGCCGTGTCCATTTCCTATGACGATGACCATTACACCACGGACACCTCCATAGCAACAAAGCTATCATCATTTTCATCTTCTTCATCTCATACTGGTTCCTCGTTTTTATCAGAGAACTGAGAATTAGCGGATTGCTGTGACACATAGTCATTGTGTCAGCTGTTAGCATTTCACCAAGTATCAAGACTCTTGACTGAAAAACAGAATAAATCAAATTTTTATCGCTTGTAAAGAATTCGTTGTAAACATGCTCAACAGGCAAAATTTGAAATTCTATGTACTGACCTTGATCAGTTTGCGTAAATTCATGTGTCATATTTAGTTTAAATATATCTACTGCTGTGTACACTTAGCTTAGCATTTTCAAGGTCCGGAAAATGTGATATTTTCAGTTTTTTTAGGGAACTACGAATGAGCAAGATCTTAATTTTTAGCTATTTATTTCTCCCAGTTGTGACGGTGTATTTTACGCATGTGTGATGTCAGGGCAGTCTGGGACTTGATCCCTCACAAAATAAGTCCTAGTTAAGATTCCTTTTTCGGGCATATGGGAACTGGCAGATAATGTGGGGGTTAATTTGGGGCTAGACTGACTGCCGTTGGCTAGGGGGTTTCCAAGTTTCACGTTACACACACACCCACCAGGCCACTTCGTCTTCCTACCACCCCCAGGATAACGGAAGATATGGGCCTCTAGGTTGAGATGAAATATTATTATTTACTGTAGTCGACAATTCCAGTTTCCTGTGTAATGTTTTTAAAGGTGAATAAGACATTTAGCAAGAATAAATTGAGGCAAATTGAAGCTGAAAAGGATATACATGCAAAAGAAGGCAACTCTCTGGGTAAATAACACAACAAATAAATTTCAACGAGGGGGCATTTAAAATATAACCAAAATTTTACAAGTCAAGGTCCAAACAAATATTTATAGGGGTCGACTATGTTTCCCCGGCAAACAGTCTCTGACATAAATGTCTCTTTCTTCTTTTTTTTCTTTTCTTTCTACTTTTCTATCTTTTCTCTTGAACCTTGAAAAGGTAGCAAAGTCCACTCAAACGTTCAGTTTATGAAATGAATCTTTTCATTCTATTTTTCTCCTTTTCTTAATGCATACAATTCTTTATATGCTTCTTTCTTTAAATTGAGAGAGAGCATATAATTGTAATACTTAGGAAGGATGGAGGGAGAAAACAGTTTTAAGGTTTACTTAGCTTTTCGACGGGTTTCTTCTGAGTATTTTCTTTTACGGGCGAGCGGTGTTCTGTAGAATTTGGCGGGAAGGCATCTGTTAACTTCTTGTCCAAAATTCTTTCCGCTCTTCCCCGGAGTTACCATTTCTTTTCACCGGTTAGGTACCCGAGAGTTTGTTTGGCATCAGGTCAGCACGTCCTCTTACGGCGACCTCCGTCCTAAAAACTGTATTCTTTATCCCTATTTCCATTGACGAAAAGGGCACTACTTCCGGCGCTAAGGCTTCAGCCAGTCCTTTGGCTTCTTTCTTCCGCCTCCACCACCTGTCATGCTATTCATTTGGGCTACTATTCCCTTCTCTGTCCAACCAACTTGGGGTTATGGGATGCAGATAGCTTGACCTCTATTTCCAACTTGAATTCATTACTTCGTTCAACAGGCAGTCCGAGGAGTTGACCTACATTCTTATTCCTCTTTTAACAGTCAATCCTTGGGGCCTGTTAATTCAAACACAGAGGGGTAGGGGAAATCGATCTTACCTCTCTCCTCTCAGTGGCAGACCACGTGACACAGTCTATCCATCTCTCTCTCTCTCTCTTAGATTTTTTTTTTTTTTTTTTTTTTTTTTTGTCTAAGTGTATTGAGTTTTGGGATGAATATGAGGAATAGCCATGTTGTTGGGCCAAGAACTTCTTGTTTGTTGTAATACCATGCATTTACTTGACAAATCAGTTCATGAATTATTAGTATCAGACAGGAAGACTTGAAACAGTATTACAGTTTGCAACTTACTTGAAGCTATAATTAATTACAAAGGATTCTTATCATTAGTTACTTGAAACCAATAACCCAATAATGGTTGACATGCTGTAAAACTAAGCTAGCAAGCAACTGACCTGGTGCTTTCTAACAGAAATATCTTGTTCTATTATTGTTCACTTTAACTTATACACAAAGCACATTAACCCTTTTGCAGGCAGTGTATCATTTTTGTTGCCAATCGTGACACAGGCAGAGCAATATATGTTTTCTCTAGTAGCTCAATGTAAGGCATTTTTATATTTACTACTCATTGACCAATTCAGTGTTGTTAATGTCTAGAAACATCACTGAGAGGTCCCCACTGTGGTGTTGGATGTGTAAAGGTCGTTCTGCAAAATATCATTGTGTGCTTTGTTTTCATGCTATTGGGTTATGAAACCCAACTGATGATCATGTATATAACTTTTTTTTTTTTTTTTTTTTAATGTATGATTAATTGACTTGTTTGAACATATCCTCTATTTTGAAACTTTTCTGAAAACAATTTGCTCACTGTTAAAGGATTTTAAAAAAAATATCATCTGCTTGCGAAAGGGTTAATTTTATGACTAAAAACTTGCCTCTCTGCAATTTTTTTTCTTGGGGATCCCCATGCTGTAGTGGCTAATATGCTAGACTACAACGTTGTAGTAACAAAGATCGAACTCCAATCATACTATTACATTCATTTTTGGACCACTGCCCTTAAAAAAGATATTAATTCCTTTATCCCTCAAAATATTAGTTAAATAGTGCCACTACGGTTCTTCTACAAGGGTGGTTTTGACATTAGATAACCTACAAAAGTTGATATGCCATTAAACAAAGAAACCAGACCAAACCAAGACTTTTCTATTAATGATGTTTTGTATTTTTTGTTATTGTCCTTTGTAGAATCCGCCACACAAACTGGTTTATGCCAAATTGAAAGGTTTCAGTTATTGGCCTGCAAAAGTCATTAGAATTTCAGACGATGAGAAATATGATGTACGCTTTTTTGGAGGATATCACCAAAGGTTGGTTTCATTTAATTTTAACTTGATAAATTTTTCATCACAAAAAAGAAAATGGTTTTAACACTTGAACTACTTTAAGTCCAAATTATTTGATTTGAATTTGAATAGTTCATAGGACTCTCTGCTAACAAAACTACTCTTTGTACACCTCTTTTATAATATAAATGAATCATCACATTCTCTATGAAACCTTGGTGACACAATCAAGAAGAGGAGAAAAAGACTGGTAACAACCCGACTCGATTACGACTGTTCAAACATTGACCAAGTCAGGACCAAAATATCTAATGCCATCTTGGTCTTCTTTACCCGTCCAACAGTAATAAACAGATTCAAAATAAGAAAACTGTCGTAAATATGGGAGCTGGGGGAAACACCTTTAAAAGTAAATTTTATGTGACCAAAATAATATCGTGAAATCATTGACTTGTTTTTTTTTGTTTTTTTTTTTTTTATTTATTGCCATTCACTGAATTGTCTACAAGAACTGGACAGTGGTGTTCCTTTGGAGTCGTGGCTAACATGCAAGTTCAAACTCCAGTCGTGCTATTATGTTCACTTTCAGACTCGTATCTTTTGTGAAAAGCATGAACTACCTTATCACTGCCAGCTATTGGTTAAATAGTTCCACTACTGTTTTTCTATAAGAATGGCTTTGGCATTAAATAGCCCACAAAGGTTGATGTGCCATTAAACAAAGAAACCAAACCAAGCCATCATTATGATTTTCTTATCAGTTTGACTCCAACTTAATAAAACTGCTTTGGAGGTGAATCACTTTTGCTAGTACCACTACCGTTCTTCTTCAAGCAAATAACCCACGAAGGTTGATGTGCCATTAAAGAAAGAAACCAAACCAAACCAAACCAAACCAAGAATGAAAGAATATGTCTTGGAGCCAAAATTGCCAGACACTTTTCACCTATTCTAGTATCATAGTTGTTTTTTTGTTTTTTTAATCTAAAAAAAATTTTTGTACTCACTGAAACTATTTAGGGCACAAATTATTTTATTTGGGTTTTGAATAGTCAAATAAAATGTCATTTGTGAAGTTTTTTTTTGGGGGGGGGTTCAAATTAAAAGTTAAATTCAAGTGACTTAAACAATCATAATATCCTCTGCAGAGACAGTAAGACCCTTCCCATCTTTAAAAAAAAAAAAAAAAAAAATAAGTGTTGGTTTCTTGGGTCGATACTAAACTGCATCTGATATTGAGGCTCCAGGTCTGGAGAATGTAGAGTACCCTTTCATTGCCATTTCTCCCAGGTCCACTCTGATCTTGAGTGGTAGTACCTAGTAGGATCCCATTTGTTGGTCAAATAAATCGATTTAAAAATTATTTATATTAGATAGAAATACTTGATGCTATATAATCATAAATCATTTGTATTAGGAATAATAAAAATTACTTATAATAGTTTACTAAGGATTATTATTATTAGTTAGTTGAAAACACATAACTGTAGCGCAGTTGGCTAACTGCATCTCTGCAGAGGGGTAAGAGCCCATAAGTGTCCTGGATATGACACTAAACCATCTGAATGGGAGACTCTAGTCCTGGAACTGTAAGAAATCTGGAGTACCCTTTTGTTGCCATTACTCCCAGGTCCACTCTGACTCAGAGTGGTAGTACCTGTTCAAATCCCAACTATGGATCAAATAAAACTAATAATTTAGTATACGGGGAAACCATTTAACTGTGGCAAATAGAACTATTAGTTTTAGATAGCAATACTTGAAACCAGTTAACTGTGTGCCAATAAAACTGTTCATGTTAATACTTGAAAATCATTTAATTGTAAGCTAACACGTTTTCCCTGGCGTGTGTAAATATTGTTTGCGAAAAACTATTCATTTACAAATCATATATTTTATACACATGTCTAAACAGGATAGGGCTTTGAATAACCTACAAAGGTTGATATGCCATAAAATCTAACCAAACCAAATCATATATATTCAATATATATGTATAAAGAGGATTTGGCATTAAATAACCTACAGCGGTTGATATGCCATAAAACCTAACCAAATCATATATATTCAATATATATGTATAAAAAGGATTTGGCATTAAATAACCTAAAAAGGTTGATATGCTGTAAAAAGACAGCCAACAAACCATTTAACTGTGTGCAAATAAAACTATTAGGGTTAGATCACAATACTTAAAACCATTTAACTGTGTACAACAAATGAGTCCTGGTTCATTTAGAAATTGTTATCTAAAACCTATTTATTTACCAATCATATATATCTAATGTAAAAACAAGATTTGGCATTAAATGAATAACAAAGGTTGATGTGCCACAATTAACCAACTATATAACTGTGTGCAAATGAATAATTAATATTCTATAGAAATAATTACTTGAAATCATATTAGTATTAGATAGGAATACTTGAAACCATATCAGTGTCCTAATTATTTGTATTTGGAATATTTCATATCATAACTTTGTGTACCACTCCCCAAAAAAAACCCTTACACAAAATCTAAATATGTACATACAATGAATGCAATTCTCTAACCTCTAGATATAAAATAGACCCCAGCATGTTGACATGTGATTAAAATCAATCAATCCATCAGCAATCAATAATGATAATGATGTTTTTTTATTTTATTTATTTTTTTTTTATATATTTTTATTTTTTGATATATTTTATGTCATTTCTTTATTTTTTTTTCCTCGCCCCAGAGCTGTGATACCTGTTGACTATATAAAACCTATAACTCTAAATGTAAAGACTTTGACAACAAAACGGACTCGAGGTGAGTGATTTGGAAACTTATTTGTTTTTTTATTTTATGTTGACAAGCATGTTTCACATTGTAATAAAAACTTTGCTAGAACTTATGTCTGCATGGAACGTCTTGGTTCAAATGTGTAATTTATACTGTTTATTTAAATTTCTGATATGAATTTCTATATTTTTTTTTATCACTTAGAATGTTTGGTCTTTTGTGTTCATCTTCATGGTTATACTCGATATATTTTGACCAATATGGGCTTCAGAGTTCTTCAGGTGTTTCATGTCAAACTCAGAAGCCCACACAGAACCTCGAACCCTTTATTTAATCCGTGAGAGTAGATTGTTCTAATTCCATTAATCATCATATTTACCCCCCCCTCCGAGGAGGACGTGGCACAAGGTCATTTTTTTTTTTTTTTTAAGCAGAGTTTAACAGGTTTGAATTCAGAGTTTTCCTTCTCCTAGACTAGTTGCCCAGTATTAGTGCTATGTGAAATGCAATTAGCCTGGTCCAGGATTTGAACTCGAGTCGCCATGTCCATTTCCTACGACGATAACCATTACACCACGGGCACCTCCTTTTTTTTTTTTTTTTTTACCAACCCCTCCGCTCGGACAGGATATGACTCAAGGTCAATTTTTAAGTGGAGTTTAACAGGTTTGAATTCAGAGTTTCCCTTCTAGTCTAGTTGCCTTACCAAGGCTGAAGAACCCAGTCAGTCCAACTATTTACCCATAGCTGGAGGGAGAATAATTGGATTCATACCTTTCCCAAGGGTATTAGTGCTATGTGAAATGCAATTAGCCTGGTCCAGGATTTGAATTCGTGTCGCTGTGTCCATTTCCTACGACGATAACCATTACACCACAGACACCTCCACTAATTCCATTAATCATGATTGGGTACAAGTGTAAGTGTTTCCTGTTATTTTACCTGTTGTTGGGATTGAACCTGCAACCTCTAGACGATTTCAATCAGTAGTAGTTTTAAACCAAATCCCTTAACCACTGCGCCATGTGTCCTGTTGTAATTTATACCTTTTAATATACTTGTAAAAATGGTAGGTGAGAGGTTTAAGAACATTGTATTGCACCAATCCTGCCTTGAAAATAGGCATTTGAACTTCTGTTGGTGTTAAGTGTTGCTTCCCAGCTCTTCCAAGATCAGACTATCTGTCCATTATATCAAATGTTGCACGTACACAAATACAAGAGGCGCTCTTCACACGATAATAATTGTCATAGAAAATGGAATCGGAGACTCAAATTGAAATCTGGGACAAAGTTGTTTGCCTTTCACTTTTCTCGCCCACTATGGATACCAATCAGGTTCTTTAGGCTTGTTAAAGAAAACTGAATTCAGTGTGTCCCATTTTGGCTTCATTAAGAGCTAAAAATAATACCTTCAATAGGAGAGTCTCCATAGCGTAATGGCTAACATTTTAGAAAGGCATGAATGCCCTTATCCCTGCAGCTATGGGTTAAATAGTTCCACGACTGTTCTTCAACAAAGATAATTTTGGCATTAAATAACCTACAAAGGATGATATGCTATTAAACCAAGAAACTAAAACTACTCCCAGAGCAGATTGGATTGGGGGGGGGCAAATTGATAAGGGGGAAACTTGGAATCTTCAAATCTGAGGAGTGCTGTTTAAGAAGATCTGTGAAATATTGTTGCACCATTCTTTTGTTTTCAGCTCATCCAAAAAATAAGGTTGGTTCTTCACAACCCTTCACCACTATAAACAAATCACTTGTGTTGGCTGTCTAGTGATTCACTTTACAACTGAACTGTGACACATGCATGCATTGTGGATGAGAGAAGAGCTACTACAACTATCCCTACAAAATTCTGTTGTCATCTTACTACCCATGGATCTGTTCATTGTTTTATTTCAAATAGATATCATACCCTATTAAAGAATTACTAGTGTCTCTATGAATTGACATGGAAGTTTAAAAGTATCCTAGTATGCTAGTAACCTTGTTGGTGGGGCTTAACGTATACTGACTGTATCCTCTACAGAGGGGCATACCCCCCTCAAAGGAGGTGCTTTGGCGGTTAATGGGGAGTATCTTTTCATTGACATTACTCCCAGGTTCACTCTTAACTGAAGTGGTACTTTGGGTCTCATAGATCTGTTTAAGAATTATTTGTTTTTGATCGGGCCATGTGCAAAAAAAACCCCTCTTACAAAATAACAGCACATGAAATGTTTTGTTAATTTTTGATTTTGTTTAAAAAAATCAAAAGAAAAACCCCCCAAAACCTAGTCCTCCTAAATTACATGCAAGAGTAGACTAAAGAGTTCATTCACTGCTGTTGATGACTTTTTTGATTAATGGGATCCAAGCGCTGCAACACTATTGGAAAAAGTGTATGGACTGCAAGTTTGGCTGTTAAAAAACAAACCTCATTTTGTTATATTTATTTAGAGTATTTTGGTCAACTTATGAACTTTGCGGTTGACTTTTGTATGGCCAAAGCCTGTATGTGTACACACAAATAAACATCTAAATGCATCATTGCACTTACATGCATCAAGGAGCAGAAATCATTGCACTTACATGCATCAAGGAGCAGAAATCATTGCACTGACATGCACCAAGGAACAGAAATCATTGCACTGACATGCATCAAGGAACAGAAATCATTGCACTGACATGCATCAAGGAACAGAAATCATTGCACTGACATGCACCAAGGAACAGAAATCATTGCACTGACATGCACCAAGGAACAGAAATCATTGCACTGACATGCATCAAGGAACAGAAATCATTGCACTGACATGCATCAAGGAACAGAAATCATTGCACTTACATGCACCAAGGAGCAGAAAAACTTAATGTCACACATATTCATTTGCATTTTAAATAAAGGAGAAAAAAACTTTGAATCTGAACTGTGCATGTAAAATAAATGTTCTGTTCCATGTTGGTGTTAAATTTGCATATTTTTCTTTTGCTTAGTACGAAGAGATTCTATTATTTGTACATTATGGCTTCTTTTTTTTTTTTTTTTTTTATTCATTTTTTGTGTATTTGTTTCTTTTATTTTACATGTGTTTTACATTTTTCATTGCAGGTTTTATAAAAGCTTGTGAGGAACTAAAAATTCATCATCAGTTACTGGATGAACAAGATGACATGAGTAGCAATGAAAGTGAAGCAGAGAATAATACTGATGAAGAAGAGGAGGAGGAGGAAGAGGAAGAAGAAGAGGAGGAGGAGGAGGGAGAAGAAGAGGAAGGGGAGGAGGAGGAGGGAGAAGAGGAAGATGATGATGATGATGATGACGACGAGGAGGAAGAAGAAGATGATATCGAGACAAGGGAGGTTACATCAACCAGTGTCGTGCCACCAAAACATATTTCCAAGCTGAAGACTAAGGTGAAAAGATATATATTTATATTTTGGGACTAAAAAAAATAATGACAGCTGAAATACAGAATGTGGAAGCAAAATATGTAATAATTTTTAAAAAGTCCTTTTCTTTTTATAACTGATTAGTCCAATTTAAAAAATAAATAAAACGATAAATCTAAATTTTCGTGATTAGTTCTATTATTCAAGCAGTTTTTCATCAAAATCCAGCCCAATATGAGTGAGCAAGAAAGGAAATGACAAAGAATCTATGATTTGTTTAACGCTGAAACCAAGCCAAAAATTTGTTTATGCTCTGCATCAAACACAGGCCTTAACCCCCTTGATTACACTACATGGGGAATTTTAGAAAACAAAACAAATGTAACCTTCCATCCAAATATTGGTTCACTGCTAATGAGGAAGAATAGAATATAATGTCTCAAGAATTTATTTTGAAGGCATATTGATATACTTATTGAAAAAAATGTTGACCATATTGTGTAAATATACTGTTTGTGTCTTATTTTGTTTTGTTTATTTTTTTAAATTAGAATTAATCTTGTTTTATGATAATTGTTTATTATTATACTAGAATATTCCTAATTTTATTTCTACAACCTGTAAAAAAAAATGTTTTGACAATTGATGACAAGTTAGAACAATTTATGACCCCTTAATATTTGGCAGGATATCCATTAGCATCAAAAACTGCCTGGCATTATCTGGTAATGCTTTCAACAAGTATGACAAAGAACATGGAATAATTATTACCAAAAATCATTCAATATGTTAAATAACTTGGTGTCATTAGAAGGCTTGTAATTATCAAATTAAGCTATCAGATCAAGGAGGTGGGGTGTCCTTGTGGTGTAATGGTTAAAGCAATGGACTATGGAATCGTAGTAAGCGAGTCGTACTCCAGTCTTGCTATTACATTCACTTTCTGGCAAATGCCCTTGGGAAAGGTATGAACCCCTTATTCTCCCAGCTATGGGTTAGATAGTACCACTACTGTTCTTCTAGGAGAACGGCTTTGGCATTAAATAAACTATAAATGTTGATATGTCATTAAACAAAGAAACTGAAACCAGATCAAGGAGTTAAAAGGGGAGGATGCCCCAGTGTGCCCATCATGCAAAGTACAACTCACAACCAAACATATCCTTCTAAATTGTAACAACCTTAAACATATCCGCACTAAGTACTATCAAGCAAGAAACCTGAGGGACATCTTTAAGAATACAAACCCTGAAAACATTTTTAATTTTCTTAAAAAAAAAAAAGCAACTTTTTCAGCAAGATATAACCAAACATCTCTATAGAACCGCTACTTTAATGACTGAAATTCAAAATAACCTTTTTGGCATTTAATGACCCACTGGGGTTGATATGCCATTAAACAAAACTCAGACTCAAACCCAGATCAAGGAAAAGAAAATTTTAAGAAATTTGTGGTATTTCTGAGAACTTTTTTGAAAGAAATTCATGACTTTTTGCTCCAGGAAACTTGGACTGTTAGAATTGTAACTAATGGTTTTTTAAATTCTAACTTAAAAAGAAAACAGATGTCAAATTTTCACAATAAGTTATAATATTGCTGCATTTAAAGATAATTTAACACAGTGATAAGTAAAGTAGGCGACCCTAGTCGAGGGTGACCCGTAGGCTCCCTTTTCAATAGCTACTACACCAAGGTGTAGGGGAGGGCACTACTCCTTTCCCTAGATTGCTCCACTTTACCCTTGATCCGTACCTTATAATGCTGAGTGTTAAGCAAGGAGGCATCAAGTACCATTTTTTGAGTCTTTGGTATGACTCGACCTGGGATTGAACCCAGGTCTTCCGGGCGATTGGCGAACACTCTAACCGCTAGGCCAATGTCCGGTATCCAAACACAGTGATAGTCTTGTTTAAAATGTTCCCTCTAAACTATTTGCTTACAAATCGTATATTTGATATATGTAAAGACTTAGCATTAAATAACTCACAACGATTAATATAGTATAAAACATGACCAACCTATCTGCTTAGGGAACGCAGGCATGAAGAAATAAAGAAGATTTTTAAAAAATGGTGAGTAGAATTTTTCTAGGCTTTTTAGTAAAGAGTCATTTATAGAATTTTACTTGTGCAAAGTCGATGAACTAAAATTTATTGAGTTTAATTCTCGTTAAATGCTTTGTACTTACAGCCTTGTTGGAGTTATAACAAACACAAACTCTTCCTGATAAAACCCACATTAGAAGAATGAAAACCAGTTTTCAGAAAGAAACAATTCTTTGTTTAATGGGATATCTACTTTTGTGGTTTATTTAACAACAAAGCCATCCTATTAGAAGGACTGGAGTGGTACTATTTCACCCTCATAGCTGGGTAAAGGAACAAATGATATTATCGTGATTATACTTGGGTTACACAAGACTTACACATTCCTTTATACTCAAACAGGATTAAACATTTTCTCATAGAATGCTGACATTTAGCACTTATTTGACAATATGAACAATATTTTGAAAATGTCAAAATGCATTTTGTCCTCCTCAGAGAAATAAATTTATTCCAAAAATCATAAACCTATATATTCTGTACCAAAAAAAAAAAACTGTCAAAGGATTTTGACATTGTCCAACTTCATAGATATACAATATATCTGATTAGCTAACCTCAGACAGGTTGATATGCCATTAAAATCAGTCATTGCAGCCTTGTGCTAAATCTCTTGTGGTGTAACAATTTGCCAAGTGACTTTTTCTTTCGTGTGTCATGAAATGTTTCCATTTGAATCTTTTCAGGTGTCTAATCCAGAGAATGTCAATGTGGTATCCTCCAGTGTGGACAAGATCTCCAGTCCAAGCTCAATGTCCAAGGTCATGTGCAAACACACTGCTAGTCAGGCATTTCCTAATCTGGTATGTTTATTGGTTACTTCCCTTTCTTTTTAGTTTATTGTGGAGTTGAAAAAGTTATAAGAATAGTTGGCCATGTTGTATGAATCTGTGACACTAAAAGCTTATCTCGAGACTTGAACATCCTGTCAGTGAGGCCTTGATTACACAATCAGCTCTGCCTGCAAAATAAGGACACTCCTTACCCCCTAAAAGGAAAATGTTCTGGGTATAACGCTAAGTTGCATCTAGTGGTAAAGCTGCAGTTCTAAAGCTTTGGTGGACTCTCCCCTTTATTACAATTACTTCCAGATCCACTCTGACCCAGAGCATTTATAATTGTTAAGAGTCCTATTCATAAGTCAAATGTATGAAAATTATTAGTATTTGATAAGAATTCTTGATATAATTATGTGCAAAAAATATAAATCTAAATTTATGGGATTCCCTCACCTTTAGACATAAAATTATTATTAGATAGGAATACTTGAAACCATATAACTGTATGCAAGCAAATGAATATTATTAAAATAGAAATAATTACTGGAAACGATACAGTTATTAGTTTTATCTAGGGACAATTTAAACATAAAATTGTATAAGAGTTATTAGTATTAGATTGGAATACTTGAAACCATATAAGTGTAAATTCATTGGTCTAGTGGGTTGAGTGTTCGTCAATGGCCCGGGAGACCTGGGTTCAATCCTAGGTCACGTCATACCAAAGATTTAAAAAAAAAATGGTGCTTGATACCACCTTGCTTAACACTCAGCAATAGAAGGTACATATCAAGGGTAAAATGGAGCAATCCAGGGAAAGGAATAGCACCTTTCCCTACACCTTGGTGTAGTAGCTTTTGAAAAGGGAGCCTTCTGGTCACTCTTGACTACGGTCGCCAACTTTACTTTTGGGAAAGGAGTAGCGCCCTCCCCTACACCTCAGTGTAGTAGCTATTGAAAAGGGAGCCTTCGGGTCACTCTCGACTACGGTTGCCAACTTTACTTTATTGCTGTTTACATTAATTAGTTTACATTAGTTAATTTGCAAAAAAGAAAAAAATTTGGCATTAATCAACCCTGCCAAGTCCTGGCGGCAACACCCCACAAAGCACCAACTATACGGTCACCTGCCTCCCATCACGAAAACTATCCAAGTTAGACGAACCAGGCATGCAGGACGACCAGCTCGAACATACATACAACAGCTGTGTGAGGATACGGGATGTAGCCCAGAAGACCTGCCAGATGAACGATAGGGAGAAGTGGCGAGAGAAGGTCAGGGATATCCGTGCTAGCTGCACAACATGATGCTGATGAAGGTTGATATGCCCTAAAACCAACCAAACAACCACTCTGTGTTAATGTATTCAATTTTTTATTTTATAATTTCTTTTTCTTGTGGGATGATAAAAATATGGTGTCAACTTGGAGATAGTTGCTCTGTATAGTGTACTTGAAACTTTTAAAATGTATAAAATTTGTTCTCTTGTTATTTTGTGCCATAATTAGTTGTGTATACTGCACATCTGTGTAAAATACACAGCTCTAACTTTTGGCTACGAGATTCTATAACAAACCTTGTAAAAAAAAAAAAAAATTATTTAGCCAACTTTTTACGCGACCACATTTGACACAAGGTCATTTAATTGTGGAGGAGATATCTATGAATCTTAACTCATACAACTGTCCCCAAAATACTTAATCCCCTTGTTATTCCCGTTTTTAGGGGTGCCTCAATTACCAAGTGATAGACTTAACTTTGCTAAGCAGGTATTGCCTCTGAGACAAGGCAATCAATTAGACTTAGTGTGCTCTTGATGTGTCTGGCAAAGTATCTTTTGTGAATAAGAAACACTGATTTTCTGGAATTTGTAGCAGCAAAATTCATTAAAAATTTTTTTTTTTGTATAACTGTTAAAGTTTTTATCCAGTTTATATAGACTAAAACTAAGACTTTATATATTTCATATAATGTTTTGAAACACAAAATTCACACAAATTTTAAAGCAAAAGCAAGGACATGTGTAGCGGGAATTAGATTCATTTCCCACTGTCAGACAAATTCCCACACAGAAGTAAATTGGTTGAACTGAACCAATCAAATCAGTCGGCAGAAGAATACCAAAAGCCGAACCTTCTGTGGAGGGAGAGGAAAAAGCAAATTCAGCCTCTTTTACCAGGAACCCCCATGGAATTATCATGACAAAAACTGTTACTTGCCTACTTGGCTAATGGTTCAATAAACATGTACACACACACATATATATACACACACACACACACACACACACACACACACACACACACTTTCTTTACCAACAAGGCAGTACAAACTTTTGTTCTCGCTAAAGGGACACCTCACGAAATACCAACAGAGGTTAACAGAAACTCGTCCAAACATTTCTACGTTGTGTAAAAGGATTAAGTTGTCGTTATCAACTTTCTAATGGGAATTGAAAACACTCATCGACCTTAATCCCGCTTTATACGAAAATGTAACAAACGTTTCAATAAAGTAGGTTTATAATCATCATCAAGGCATCCTGATAACAAAGATTCCCTTGATTCTCACTCTCTCTTTTTCTTGGTAAGTCCTCTTGACGGTATCGGGTGTCTGCACAGAACTGACAAACGTAAGTTTTTGCTGGCCAGCCAACACTACTGTATCCATGTGCAGAACATGGTCTATGTGTTTATTTCTCCAGCACTGCCCAGTATGTCGTGCCCATTTTACTTGAATGGTTTGCTAGATGGGAGGTAAGTGGCTGAACAGCTGCTGTTTTGTAGGATGTTGCTTTCAAGATTTGTTCAAAATAGCACACAGCTTACTTGCGTAGTTCCCATCAACCTTTTTCTCAAGGCATTTTGTTAAAGTCCAAGTACACAATAGAAGACTGGAACAATAATGAAAATAATAGGTTATTAGAAATTAAACCCACACTGGGGGAATGGAAGCAAAGCTTAAAAAAAAC
The DNA here is from genome assembly GCA_963585895.1 of Sepioteuthis lessoniana. NCBI lineage: Eukaryota > Metazoa > Mollusca > Cephalopoda > Myopsida > Loliginidae > Sepioteuthis > Sepioteuthis lessoniana. The sequence goes on along the minus strand of OY757941.1, from coordinate 55,072,022 downwards.
GAAAAGAGGAAATTACATTGTCTAGACTCCAGATAGGTCATACGAGGATAACACACTCTTATTTACTCGAAGGAAAACAACAACCAATGTATTATGCATGCCAGACCAAATACACCGTGAAGCGTATTTTCATTGAATGTACTGACCTAGCCCATATAAGAAAAACCTTCTATAGTGCAAACAGTATGAAGGAACTGTTCCAAAACATTGAAATAAATAATGTGATATCATTTCTAAAAACAGTGAAGTTATACACAAAAATCCAAAGAAACTTACAATAAGACCAAATTATCCTTTCTTTACTAGATATATTCTAACAAACTGATCCCTTCCCCAACCTGTTTCACAAAAAAAATTTTTTTTTTCCTATGATTAGGATTCCCTATAAATAAACTCCTAATAAAAAAACAAATAACCAACTAATTATCTAAAATTTATCATTAATTCCTAAGACCTCTTCTTTGAATTTCTTTTCAGACTTATTTTCCTTAACTCAATTTGGCTTTAAATGACCAATGAGGTTGATATGCCGTAAAACAAAACAAAACAAACAATAGAAAAAAACACATTATTAGCAAACATGCATTCCGATTACTTTCTCTGTTGCTGTATAAAACAAAAGTGATTTAGACGAGATATAACTCACTCTGAGTAATGCCATCCTGAATATGGTGATGCACATGGGCAGAAAAAAAAATTGATATTTAGTTGTTAACTGAAAAATCAGGAAAGATATTGAGTCTTATACACAAATAATTACTGTGTTCTTTTGTATATTTTTTCTCTTTTTCTTTCTTTCCAGTCCAACAAGTCGTCTCAGACAGACATGAGTAGTACAAAGGATTGTCATTGTGAAGAGAAGTTTAATTCCATGTTTAGTGAAATAGAAGAGAAAATGGAAAACGACCATAAAAAAGCTCGAGATCAGGAACTCAAGGAACTTGCTGAACGCGTAAGTATAATGATAGAAAAATGAGATTACATTAATCTGGTGATTTCATCTTGTATTACAATTCTCAGATATTTACATTCATAACATGACGAGTTGTTAATATTGAGCTTTTATATCTCTTTTGTAAAGTAACTGGGCTATTGGCCTAACGAGTAGAGTGTTTGCCAATGTCCTGTTGCTTTCAAGATTTGTTCAAAATTGCACACAGCTTACTTGCGTAGTTCCCATCAACCTTTTTCTCAAGGGAGACCAGGGTTCAATCCCAGGTCAAGTCATACCAAAAACTCAAAAAATGGCACTTGATGCCACCTTGCTTAACACTCAGCATTATAAGGTATGGATCAAGGGTAAAGTGGAGCAATCCAGGGAATAGAGTAGTGCCATCCCTTACACTTCGATGTAGTAGCTATTGAAAAGGGAGCCTTTGGGTTACCCTCAATTAAGGTTGCCAACTTTATATCTTTTTCGCCCAGTCGGCTGGGGCTGTAGAATGTGCTGATTGCAGGTTTGCAGAGGGGTAAACACCCCTCTCCCCAATGAGCTTACCTGTTAGTTGTGGGTGATGACTTGTAATGCTTGAGGATGGGATCTTCGTGGTTGAACAGTTCTTGGCCCTTACTGGATTGGACGAATGGTCGGAGAGGTCTGATCTGATCAAGTGGCTGGCCACATCAGCCCTTTTTCAGATTTTTTTTAGAGGGCGATGGCTGTAGGTTCAATTATGCTATACTATACTCCTTTCTGTCCCTGTGTGAGTAATTATCTTGAGAATGAAAACTCAGGGACAAAATTAAACTATCTACCATCAGCATTGAGTATATTGACTATGTAGCCCTGATATTTCTAGGCAAATGGGTTTCCCCCTCGGCACACCCCCATGTGGGGCTCCCTGGTGTGTAGGGATTATAATCAATGAAACTCAGACTTCCTTTATGGCTTATGAAAATGTAACCCAAGCAAAAACCAAAAGAATGAAAAGACCCCTCTCAGAATCCACTTCAGAAAGTGAACACGAAACTAATGAAAACTTCTATCCATTCATTGTACTTGAATCAATAGAAGAAACCCCAATCACCAAACTATCCCCTTTCCTAATTCAAAAAACAATAGAAACACACTGCAAACCAATGAATATCTAAAAAGGCTATGAACAACACCATTATTATACAAAGAACAAATCAAAAACAATCAGAAAAATTTTTTAAATGTAAATGATTTGGAAAACTAAACATAAAAACATACCGTCACCCAACCATAAACTTCTCAAAAGGAGTTATAAAATCCCCAGACCTCTCATCGTGTCTCCTTGAAGAAATAAGACTCCATCTTAAACAACAAGGTGTAACAGATGTGAGGAGAATCTCCATATGCAAAGAAACAAGAACCCTAGACACAAATACATACTAACATTTAATAAACCCACAACTCCAACCAGCATGAGAATTAGTTACATAAATACAAAAATAGACACTTACATACCAAACCCTCTAAGAGGCCAAAAATGCCCAAAATATGGACATCCTTGAAATAAATGCACAAGACGACCAATATGTGCAGAATCAAATCACACAGAATTAGAATGTCAAAATTCCTTTAAGTGTATCAACTGCACAGGAAAAAAAAAACCTGTGTACTCACAGGAATGTGAAATGTAAAAAAAAAAGAATTACAGAAATAAAATACACAAGAAACATGTCATTCCCCGAGGCCAGAAAAATAGTAGAACAAACACAAGAACAACCCGATTATGCATTTGTACCAAAAAAAAAGAAACAAGGAAAAGGGAGATACAAAACAAAAATCGGAAGAACTGAACAAACTGATTAATGAATTAAAAAATCTAATAGAAATACTAAAAACAATCACAAAGGAGATAATCAAGGAACATATTTTCACAGTTCCAGACAAACTTGAGAGATACAACCAAAATCAGGAAAAATCCCCAAAGCAAAGAAAGGAAAAATCCAAACTAAACAAAAAACACTAATAAATGAACCAATCCCATTATCCAACAGATTCAGCCAAATGGACATGGAAGATCCTGTTAAAACAACCATAGAGGATTCTGATGAAATAACCACCCACATCAAAACAGACACCATAAAACTTCAAAAGAGACTCAATAAAAAAAATAAATACCAAAGACAACCCAACAGAAAATGAAACAATAAATCCTACCAAAAAGATTAAAACACAGCTACAAAAAGTAAACATAGATCAACTTCAAGATCAAAAGAAAAAGAAAAAAATCAAAAACCAACTCCAAACTCCCCTATAGAAACTAAAAACAAATTTAAAATGAAAATTGAAATGGACTCAACACCCACAATCAAAAACCCAGGGCAACTTAAACAGAAAGCACAGACCCCCATTGGCCAGACTATGAGAATACATACAAACACAGAAGTGATCAGTAAAAAACCAGGAGGCACATTTAAACTGTCCCCAACCAAATTCGATGCAGTCCCTTCACTATCAAGAACCAAGTCACCTATAGGAATGAATAAACAGTCCACTGCTCAGAAATCAACAAAATCCCTACAAAGATCCTATAGTATAGAAAGCCTGGCAGCGACACAGACTACATAGTTGCGAGCCTCGATCTGGAAGGTATAACAAATAACTACAAGACTTGAAACCATTTAGCTCTCCGCAAACAAATGAGCTCAATCTCTTTTTAAATGTGACTTACAAACCATCCACTTAAAAAGTAAAAACGAAATTACTGACAAACTAATCTCTTCCATATCCTGTATATTTATTTAAATGTGTACAAACAAATGATCGATGTTGAATTGTTACTGGTACATAGCAGTGTTCAAGTCTGTTTGATTGTGTACAAACAGATAGTTAAAAGTGAATAGAATAATTTGTATTGGGTGGAGATAGTTGAAATCATTTGACTGTGAAGAAGAAAAATAAGCTCGAGCTTGTTGAAAAATATTATTAGAAAAATGTTTACAAATCATATGTGTTTGCTTACAAATCATGTGTATAACTATTTAACTATGTGCAAACAAATTGCTGATGTTGGGTTGAATTATTGGTATTGTGTAACAGTGATGCTTGGAGCCATTTGATTGTGTGCAGGCAGGTGGGCTCTGCATCGTTTGGAATATTATTGACTAAGTATTCATTTGTAAATCTTAGGTTTAATATGTATAAAGGAAATTTTGCATTAAGTGACCTGCAAGGGTTCTTGTGCCATAAAACTAACCATCCAACCAAACCAAACTAGAGAACATCTTGAGTCTTCCAAAAAAGCTCACCTTTTCACAGAAATCTGACCAATATCTGGCCAAATAGAATAAAAAAATATCATAAAAACCCATAAAACCAAAATAGAAGACACAATCAACATAACCTTTTTTGGCATTAAATACTCCACAGAAGTTGATATGCCATTAAACAGACTCAAGCTTTTATATCTTGAGTCTGTTTTTAGTCTGGTCAAATGGGGCTTAAAATAGACTGACGACTGAGGGGGTAAGACTTTCCCAAAAAGGGATGCCCACAGTATGACACTAAACTGCATTTGGTGGTGAAGCTCCTATTCTAGGGATGCGGGGAGTGTGGTGTACCCCTTCATTGCCATTACTCCCAGGTCCTATCTAACTTGGAGTCATAGTACCTGTTAGGGTCCCATCTATGGATCAAATAGATGTCAAACAAATAAACCAAACCTTTATGAAGGAATCAAATTTTGGCTTTAATTAACCCATAAGGAGTTGATATTGCTGTTAAACAAATAAACTAAACAAAAAGATTTGAAAATGGAAAAATGGGATTCTCTTTTGGTCATGTCAAGAACTTTATGGCTTCTCCTTATATGTTTCTTTTGGTTGGTTTGGTTTTATGGCATATCAACCATTGTAGGTTATTTAATGCCAAATCCATTAGACATATAAACGGTTCTATTTCAAACAATTCAGTTTAGCATAAGTGCACTGTTTAGTTCTATTTGACCCATAGATAGGACCCTATGAGGTGCTACCACTCCAGGCCAGAGTGGACCTGGGAGTAATGGCAATGAAAAGGTAATCCACATTCCCCAAAGCTCCAACATTACTGAAGCCTCACCATTAGATTGTTTAGTATCATATCCAGGACTCTTGTTGGAGAAAGAGGGTCTTACTTCTCTGCAGAGAAGCAATCAATGTATTCTACAGTCCCAGCCGACTGGGCCAAATATGTTTTTTTTCTGCATTGACACTTATCTGTATCTGATGACGTTGCTCCAGTTTTGAAGCTTTGGATTATGTGAAGTACTCTTACATTGCTATTACTCCTAGGTCCACTCTGATCCAGATTAGTAGTACCTATTTAACTGTGTGTAAACAAATAATCAATATCAAATTGTATTAGATAAGAATACTTGAAGATGTTTATCTGTGTGCTAACAAATGATTAATGTTAGATAGCAATACTTGTAAAAAAAAAATGCTCTCAGGGTGTCTGTAGCGGAGAGGGAGAATATATCACCCATCATACTTGCTCATACGGTAACGATCTGGATATGTACCCAGCTACAACGTGTGATTGCGGCAGAAAATTCAACAGCTTGCGAGGATCACAAATCCACAAGGCGCGTTGGTGCAAACAACGTAATTCTCCTGCCAGAGAATGTAAATTGAATGATGGGCCTATGAATCAGGTTTACCCCCACAGTATTTACGAGCCCATTGCTGAGCATCAGCGTCTTGGAGACATTTCTTGAAAGCCAAGAATTTAGTGGCCCAAGGGTAATCAGATAGCTACCTGGACAAACTTAGACCAGGAGCTTTCTTTTTACTCACCACCTATCTTGAGGGTCCCATTGATCAACAAATAACATCTTTCAGCAGAATTATATATGACATTTGTCTCAAGTGTTTTTGTGCAGTAGCGCAAAAAAGATAAAACTGAAGGAAAACAAACTGAATAGATGATGGATATAGAAAGGATTTCAACATGAATGTTATACATGCGGAACCACCTTTCCCGTGTGATTACGCAAAATCAAGAAACAGTTGCTATGACCTCAATGGCTGTAAGTAAACGTGTTTTTAAATCACAAACTGCACTAAAATGAAATGAACGAACGTCCAATGTAATGTCTGCTTTTAGTTGATCTGGTGTATATATAGATATATACTTCTTTTAAATACCCTGTCCGGTGGCAAAATCTGCTTGGTAGCGCCAGGAGTGGCAGTACCGCCTTGAACTAGCAAAACTGTGTTATCACCCTGGTTGGCGTCTGATGAGGACAGAGTGTCGCATGTGCTTTCACACGTTGTATGATGAAAAATAAGATCTAGCATTAAATAATCTACAAGGGTTGATATGCCATAAAACAACAACTAACCACCTATTTTTTGCATTGGCATAATTCAATTTGTAAATATGTTTTTTTTTGTGCAGCTCCAAAAAGACTTTGAAGATGATAAGCAGCAGGCTGTGGCCCGTGCGCTCTCCAACATGCAACGTGAAATTGAGAGGGTGCGTAGACAGACAACTGAACGCAGTAAGGAACAATGTATGGATGAAATGAAAAAATTGGCACAGAAACACAAAGAAAACATCTCGTATATCAAGAAAAAACAATGGGTAAGTTCATGAGCATTTTGGATTGCAGGAGCTTCTTTTTTTTTTTTTTTTTTTTTTTTTGCCCCCCTCGGCATCCATATTAATAATTGTAAAGAGTTTGTTCTTTATAATTCACATGCCTTGACCACAATTGCTGAGGGCTAAGATCGCACAAAAAACAGGTGTATCCTTGATATATTATACTGCAGCTATTGCTGAGGAGATCTAGGAAGTCTAGAGTACCCCTTCATCTGTCCTGTATTGGTGGGACCAGTTTGAGTCCCATCTACAAGTCAAATAGATCCGTTTTGAAAGTTTTTTTGTATTTGATAGAAATACTCGATGTCATCAGTAAATTATTTGTATTAAGAATAGTTAAAGTTAAAATTCCTTACAAAAGGTTTTTATCATTAGCTTCTTGAAACCATATGATAGTGTGCAAACAATTGACTTTTTTTTTCTTTTTTTACTGTATCTCAACCTCCTCGGTCATTTAATGCCAAATCAAGTTGGTGGTGGTGGGGATAATGGAAAGGTCTGTTATGTTGGAATTTATTAGTGGGGAAACTATAGAAAGAACCTGGTTTCATTTAGAGTTTATTTGTAGAGAATCGTCTTGTAATGTTTTTTCTTTTTTTCTTTCTTTTTTGGAAACAGGTTGTGGAAAGGATTAGATTTTGTTGAAGTATTTCTTGTAGAGAAATAGTTTAGGAGAAATTTGGTCTTGTTGAAAATTCCTTTAGATTTTTCCATATGAATTCATTGAAATATTTTTGACTACTATTAAATAGGAATTAATTACTTGAAAGCATATAATTATTAGTATTAGATTGGAATACTTAAAACTATACAACTGTGTGCAAATAATAGCGGGCAAAAAACAATTGATTCTGTCTATGAAATGAACTGGTTAAACCTTTACTCCAGGGCAAGATATCCAAATGATATTTACTAAACTTAGGTTGGTATGACACAAGACTAACAAAAGTGGTGTAACTAGTGAAAATTTCAACTCCTTACAATGATAAGAATCTGTGAAACTTACTTCAATGGTAAGGGGTGTTAAAGCTCAACTCAGTATAACACAAAGCCACGAGTAGAAAGCACTCAGTGAGGATAAAATTTAATACAATTATTAAGGTTTGTGCGACTAGTACTGCCATAAGGCACATAGTGGTCTTATTTTTTATCTCATTGGCTAACCATTGTGCAAAGGCACAAGTCGAGGGCACCCAGTAAGTACCAAAATCACTACAATTCTGCTAATCTATAAGACTAGCTTGCTAGTCATTGCTCCATGACTAAACATCTAAAATTATGCATAGTAGGGCACATACCACAATTATAGGGTACTCAGTGATGATCAAGCTCATTACAGTTCCAGAGAGAGGCAGCTAATAGTCTCATAATACTTTTACTTTGATTTTTTGATGGCTATTGTTTGTTTTGGTTGATTTTATTTACTTAGCTTTGTTAAGGGACACAAGACTGGATGTATGTGGCACCCAGTGAGACTCTAACTCACTAGTAAGAGTTTGCTAGTCTAGCTTGCTAACCATTATACCACTTGAAGTCATATCAATCCTATTGGATTATGTAATACCAAAGAGGTGATTCCACTCTCCTCAAGGCCCAGAACTGGAGCCTCACCTTTGGATATTGTTTTATCCTATTTACCCAACCCCTCCGCTCGGGCGGGATATGACACAAGGTCAATTTTTAAGTGGAGTTTAACAGGTTTGAATTCAGAGTTTTCCTTCTCCTAGACTAGTTGCCTCACTAAGGCTGAAGAACCTAGTCTGTCCTACTATTTACCCATAGCTGGAGGGAGAATAATTGGATTCATACCTTTCCCAAGGGTATTAGTGCTATGTGAAATGCAATTAGTCTCGTCCAGGATTTGAACACGTGTCACCGTGTTCGTTTCCTACGACGATAACCATTACAGCACGGGCATATGGATATTGTTTTATGTCAAATCGTTGATACTTTATATTCAAGACTCTTCAATGCGAAGGGAGGTAACTTTTATTTTCTCATGGAAAAAATTTAATATTAATTTATCCAAATGGTTTGACTAATGGTATCTTGAACTTATTTGTATTTCTGAGAGAAATAGTTATCATTCGTCGAAGTTATTTGTTATAAGATCCTTTTCTCTCTCTCTCTCTCTCTCTCATAATGTGATGTTTTTTTGTTAAACTATAAAATCTATTAAGAAGGAAGTCCTTATAGCGTAGCGGCTAATGTGCTGCCCTGCAACATTGTAGTGAGTTCAAATTCACTTTCAGACTCGAGGGGGAAAGTATCAACTACTACTGTTCTTCTATAGTTTCACATGCCATAAAACAAAGAAACCCGACCTATCCATTTTTCTTTCTTTCTATGATAAAATCTATACATAATAATTTTTTTTTCTGATACAAAATTTCTAAATTTTTTCTATAGTAAAATTTGAATTTTTTTTTTTTTTTTTTTTCTTTAAAATAAATTCTATTGATAATTTCTTTTTTATTCCAAACATTTTGGCTCAAACCTGCAGCTTCTTTTTTCTTTTCTTCCTAAAAATGAAATCTATTAATTAAAAAAAATTTTTTTCTATTAATACATTTTTTATTATAATTTTAATTTATTTTTTATTTATTTATTTATTTTTTTTTATTTTTTTTTTGCTTCTTTCTTTTCAGTGTTTTTATTGTGAAGAGGAAGCAATGTATCACTGCTGCTGGAACACTTCATACTGCAGTGTCCAGTGTCAACAGGACCATTGGCATAAGGGGCACAAGAGTGTATGTAGGAGACAGCGACGATGAGGAGCTAAATGACTGGCACTGTCAGCATGTCTATCCCTATGTCTCCTTGGTGTGTATCTCCGTGCCAACTGTGTGTAAATGTTCATCTGTTACCACTAGTATCTTTTATGTCATGTCACCCAGCCCAACACCTCCTCCTCCTCCTCCTTTATGTTCTGGGCCATTTCCCCCCCCTCCTCCCAATCCAGTGCTTAACCCTGCTCCTTCTGCCAACATCTGCTACTAATACTACTACTACTATCACAAATTCTTTGTGGTATATCCCCCTCCCTTTTTTTTTTTTTTTTTTTTTTTTTTTTTTTAAATTCCTACACTTCTTGCTCTTAGCCTACAATTTGTAAAAGAAAAGTTTACAAAACATTGTACCACTCATTCAGATTTGATTTTAGGAATTGGTTATCTCCACTCGAAATCCTTTTTTTTTTTTTTTTTTTTTTTTTGTTGTTGTTTTTAATTTTCTTTTTAAATCTTTGGTTTGGATCAACTCTCATCCGTCAGCAGCCATTATCATCACTTCATCCATTATCAATGATTCTGGTTAAAATCATTTTTAAATATTAGCGTTGAGTCAATTTTGTATTATTGACCATTAATCTATGCACTATAACCAGAATTTTTTTTTTTTTTTAATTCCCCTTATCAATCTCGCTCCATCTCTCATTCTCTTTCATTTTCTTTCATCTCTCTCTTTCTCTTCCTTTCAATCCTGCCTCTTTATTTTTCCCCACTCTATCATCTAATTGTTCATTCTGTTTTCCTTTCTTCTGACAAGTGTCATCCTTTTCATCATCACATTCTCTGCGATAAGATTAAAATATACCTGTGACTCAGTAAGTAAACAGTCATAAAAAGTAGTTTAAAAAAAATTGTTTTTTTTTTTTTTCCTCATTTTCTTTAACTTTTTTCTTCTAAAATATTTGAAGAAGTGTCCATTTCTTATGGCTGTGAATTACTCAGTTGGTCACCTTATATTTTAACCAATCACAGCCTTTCATCACATCAGCCAGAGCCAATTAAAAATCTCTTGTCACTTTGTTTTTGGCTACAACAAATTTCAGAGTCCCTTTGTTTTAACTCCTAAAAATATCTATTATAAGATCCCAAATAATATACAGCAACCATTGGTATATTGTAAACAATGGCATTAAAAATACAGGAATGTATATAGGAGACAGCAGCAATGAAGTTTTTTTTTTCACCTTGTGGGGGAATAAAATATCTATAATAATTAAAATAAGCTTTTTTTTTATTTTTTTATTTATCTATTTATTTATTTTTATTTCATTTCATTTTATTTTTTACCAAACTAATATTCTCATTATTATTCTCTACACATTGTGAACGGCTGTACTTGTCTTGGTTGCTATATGCACAATATTTCGAATGTTGTAATCTCGTGCCTTTTGTCATACTCAGTAACATGAAAAAGGTTTGAAAATACAATAGCCAAAACTTAGGTAGAGCAACCAAAATAAGTATAACAATCTGTAGTGTGTTGAGAATAACAATGTTACATCTCAAAGATATTGACAGATAATATTTTCATTATTTTCTCAATTTCATGTATGTGTGTTTTTTATTTTTTATTTTTTTTTAGCTGATGTAAATGGTTTTCTGGGGCTTTTTGCAAAGCACTGTATTTTAGTACACCATGCTCACTGAAATCTCTGGTTTACGCAATTTCTTATTTACTCATCTGGGTGAAATTCCAAGCTCTATTAAGTGGAAGTTTCAGAGAAGAGCAACTCGGAAACAAAATACGTAAAGGTGCACAGTTATTGCCTAAGATTGTTTGAAACCTTTTTTTCTTTTAATATTGTGTGTGTAAAAAAGAATATACATCTAAAAGTATTTTTTATTTTGAATTGTATTGCATAAAGGCATGTACTTTAAAACTCTCACCATTGTGACAAACACACACAGTTGTACATTTTTCGACTGCATTAGCCACAATAAACAATCGGGAGGACCTGTGTGCCAGACAAAGTAAAATTTAATAAATTCTATGAGCAATTTGAATAGCGCAATTATAACTAATTTTGATTCTCACTAGGTGCCCTATGCTTCTGGTTTTGTGCTACAACTAAGTTACATTTTTCTTGAAGGAAAACTTGGTTCAAACCCAGCTGAAGGCAGAGCCAATAATTTTTTTTTTTTTCCTTTCCATGCACAAGGAAACATAATTTGAATTGTATGTATGTAGAAACAGCCCAAAAGATTTGAGTTTGAATGGTATCAGGTGCATTTGTAATTTTGAAGACTGGCACAGATTGTTTTTATAGAAATGAGGCAGGTTTAATTTTCAATGTCTCAAGCCATTCAAAGAATGGCAAGAGCTGTTTTTTTTTTTTTTTTTTTTTTTTGTGTTTTAAACAAAGTTGACATTAACAACATTATGTAACAGTCGCAATTATGAGAACAGAACTTTATCAATGTCCCGATTGACATCACACCGCAATAATGCAAAAGTCAAATTCTAATCGTTAGATACATTTGAATTTGGCTTTAATTGCCAACTCTAACTTAAACCTTTTTACTCATTCGGAGATAGCGGTGTCTTAATCAAATTTCATTTTCATTGTAATCCTTAAAACATCATACTCAAAGCATTGTTTTACATGTCTAAAACTTTGTAGTGAAAGGGTTAAAGGCTAACAGCACAAAGAATTTTTTTTTTTTTTCCTCACTTGGTAGTGAATGGGTTAAAACCTGGAGACACAACCCGAAAACTGAGTATCTTTAGGATGATTTCAACATTGTTTTGATCCAGATTCCTTTTCTTTTGTTTATTGACAAGAAATTCAAAAAGAATTTATACATTTTTCCTTGGCTCTTCTCCTAAACCAAAAATGTATTGAAATACTGCAGCACCATACTCTGTGTGTGTATGTATATATATATATATATATATTCTTTAATTTTCATTATACAATCAAGTGCTGTATACCGTGTCAAATATTAAGCACTCTTTCTTTATAAATATACCAAACTACATTTTCGTGTGTGTGTGTGTATATATATATATATATATATATGTATGTATGTATGTATGTATATAATTATCTGATTATAAACTGAGCTGTCATTTAAAGAGTAAAATGTTAATAGATTGAACAAGCAGCGAAAAAACTAAAAGGAATACATAAAAACTAAATACTCTGTATTCATTGATAAAAGGAAAATTATTATAAAATGTTTACAAAAAACAAATGATCATCTTTGATATTAAAAGTTTCACTCAATTACTTAACTAATTATAACCAAATGTGGAACATAAAGTTTATTTATCCAAGCCTTCTTCCATGAACAGAAAGTGACACAAGGTCCTTCTTTTTTTTTCTTTTTAAGGTAGTAAAGCTGGTTTGAATTCCAGGTTTTCCTTCTCTTTTTGCCTAACCAAGGCCAAAGAACTCAGTCTGCCCTACTATTTTCCCATACTTTCCCAAGTACAAAGAAAAAAAAAAAGCTAATTTGTGTTTTATTACCTTTTATGTTCAAATATATATGCCCTCCGAGTGGAATTATTTAGGTTTTAATGTAATGAAATATATTACATTAAAAAGACTAACAAAACTAAATCAGAACGCACATAAAATAATTATACTTATTTTTATTGGAGTTGTGTATAAAATTAGATCTAGGATTACTCTTGATATGCAGTAAGGGTTGAAAATACTGTTATTTCTTTTTGATTGTGGATTTCATTTAAGATATATTCACAGGATTTTTACTCATATTTTTTAAAATAAAACCAAACTATTAAGAATTAACAAAATACCGAGCCAAATATTTATTAAAATCAAATTTTTAACATGAATATGCAAATTATCTTCCTATTTACATGTAAACCATTATTTAGTTGTATATGTAAACACAATTGTATATTGTTAGTAGTGTGTGTGGATATATATATATATATATATATATATATATATATATATAAATTCATGGAATTTAGACTGCAGCCCCTGGGTTTCATGGAGTTTTTCCAAAACAACAATCATCAGGCAGTTAAGAAAATGACAACCAACACTGTTATAATATGATTGATATATATATAATGCAATCAGTATTGATGATATTTAAAATTTTTCTTAAAAGTTGAGATTTAGATAAAAATAAAATCATGGAGACTATGATATAAATAACTAGGGGAATTGTGACTTCTGTGGTGAAATAGTTTTGGTAAAACAATTGGACAATCAACATTTTATTTATGTGCGAGTAATATATATATATATATATATATATGTGTGTGTGTGTTAAAAAGAGCAAATAAGAATGTTTCAAGATTTTTTGTTTATGAACAAAAGAATGTAAATAGAATTGTAGATACTTAAGTGAGTCAAAACTTTTGCAATGTTTTGGTTACTTATTTGTTTTATTTCTCTAGTAAGAAAGAAAGCATTCTACCTCTCAAAGTAGAGGCCATTGTGCTGCACCATTTGGAGCCACCTTTTTGCTTGTTCTCTAATCCCACGCTGATACCACTTTTAATCCTTTTAAGGTGAAGAACTCTTTCACGGAATCTTCCACCATCTCTAGGTTGTGGAAGTGTGGCAAGTGCAGGGGTGAACCATGGATCAGAACAAGTAATAATCCGAGGGAGTTAGATCCAGACTACATGCCGTGTTTGGCATCAGTTCGATTCCCACAAGTTTCGCGAGTTTATTTTCCAGATTGTTTGAGTAGTCTCAGATGTTGCATTGTCTTGCTGTGGAAAATAAGTATAGCAGTTCACAATATGTAGAAAATAATAATACAAGTGTCAGGCATTTTTGCCATACAACAGCATTCATCTGCTCTAGCTGTTAGGTGGGGGTTGTCCTCGTGGTGTAATTGTTAAAGCGTTGGACTGCGGAATCGCAGTAAGCGAGTTCAAACTCCAGTTATGCTATTATGTTCTCTTTCAGACAAATACCGTTGGGGGGAAAGGTATGAACCCCACTTAACTTCCCAGCTATGGGTTAAATAGCATCACTGCTGTTCTTCTGGAAGCATAGCTTTGGCATTAAATTACCCAGGAAGGTTGATATGCCATTAAACAAAAAAAACCTAAACCTAGCTGTTAGGAGTATTAGTTGACATTGATGGTTTCACTGTCTAGAACAAACTCAAAGGAACTTACTCTTCCTAATTCCATCAGACTTTGTGTCCAAAATGCAAATATTGCGAAACTTTTGACTCTTCTTTGTATATAAGTTTAAGAATCAAATGCTATGATTTAACAAATTGAGTTGGGAAAATTCTTAGAAATTGTTGCACAAGTATCATACATACATACATATATATATATATATATATATATATATATATATATATATATATATAAAACAGTATATGGTTGTCACTATTTTAGTGGGTTAGTGGCATACTAAATGCCCTATAATTTGGAGTGTGCTCAATATCTGTGATAGAGCTACTATATAATAATAAATAAATGTATTAGTTTTTATATATATATTGAATAGCATGGGTGCTTATCTGCAACCACTGGTTTCATGCTGTCTTTATACAACAATCATCAGACAGAAAAAGCTTTTTCTGCCTAATGATTGCTATGTAAGTACGGCATGAAACCAATGGCCACAGATAAGCTTCCATGCTATTAGAAATGTGTGTGTGTGTGTGTAGAAAAATTGATAACAAGGTAATCCAAGTGGAAAGAGAGGTTTATTGAGAAGTTGACACTATAGCGTTTCAGTTCTACTGAACCATCGTCAGGACCATGAGGGGGTGATATTAGCGATGTTAAGTCAATGATGGATGTTTAAAAATGCAAAATAGAAAAACCATGGGGAAAATTTGTATAGTAAGAAAAAGTTGGCCGTTTAATTGGTGAATCAGCTTTTGTTGTTTTAAATTACGTCATTTGACTTGTATTTTGCATTTTTAAACATCCATCGCTCACTTAACGTCGCTAATATCACCCCTCATGGTCCTGATGATGGTTCAGTAGAACTGAAACACTGTAGTGTCGACTTCTCAATAAATTTCTCCTTTCACTTGGATTACCTTGTTATCAATTTTTCTACATATTGTCAGATTACAATCCTTTATTTACTTTCATATATATATATATATATATCTGGTCAGTCAAAATATTTCAAGCCTCACCTAGAAAGGGGAGCCATAGATGAATGTTTTTGTGGTGGTATAAATCTACCACTTCTTATAAAACTAGAAAAACTAATTGTCTTAATTTCTGTACAGGTGTGGCCCATACAAAAGTGAGGAGTGTGTAAGAAATCTAAAACCGGGATGAGTCTTAGAACTGTTTGAACAACCATTGTGTATGTGAGGGTTGGTAGTGTGTGCAGTCAGTGGTGCTTGGTGGTGACAGTTTCTCGTCTAGGCTCACTCTTTAAGTGGAGTAGAGCCGTTTTGAATACAGGTTCTACCCACTCCTTAGAATAAAGTTGCCATTTTCATGGTTGAATGACAAATATTTGTAGGACTTTACCAAATTGTCCATTGCCCAGTTGGCTGGGGCTGTAGAATACACTGACCCTCCCCAATGAATGTCCTGGATATGACACTAAGCAATCTGATAGTGAGGTTCCAGTAATGCTCGAGCTTTGGGGAATGCAGCGTACTCCTTCATTGCCATTGCTCCCAGGTCCACTCTGGCCCGGAATGGTAGCACCTGATAGGGCCCTATCTATGGGTTAAATAGAAGTAAACTGCATACTTATGCTTAATTGAATTGTTTGAAATAGAACTGTTTGACTAAACTGAATAGCTTGCAAAAGAAGTATTTTTGACAATTAAACTGTACTTACATTTAAACTGCGTGCTTATGCTAAACTGAATTGTTTGAAATAAAACTGTTTGTTTGTATAAAAATGGATTTGGCATTAAATAACCTACAAAGGTTGACATGCTGTAAAACTCAAACAGCCAACCAACCAAATTGTCAAAATAAACAATCTTTTTTCCAAAATCTAATTAAAATTGTGGTGGGCATGGTTTCTTGGAAGTTATTTTACATCATTCATTCGTGTGTGTGTGTATATATATATATATATATATATATATATATATATATATATATATATATAGGATGATGATGGAGACAGTCAACAGTGCCTGGTGATTCAGTTTCTTGTCTATGCAATCATCAAACCAAATTTGATACAAAAGTCAGATTTGGTCTGATACACAGGCGAGAGACTGACTGTCACTTAGCACTGTTGACTATTCTATCTTACATATGTTCTATCACTGATATTAAGTACTCTATAGATATAGGAAACTACATTATTAATAATATATATATATACGTGTAAAATTTTATTTCATTGTAGGTCCAAAGAGAGAGATAAAATGAAATATTTCAAAATAAATAGGTCCACTAAGAGATTTGTCCAGGGAAAGGAGTAGTGCCCCCTGCTACACCTCTGTGTAGAAGCTCTTGAAAAGAGAGCCTTCTGGTCACCCTTGACTACGCTCGCCAACTTTACAACAACTTACAAGAGATTTGTATTTTTTTAGTTTATGCTGCTGGTTAAGATGGGTGACGCACGTATTCTTCAAGTCTTTTAATTGTTGCACCAGCACAATACTCAATACCGATTGTGTCTCTGAATGTCCTTTTTGGAATTGGTCAGTGAAGATTTCTGGTTTATTTAAAAGTAAGTAAAAGTCTTTGGTATGACTCTACCTAAGATTGAACCCTGGTCTCCCGGACCATTGGCGAACACTCTACTCATTAGGCCAATGACTTTATTTGATGATTGCATAAGTGAGAAATTGACAGTCACTAAACGACATTGACTCTGTCCAATATTAAGCACTCTTTATTTATAAATATACCAAACTATGTTTTATACTAGTCCATTAGCCTAATAGGTAGAGTGTTTGCCAATATCCCGGGAGACCAGGGTTCCATCCTAGGTTGAGTCATACCAAAGACTCAAGAAATGGTACTTGATGTATCCTTGCTTAACACTCAGCATTATAAGCTATGTATCAAGGGTAAGTGGTGTAATCCAGGGTAAAGGAGTAGCACCCTCTCTTACACCTTTGTGTAGTAACCATGGACCAGGTAGCCTTCGGGTCACCCCCGATTACGATCGCCAACTTTACTGTTTTTTACTTATATATAATATTTCCCCTGTTTTCATATGAGTACTATTGTATATAAGAATGGTACTATAACTTTTAATGATTTTTGTTTATTCATTAACAAAATGTTTAAGACAAAAACTGAGATCATGGGTTTAAGGTCTAAAAAAAAAATTTTTTTTTTTTTAATAGAATTTCATTCATTGTGCTGTTTGTCTATTAGAATGAGGCAACACAAGGACAGTATATATTCACTATATATTGTTAGGATAACGTAGACACAGAGGTAACTGTGTTTAGTGATTGTCAGTTATGCATTTATTGGGTCAAGTGGTTCTTGTGTGATGGGAAGGGTGATCTTGTTTGAAAATACTTAGTCTTATCATCACATAAGCGAGAACCTGTGTCCAAATTCTGTTGGCTCTATATCTATACTATCCTCTAACTGATATATATGCTCTATCACTGATAATGAGCACCCTTTATTCATGAATATAGCAAACTGCATTTTTATATATATTTCAAAATGAATAGGTCCACTTAGAGATTTGTATTTTTTGTAAGAATTATTTGGTTCTTACATAAGTGTGTGTTTCCAGCTTGTTGCTTTCATCAGAGAACATTTTGTAATTTACTCTTTTGCTTGGATGTGGTACAAGGCCATATGAATGGGGAACCCAATGAGACTTGAATCCACATGTGTAAGTTTGTTGGTCAAATTGACGTGTGTGTGTGTGTGCGTATATATATATATATATATATATATATATATATATGGGGGTGGACTGAAAAGTTTGTCATATCTGCTGACATTTTTCCCCACTGGAATCCAAGCACTGCTACTCTGATGGAAGAAGTGTGTGGACCGCACGGGGGATTATGTTGAAAAATGAACCTCATTTGGTCACATTCCGTAAGAGTATCTTGGTCAACTTTTCAGCTGACCCTCATATATATATGTGTATATATATATATATATATATATGTATACACATACAATCATACACACACATCCATACACAAATGAATAAAAGAATTTCATTTTATTTTGAGTTTGCTACCATTGTATGGATTAACAATTGTGAGTAAAAAAAAAAAAAAAAAATTTGTAAAATCAAAATGATCGAGATGGATGGTTGTTTCACTTTTTAGGGGGTCAGGGTATCATGTTGAATACTTCCCCTTTATGACATGTCTCAGGGCAATTTGGTTTTACTTCATCAGGTCAATGTGTTCATCCAAAAATCTGACCTTTTTCTTTTTTGTAGAGTTTCTCATCTTCTCACACACACACACACACACACACATATATATCCATTGATGAGTAATTATTTAGTTGGAATGACTTTTCGTATGACTTGGTGGGTTTTTTAATGTCATATGTAAAGAATTGAGTTACACCCCCCCACACACACACACATTTCTTATAATGTAAAATTCATATCATAAAAAAAAAAAAATGCTATTTTGTATAATTTACTGTAATGATAAATGGAGAAAAAAAATCACTGGTCAGACTATAGAAAGATTTCTCTACCCAAAGAAAAATATCCAAAATTCTTCAATTTTATTAGGGGGTGTCCTCATGGTGTAATGGTTAAAGCGATGGACTGCGGAATCGTAGTAAGCAAGTTCGAATTCCAGTCGCGCTATTACGTTCACTTTTGGGCAAATACCCTTCGGAAAGGTATGAATCTCCTTATCCTCCCAGCTATGGGTTAGATAGTACCACTACAGTTCTTCTCGGAGAATGGCTTTGGCATTAAATAACCTACAAAGGTTGATATGCCATTAAACAAAGAAACCAAACCAATCAATTTTATTATCATAGCTTTCTTAGTTAAATATTGACATTTCACTTTGATTCTTCTGAATTAGATCATTTGAAAACAATTGTTTTTTTTGTTTTATTTTTGTTTTTTTAATCCCTCCCTCCCTTTGTGAGAAGAAAGACAATACAGAAAATGTAGGGTCATATAAATTTTATTTTTTTATAACTGTTGCTTGTTTATGGTTTTATGAAATGGGGTTAAATAATATATACCATATATTGTAGTGTTTTGGGTTATATTTTTAAGACCTATTTATAAATGGGTTTTGTAGACTTAGGAGTTGACTTTATCATTAGTAATAATTTTCTTTGGTTGAAATTTGAATATAATGGCAAGGTCCAGAAGTAATCCCAAACTTTAAAAAATACTTCTATAAATTATTGCTTTTGTGATCCTAAATCAATAACCAACCTTTACACAAGTATTGATTGCTAGATAATGGTCACTTTTATATTTGAATGTGTCATAAAATCAGTCGTATTTTCAAATTACTTATTCAGTTATCTGAATTTTTTTCTACACATATACACAACTATTGACAATACAAATACATTTACGATACAAATACATTTATGAATAATTAAAGTTTTAACCTCTCCCCTTGTGAATAAAAGTTTGGGAGGGCATTAAATGGTTGTCCTGTAACCTTCCAACAAGACTAAGGTCAGATAATTTTTTTTTTTTCTAGGAAGGCAAGTAGAACATATATAAAACTAGTTTGTTTGTTTTTTTTGTTGTTTTGTTTTTTGTTTTGTTTTTTTTTTCATTTATTAAAAAAAAATTTTTTTTCATTTATTAATTTTTTTTTTTTTTTTTTTTTTTTTTTTTTTCGTGTGTGGGGGTCTAGCCATTTTCCACTTTTTTATTTATTTCTAAATAAGTATTTAAGTCTACTCAGGAGTTGAGTTTTTGGCAACATTGGCAAGCGTTTGAACTGAGGCAAAAGGCATGATTCCAAGTTTTAATTTTCAAGACCCTTCCACTCTTCTTTTTCCATATTTACTATCATTACACACAGATTAAGTTAATCTTTAAAATATAACTCAGAAAATATTCCATTGTCCAAATTGAAAGAAATAGTGGAGAAAGCAAAATTCGTCCATATTTAAGAAATGCAAATATTAAGACAAGTTTTTTGGGCCATGATGCAGTTGTAAGGGAAAAAAACATATTTCAGTTATCTGATTTTTTCTTTTTTTTTTTTTTTTCTTTTTCTTTTTTTTATCTTAAAATTTTCATAGAATTTTTATCTTTTTTTCTGGGTCTTGATTTTATATACAAGAAAAATAAACCAGGATTTAAAAAGACTATCCTAGATATGACACTAAACTGCATCCAGTGGTGAGGCTCAAGTTCTTCTGCTCTGATTCATATGGAACACTTTCATCACTCTTATAGATCTGGTACAAAATTATTTATATTAGATAGGAATACTTGAAACCCTATTTATCAAGACATACCAAAAGTATGGATCCTCTTGACCCTCTCTCTTGTCATCTGTTCTTATCAGTCATCAATCTTGGCAAGACGGTATCCAGTTTCTATACAGAGCTGATGAATATATGTTTTTTGCTGGTCAGTCAACACTGGTGTATCCATGTGTAGGAGTCCATAGGGGAATGTTGCTTATCAGTTTCTCCTTCCTTCTTCAGCATGTCTTGCTCTTCTTACTGGGATGGTTTGTGAGATGGGAGGTTAGTGACCGTACAACTACTGTTTTGTAATATGCTGCTTCCAGAATTTGTTCAAAACAGCATATAGCATCCTTATGCAGTTCCTATCTCGCTTTTTCTCAAATTTCATTAAAGTCCAAATGATGAATTCGTGCAGTAGTTTGAATACCACATTATTGTACTCAAACAAATGATTATAGAACAATTAAAAATGTGATTTAAAAAAAATAAAACATGCAGTCAAACATTAAAAATATAGTTAGGATTACAATTAAACATTGACAAATAAATCAACTTCTAGTTTTAAATAGCCCATGAGGGGTTGATATACTTAACCTTTTTGGTGCAGCACATACGGCAACAAATTCAATGACTGGAATGTACTTTTGACTATAAAATAAAAAAGCTTGCAAATAAAATTTAAAAAAATATATATATATTTCTTTAAGAAAAAACAAAACCGGTCACATTAGGATTATAAATTTATTTCCATCCTCTTACATTGAGCTCTTTACCAGGAAAATTTAAATGTTCACTGTTGAATGTTTTTTTTTGTCCTGATGGAATTACTCCCAACTCCGGTTTAACTGGACCAAATAATACTATATATATATATATATATATATATATATAAAGTTTCACTAAAATACATTATTAACGTCATAAAGCATATTACACCAGTATTCATAAAAGATACTTCTAAAATTGATTGTTTTACTAAAGTTTCAAAAATAATAAAGTATTTTTTGTGGAGTGGGTGGTATTTTAGGGTTAGAAAATTTTTTTAAACTAAAGTTAGATCTCACCTTCACACATTAAATGACTCTAGTTGCTGTCTGCACCAAAACAGATTCAATTTGCCGAACTAAAAATACAAAAACAAAAATATCAATGTAAATATAAACTGCATATTGTCACAAATATATATATATATATATATATATATATATATATATATATATATTTGGATTTTTAACTCATCCAATAACATACATATATACAAAAATGCATCCAGCCATTGGGCTGAGATTAAACTGTTGTATCTGTTCATCTCCAACATTGTCTTTGGGCAGGTCATGTTAAAAAAATCCAAATAGGTGAGCCTGGATCTTGTGACATTAGTCAAGAGGATCAAGTTTATATATATATATATATATATTTTAACTAAATAATTTTTTTATTTTCATTTCTGTCCATTTGCTTATAGGCTGTTCATTAAAGTGGCTATGTGTCGCATACTACATTCAAAGGCATGTAGTTAAATGCTCACGCACACAGAGGGTCCATAAGGGGGTCTAATTTAAATCCAGATTGGGAACCACTGTGACTTGCTCCTGTCTTGCTGTGTTGTTAGTGACAATTATCTTGTCTTGACTATAACGTTGGTGTCTGTGTTATGGTGGTGGCCATGTTGCTGCAATTACTAAATTGTAGATTATATTGTCAATTTAGCTACGATTTTAATGGGTCCCTTGTAGCTATGTCATTTGTATATACATCTGTTTAACAATATTCTTTTTCTGTCTTCTCAATTCCCCCCCCCCGGTCTTTTGCATCATTTTCTGTATTTTCTCTGTTGTATCAAGTTCATTCCAACTTCCTCTTATTTCACTCGTTCCTCTCTTTTTACAACACCTGCCAATAACAAGATTCATTGAAATTTCTGTTCTTCTTCATTTAATCAGGAAATAAATTCTTTTTTGTTAGAATTTTTTAAATTCATTTTTGTAATTTTGTTTTTGGAAAAACTGAATTTAAATATAAATCTTAAAATTTAATTTATTTTTTTCTAATTTAGAATTCTTTTAAAAATTTATTTTTATATTTAGAATTCAAAATTTTGATTTTGAAAAAATTAAATTTGATTATAAATCTTATCATTTATTTTTTTTTTTTTTCTAATTTAGAATTTTTTTAAAAATTTATTTTTATATTTAGAATTCAAAATTCTGATTTTGAAAAAAATAAAATTTAAATATAGATCTTTTAAATTTAATTTTATAATTTGAAATTCTTTTAATTCTAATTTTGAACTTGAATTTCAAAAACTTAGTTTGAATATAAATCTTTTTTAAATCTTTTTTTTTTTTTTTTCAATTTGGAATTTTAAAAAAAATTCAAATTTACATATTTTTTTTCTTCAAAGTAATTAAAAAAAAAAAAAAAATTGTGGACAGTGTGTCTTTTTGATGCATCAAAAAATAATCTGGGTGGGGTATCACGTGATAAGTTTCTTTTCTTTCTTCATATCAAAATATACAATAGACAATTGTTTGATATTAACTCATAACATTCTAAAAAAATTATTTTTTTCTGTTGTTATCCAAAGAAGAAAAAAAAGTTATAACGATTAATTAATAATCCATTTTATCACAGAAATCTTTCAAAGATCTTGTTAAGACCATTTCCCATGCCATATTTTGAAACTAAATTGAATTCCTGTCTTTTCAGGATATTAGACCTTAAAGAATTTTTTAAAAACCACCACATACACTTTCCTTAGATATATATTTGCAACCAATGAGCACAACCGAAGTTTATATTAAATAAGTCAGCACTAACCACAGATTTGACAATTACATTTGGAATTAAAATTGGGTAAAAGCTAAGGATTATATGGCAAATTATTTAGGTTGGTGCAAAAATAATTGGAGTTTTTTTTTACCAATTTTAAGGCCAAATATCTCAAAATAGAAATTTTTCCATCAAAATACGAACTAACAGAACCTACACATTGTTGGGTGCTGCTATTACTCCCTGTTCCACTCTGACCCAGCATTGTAGTGTCTGTTACGGTCCCATCTATGGGTCAAATAGATCTGTTAAAAAATTATTCATATTCAATTGGAACATTTGATGCTATGAAACTGTAAATCGTAGTAAGAATAGTTACTTAAATCTATAATTGTTCACAAAATATTATTATTATTTACTATTATTATAATAATTATTATTATATTTGCATATAACTGTGTTATTGTTCACTAAGGATTATTATTATTTACTTAAAACCATATAACCGTGTGTAAGCAAATGACTATTATTAAATAGAAATAATTAGTTGAAACCATATAATTATTTGTATTAGATAGGAATACTTGAAACCATACAACTGTGTGCAAATTATTTGTATTAGATAGGAATACTTGAAACTATACAACTGTGTGCAAATTATTTGTATTAGATGGGAATCCTCGATATATACCAGTGCAAAAAAATGTAAATATAAATCTTCTTTGAATGTAATTCCATAACTTTTAGGCATAAAATAACCCTGGACGGTTGACATGCCATAAAATCAACCATTATACATGCATAGAACTTGGGGTCCTGAAACCAGTTGATTGTTTTTTGTTTTTTTTTGTTTTTTATTTATTTTTAATTATTTGAAGGTTTCTTGGTTGTTGAAGATCTTCTTTTGTAGGAGAATATCAAGATGCATGTTATTGTCAAATGAGAAAAGTTTTAGTGAGTAAGCTGAGGAAGGTGATTTCATAGCCCAGTTTGTTCATTTTCTACCAAGTCCTTTGCTTTGTGTCCAATTTTCTTCTTTCTACCTTTCATTTGATTGCTTAAGATTTAAAAAATGGGATACAAATAAGGAAAGTGAAATTTATGCTTTAAAATAATGTTACGTTTTATTACAAAATATTCATCTGTTTATATAAAAAAAAGAATTTTTTTTCAACCTAATAGCTGTTTGATCTGTAGTCTTTAAAGAGAAAAAGTTTTATTATGAATACTTGAGAAAGATCGCAAGGGATATTGCTAGACAGGCTCTAGTGTTGAGTTCATTATATCCAGATATTTATTCAGCTCTTTTCAAGGCCAAAATGTGACACAAGGTCAGTTTAATGTGGGGTACCCTACTAAAAGCAAACCTTTGGAGTGGGGACAAAAATTGTTTATTTCCCTTGGCACCTCAGTCCCATGAATGATAAACCCAGCTCTTACCCCTTTCGGATGAGTGTGCAAATACAATCTGGAAAGAGAGGAAGGCTCCCCGAAACTAAGCTGTTTTTAATTGGTTTCACCTAGACTTGGATTTGGCTAACTCATTTCAAGATGGACTGTGTAATTCTCTATTCTTCAATTGTTTTATAACCATCATTGATTGCTTTTCCATATTGATTGATATTCCCGCCCTCACCATCATCTGCTCCCAGTCTTCATCTAAGCACCCTAAAATTGTTTTTGACAACGTCATTAAAACATTTCTTAGGTTTTTGTCTTTGGCATTTACCACACAACTCTCCATGAAAAAGAAAAAAAAAGGGTCGTTTAGGTAAGTCGATATCCTCCATCCTGGTAAAGTCCCCTGCCCAACACATCTGAGGAGCATCTCGCTGCTGGATGTTTTGGCTTGCTGGAGAATAATGATGTCCAGTGTTATAAAATGCCATTTGATGTTCAGAATCCTTCAAAGACAAGCTTGATGGACTCTTTTTTAAGGTTTTGATGTGACAATATGTCTTCCAAATCTGAGAAGAGTGTAAAAGGCCAGTTAAAATGCATGATTCATAGAATTGGTTTTGATGGTGATACATAGGATTTTTGAATGTTCCAAAGGTTTTGTTTGCTTTTTGGTTCCTTAAATTTACTTAGTGCTGCCAAGATATGCAAAAGAATCTACCATGTCCTCTCTTGTAATCTAGATGTAAAGATCTGAAGAATTGTCAGAGAGTAAGGCTTAATTCTGTGTGTTTAAGAAGTTAAGAAACATCTAACTAAAGATTCAATATTGCTATTATTTACAGGGCTTTGAGTGGATTGATTCAAAATGCTGGAAATAATCTGGATATTCCCCCACCTCTTTTCACGAGTAGGATTTTAATCTGGTTTGTCATTATTTAAAATAGTCCAAATAGTCTTCAATATTCCAGAGGAATTACTGCTTAGCACAACTGGGTGCACTTTCCGTTCATATTTTGGTTGTCGTACAACTGTCAGAAGTGGTAAGCTTTAAAAATGAAAAAACCTTCAAGTTAAATTGTTGGGGTGGGGGTATGTGTTTGGGGAGGTAGTGTCCTGACTAACAGAAATACTGTGCCTAGGTTTATGAGGGTAAAACTTTTTGAATCAAAATGTGTATCTTCATCTTGTGTGTGTGTGTGTGTGTGTGTGTTGTTACAAGGATGACAAGGGTTAATTTCAACATCTGCCCAAGGCATGGGTTATTCACTCTTTAATCTAAGTTCTTCTTTTCTGTACCCACTTTCACTTACCTCCCCCCCCTCCCCAGGGTACCTTTTTTTTTTTCTTTTTTTTTTTTTTTTTTTTTTTTCTCCTTAATTTCTTGTATACTCCAGTATGTCCTCCTTGGTTTGTTTTATAAAAAAAAATTTTTTTTTCAATAAATAAAAAAAAACAAAACACAGCCCTAAATAACCAGGTTTTGTAATTTGCTGGGACAATATTCCAGCCATTCTTACGTATATTTTCAGCTATTTCTTCATACACATTTTTATGCCTTTCACATCATTATTATATTTTATTGATAGAATCAACTGTATCCACATATAAATATCTTTAAATAAAATTTCTGCTTAAATAAAGACACAAAGTTGTTTTTTTTTTCTCTCTCCCCTTTTTATTTTTTACGATTACACTAGGTGACAAAGATTTTCTTACTGGGTTTGAAAGCACATTTGAGACTAAATTGAGTATTTTGAATCCGAGTCTGGACTTAAAATCATTCTAGCATTTCTAATTTTTGTATAACTGACAGTGGTAGACCTATAAAAGACTTTCTTTCCACCCTTTCACATTTTATTTCATAAAGACTTATAAAATCAATTTGCAATGGTTGTGGATTCCATTAAATTGGTGGTTTTCAAACGTTTTGCAACAGAGACCCATTTCTATTTCAAGCTCTGTCTCATAGACTCTCTCCCACCTCTGAAATCTTGTGAACTCCCCTACCCCTATAAATAAGATGAAATCTCGTAAACTACCACGCCTCTATGAATAAAAAATGAAATTGATCTAAAATATTTAATGAAAATCATTTAATATACAATGTTTTTATTTAGTATGGGGAATCTTGTGTGAGGGATGTACTTTCTTTTTTTTTTTTTTCGGGTAGGGGCACAAATTGTCATTTTTGGGTGATATTTTTTATAAAGACGCATGCAATTCCCTTTACACAACCAGTTTAGATTGGAATCTGGTCATCAGATTGCTAAGTGCTGAAAATGCCGTTTCACATAAATATGTTGTTGCAAAAGGTAGCATCATTTTGACTTTGTTTTGCGGCAAAAATGGATACTCAGAAGCTGTGTTAGACTAAAATTTTGGGAGAGATTGCTGTTTAGATTTAATTTTCAGAGATATCTACATGAATTCGTCGTTCTATCACTAATTAGATTATGAACATTTTTAAGACACCCTCTAATATCTGCACACCTCCTCAGTTAATGTTGTGGGGACCACACTTTGAAAACCACTACTTTAAATCCTGTAGATCATAGGGCTGTAACAATACCTTATCAATGCTGGTGTTTCTGTAGCAAATGTGTTTTTGTTGGGTGGAGTTGTTAGTTCCACCCACTCCCCATTTGTTTTGAATTCAGAACTTTTTCTTCATGAAAACTTTTCCCCTGCTTACAAGACGTTCTAAGAATTACAGTTACCAGCAAATCGAATTGGTAACCCGAGTTCAAATTCAAGATAAAGCTGTTGCATTTCACTTTGAAAGGCATGAATCCATCAGTCCTCCTCTCACTGATGCTCAAATAAATGATAAAGCCGACTGGGTTCTTTAACCTTGGTTGGCAACGAGTTTAGAAGAAGGAAAACTGAATTCACACCAACTCTACGCTGCTTAAAGATTGATTTTTGTGTTGGGTTGGGTAAACACATACAAAGCTAAAGAGCCTGTCGGTTTTCTAGATTTATCCATACATTAGAGAAAATGGATTCATCCCTTTTTTTTTTTTTTTTTTTTTTTTTTTTTTTTAAGGCATTAGCACCAAATGGAATGCAAACAAACTTTTGAACTCTGAAATGTTATGCTACTTATACCTCCAGCTGTGGATTCCATATGGTTAAAAAAAAAACTGAAAAGACATTTTCATTGGAACCATGATTGGAAAGTTTATGTCTGATAGCAAGTTTTGAGTTAAACTGAATCCGCTTGAGCTCTGGCTTATGATTCGTTTGTTGTACGAATTTCCTGGGTTTCACAGAGATTAATAAATAAAAATAAAAAAAAATCTATGCTGATACAACAACAAAGCCAAAAATGGGATGCCTAATATTTCCTATAATGCATTACTTGCATTCTCTTTTTGTTTTTGTTTTTTTTCCATGTAAATGGATTTGGGTGCCATAAACATGAAGGAAATAAAGTGTCAAGGCTGGTTTAACCCAAATATGATAAGTGACTACTGCTTGTTCCTACAACATGAGACCATCTCACTATACAAGAACAAGACTCTAAAACATTTTAGAGAATATCAGAAATAAAGTGAGTATTTTATATTTAGTCATTTTCTAATCATAATCTTAGTGTACTATTTACTAATATACTATCTGTCTTGAATATAAATTTCTATCAGTAGGTGTGCCTGGTGTAGCTTTTATTGTTGAATGAAATTAACTTGTCAAGTTTAAAATCCTAGACAAGGCTGTTTATTTCACTCAGCACTAATGCCTTTAAGATAGGCATGAATCTTTGTCTCCCTGCAAGTATAGGTAAATAGTAGGGCTGACTGGGCTCTTTAGTAAGAAAAAGTTTAGTTTCTTTATTTTAACAACATATCAACCTTTGTGGGTTATTTAATGCCAAAGCCATCCTTGTAGAAGAACAGAAGTAATGCTATTCAACCCATAGTTTAGGAGGGCAAGGGCATGGTGGGGGGTTCATACCTTTCCCAAATTTATTAGTCTGAAAGTGAATGTAATAGCGGAATTTGAGTTTGAACTCACTTACTTTGAGGCTGCAGTCTAACATAGAGGGATAAGGGGGTTAATGCCTTTCCCAAGGGTACTAATCTGAAAGTGAATGTAATAGCAGGACTGGGGTTTGAACTCACTTACTATGACATCATAGTCAAGCATGTTAATCACTTCACCATGATTACTTCCCCTTTAGGAGAAGAAAAAAACTCTGAATTCAGAATTTGGTGTTTTTCAGAGAAACTGTGACATATGTGTACACCATTCTTCAGTTATCAGCTCCTCTAAAAGTTGTGGCTGGTTCTACACACATCTTCGCCACTAGAAACAAATCACCTGTATAAGCAATCTAGCAGGTCCCATATTTAACCAAACTGTCAGGTATCAACGTATGTGATAGGAAAACCTTTTAATCAACATAGAATTATGATATCTCAAAGTCCTGATGTGCTAGGAAAAATCTGAATAGAGATTTGGAATTGGGGTACTTGGTTTCATTTAGCTCAGCATCATTTGTCTGCGTAACAGACTTTTTTTTTTATGTTGACCAGTGTTATCCACCCTTACCCCCCACCAACAATGGCAATTAGTATCTTAATATCAACTGACTCTTGACACGCTGTGCTCTCATATATTGACTATTGACCTCCTAATGCTCGTGTCTCTCACTGGTTTCAACCACATTGCAATCCATGCGATTTGGCATTTTTTCAATTAAATACATCTTGTGTGAATCCGACAAATCAATGCCTGAATTGTGAAAGGGGAAAAAGATGTTCAAAGATTTTTCAAAAGTTTTGGGCGGGGAGATTTTGTATGAGATTTTTTGGGGGGTGCTTGTTTAAAATAGACTGCCCATAAATTTCTGTTGTCGCTTCAGTAATATACAAAAATATTCTATAGAAACAAGATGTTGATAAAAAAAGTTTCCATGATCTTTTTCTTTTTTTTTCTTTTATTAAATAATCAAATCCCAAATTCTATAGAAATACAATACTTATTGTCATCATCCAGATAAGAATTAAAATTCGACCATTGTCTTCATTTTCGTTTTTTAATCCAAAAATTTAAGACTTAGAAGTCGTCCATTTTTTTCTCTACCTCAAACCCCTATTAAGGGTTAGGAGGTGTTTTTTGGTCACTCACCCCAAGTGAAGTGCCAGTAAATCACCCTCGATCTACATGACGGGTTCCCCACCAAACATCACATCCAGTAATTTACGAAGAAATTCAACAGAAATGTAATCCTTACATTCACCATTCACATAATAACTTTCAGTCATATGCTTGGTTTTTTTTTTTTTTCTTAACATTTACAATTGAATTGCCCATAACTCAACACTCTTGTTGTGGCTGGGAGAAATAAAGACTAAAGAAATATGGCCAATGGCTGAAATGTGGCTAGTTGAAAACAATTTTGGAATTGAAAGTTGCATTGCAGGCATCTCAAAGAAAGTTGGACAAGATAAACAGAAACAGTGATGATACGATTCCTCATACTCGGGAAGAAAAGGTCCGATCTGTGATCAAAAAGAAGAAAAACCTACTCTCACTTTTTAACTGACATTAAAAATTCCTCCCCGACTGGTCTCAAAAACAGAAAGATGTAAAGTGTTATTTTCAAGTCAATCAGGGAAAGATCTGTTCCTTGACAAATCATAGGCCATCATAAATATGGTGGGGAGTCGGGACAGTTTCACTAGCCTGAGATTTTGGTTGTTACTTGTCACTTTCCCAGTAACCAACAGACTGAAGTTTTTAAAAAACTCACCAAATCTCATGACTGACAGTCTCTCACACCTACAGTGAGAGTTCTTATGATCGACTTTTGATTGTTGGTCACACAACTGGTAATAGGAAGTGACCTCTACATTATAATTACTATTCAATAAAACAAAGCAAATGACTGGAACTTAATTTTAAAAATTCATCGGATGGTGAATGTAAATATTTCTTGGGTTTTTTTTTTTCATTTTTCTCTTTTAACATTACCACAAAAATGACAGAAAATTTCTTCAGCGGATATTCTGGACAAGCACCTAATTTAAAAAAAAAATGATATTATATTGAAGTGTATAATATGGTATTATATGCTATCATAAAATTACACTGTAAGACGCTATTATCTAAAACATTGTAATGTTCTTTTATGAAACATTATAGAATATATATATATATATATATATACCAATGTATTTTGTAACACATTGTATGGTGTATGATGTAACATTATGTATTGAATTTCATATTAATAATACATTATTATATAATGGTATTATGTAACACACCGCTGCTGCAACTAATGTATTCTTTATGTAATATATAATTATACATTTTTATATTAAGATATAAGAATATGTTATGTAAGATATATTGTGCAATAAATACATTAATAGTGTGAATTACTTGAAAAAAAAATGTTGGTTATGCATGAAATACAAATATGAAAAACTCATTGAGTAAGAATATGTGGCATCGGTTAAATGAACTAATTTATTTCTCCTACTCACCAAGTGGCGAAATTGGGTAAAATATATTACTTTTTCTTTTCTTTTTTTTTTTTTAGAAAAGAAGAAGTGATAGATTTATTCATGTCTTTATCTCCTGAATCCAATCAAAATTTGTGTAACGTCTGTACCTGTGAAATCCCATATATATAAATATATACATACACATATATATATATATATATATATATATATATATATATATATATATATATACACACACATGTGTGTGTATATATATAAAGGGTATGTGTGTGTATATGTGTGTGTGTGTGTGTGTGTATATATATATATATGTAAGGGTATGTGTGTGTGTGTATATATATATATATGTATATATATATATATATATATGTGTTAGGGGTGTGTGTGTGTATATATATATATATATATGTATGTTAGGGTGTGTGTATATATATATGTAAATGTGTGTGTGTGTGTGTATATATATATATGTAAGGGTGTGTATGTATGTATATATGTGTGTGTATATGTATATATGTGTGTGTATATATATATATATATATATATATATATAGAGAGAGAGAGAGAGAGAGACATGTGACCCTCAGACTACGCAAATGATATAACGCTTCTGACAAATACACCTATCCAAACTGAATGAATCCCTACTGCATAGTTTGAAGCAGCCAGCAGGTGGCATTGGTCTCCATGAGAATGCAGACAAAACGGAGTACATGTGTTTTAATCATAAAGGAGACATCTCCATACTATATGGTAGCTCTCTGAAATTAGAGGACAAGTTCATCTACCTCGGAAGCAGTGTCTCATCTACTGAAAATGACTTCAATATACAAATAGCGAAGGCATGGACTACTGTCGATAGGTTATCGATCATATGGAAGTCCGACATCCGATAAAATAAAACGCGATGAAGTATATACAGAAAAAGTTTGATGGGAACTGCACAAGAATGCTACGAGCTATAATGAAAAAATTCTGGAAGCAACATCCAACAAAACAACAACTGTACGGCCACTTCGCTCCCATCTCTAAAAATCATCCATGATATGTGGGAAACTGCTGGAGAAGGGAGAAGGAAGGACGAACTCATAATCGACGTTCTCCTATGGACCCTTTCACACGGACGTGCAAGTGTTGGACGACCATCTAGAACTTATCTACAACAGCTCCCTATGGACTCAGGATGTAGTTTGGTGGACCTGCCGGAAGTGATGGATGATAGAGACGAATGGTGAGAGAGAGAATGATGATGATATACGATGTTTGTGTAGACGTGTAATTATATATATATATATATATATATGTATGCAAGTACATATATATATATATATATATATATATATATATATATATATATATGCAAGTCATCATCATCATTTCGTGCCGCTTGCACGGAGATCCTTGACTCTCTCTCTCGCCACTTCTCCCTTTCGTTCATCGCCTCCGGCAGGTCTTCAGAGCTACATCCCGTATCTTCACATAGCTGCTGTATGTACGTTTTTGCTGGGCCATATGTGGGGGTCCATAGGAGTACAT
Organism: Sepioteuthis lessoniana; assembly: GCA_963585895.1. NCBI lineage: Eukaryota > Metazoa > Mollusca > Cephalopoda > Myopsida > Loliginidae > Sepioteuthis > Sepioteuthis lessoniana. Next base: position 55,039,193 of record OY757941.1, on the reverse strand, counting down.
CACTTATGAGCTCGTCTCTGCTTCTCCAGCAGTATCCTGCGTGTCTGGTTCGTCTAACTTGGATGATTTTCGTGATGGGAGGCAGGTGGCCGTATAGTTGGTGCCTTGTGGGGTGTTGCCGCCAGGACTTGTTAAATATTGCTCGCAACATTCTTGTGTAATTGCCGTCTAGCTTCTTCTCCAGCCGTTTAGTTAGCGTCCATGTAATTATGTACGCATGTGTGTATATATGTATATCTGCCTATGTGTATGGATATGTATGAGTGTGTGTATATATATATATATATTATATATATATGTGTATATATATTTATTTAATTATTTATGCATGTGTATATATGTATTGTATATCTGCCTATATATATATATATATATATATATATGTATGTATGTGTGTTTACATATCCCTCCACATGAAAAGGATATGATAGAAGGTCAATTTTTAAAGCGTAGTTAAACAGATTTGAATTCGGATTTTCCTTCTCCTAAACTGGTTGCGATCCAAAGGCTAAAGGACGTAGTCCACCCTATTAATTTACCTGTTCCTCAAGGGAGAAATTTTTGGATTTTCATCTTTTCAAGTGTATTATCTCCTTGTGAAATGCAAACAGCTTTCATCAGGGTTTGAACTCGGGTCAGCATATTCAATTTCTACGACGGTAATCATTAAACCACCAGTGAATAAAAATGGATTTCTCTATGTTTGTGTATATGAATATATGCATGTATGTGCGTATATATATATATATATATATATATATATATATATATATATATATATATATATATATATATATATATATATAAAATCTTTCTATGTAGATGTATGTATGTGTATATAAATGTATGCATGTTGATATAATTATATGCATATATATGTATGATTGTGTATATGTATTTCTATATGGATATATGTATGTGTGTTTATATATATATATATATATATATATATATGTACATGTTTGTGTGTGTATGTATATAGTTGTGTGTGTGTGTCTGTACACATTTGTATCTGTAATATGTGTATATATAACATTTCTATATACATGTGCGTGCATATATATATATATATATATAATATATATATATATATATCAGTTTCTATATGTGTGTGTGTGTGTACATATTCGTGGTTATAAATGTATGTTTTGCATATGTCTATTTGTTGATTTATTTATATCTATATGTGTATATATATTCATAATATATAGATGAGTGTATATATATATATATATATATATATATATATATATATGTGTGTGTGTGTGTGTTTATGTATGTGAGAGAGAGAGAGAGTGTGGATATATACTTATATATATATATGCATATATATATATATATATATATATATATATATATATATATATATATATATATATAAGTTTAAATGTAACCCTATAGGGTCAGAGACTCTTCTGAGAAATTTCGTAAACCAGAGGAAAAAGAAAGCAATTTGGATTTTGAAAGAATAGCGTAGTGTTTTACAAATATGTCGTGACGGATTGATTTTTGAAATGAAGTGTAGATAAAGATTGTATCATTTTTTATGAGAAGGAATTTGACAAACATGAATTGTTTGATGAGAACAGAAACAGAAGTAAAAGACTGAATACAGATCAAAGCCTGGATCTGTCAATTATCCAAAGTGACGCAGTGTTAAAGTCGAATAACCTATTTCTTAAATTAGATATTAAATTTTTTACAATGCATGTCAACAAAAATTATTATAATCCAAATTAGGAGAAAATTGATTTTTTTAATACGCTCCACACCACCCCTGAGAGGAAGATACTCATATGACAGGGTTTGTCCATAACAGATGTAGATGGTTTGGTTTCTTTGTTTTAATGGTATATCAACCTTCGTGGGTTATTTAATGCTAAAGTTATTGTTCCAGAAGAACAGCAGTGATGCTATTTCACCCCTAGCTGGGAGGATGAGGGGGTTCATACCTTTCCCAAGGGTATTTGCCCGAAAGTGAACGTAATAGCGCGACTGGAGTTCGAACTCGCGTACTACGATCCCGCAGTCTATCGCTTTAACCATTACACCACGAGGACACCCCCAACAGATGTAGACCAGCCAGAAACAACGGGAGAGAGAAGCACGTGAGTCGGTGAACAGTTTTCCCCCGATGCTCTAAGTTTTTGACCTTGTGCCAGACTGCCCTGAGTACATTGAAGGCAAAGAAAGCTGATCATAATATAACGCTGCTTTATACTTTAGCCTTCTTTACGTGGTTATATATACATATATATATATTTTGGTTTCTTTGTTTAATGGCATATCAACCTTTGTAGGTTATTTAATGCCAAAGCCATTCTCCTAGAAGAACAGTAGTGGTACTATTTAACCCATAGCTGGGAGGATAAGAGGGTTCATATCTTTCCCAAGGGTATTTGCCCGAAAGTGAACGTAATGGCATGACTGGAGTACGAACTCGCTTACTACGATCCTGCAGTCCATTGCTTTAACCATTACACCACGAGGACATCCCCCATATATATATATGGGTTTATATATACGTGTGTATATATACAGGGTGCGACTTGTATTTGAGAACAGATTTTATGGATTAGAAAAACACTTATAGAACAAAAGAAGATAATTGTATTTGTTCAACTCTGACCTAGAGTGGTAGTGTTTGTTAGCATTCAGTTTATGGATCAAATGGATATGCTTAAGAATTATTTGTATTTGATAGGACTGTGTACAGGAAACTATACAAAAAAATGTAAATATGAATGAAATTCCATAACCTTTTGGCAAAAGTTACCCTAGACAGGTTGACATGTCATTAAAATTAACCAATTGCTATTGTTATTTAATAGAATGTTTTCAGTTGTCTGATGTTCTGATGTGAAGATTTCTCCGTATTCCAAACTCTTAAGACGATAATCAACATAGAACTCAAGAATTAGGGGTCTAATTCATAACAACAGCGTCCGGTTGGTATTTGAGAACAGATTTTATGGATTAGAAAAACACTTATAGAACGAAAGAAGATAACTGTATTTGACTACAAATAACAAGCATATCAATTAGCTAACAATTGATTAATTTTATTCAATAAGACCACCACAAGCATCAATATCTGGCTCCATATGAGGTCGAAATCAGTTGCAAGCTCCGATTAACTGCTCCTTATTCATGTCAGACATTACTCAAACTATGGCAGCTTTTAAAAAGTCTTTGATGTTATGGGGATGTTCATTAACCTCCTTCTCAACAATGTTCCACACATTATAGTCCAGTGGATTGAGATCTGGAGAGTTAGGAGGCCATATGTTGGGGTGACGTGGTCGCACAGATTATTATCCATCCATTCTTGCTTCTGCAGGATTTTTGAGTTTAAAAGTCTTTTGGATCTGTTTAAATAGTTTTCTTTAGATTTTTCAGCAATAAATTGACCTCTCTTCATCATGTAGGATTTGTATCGAATGTCTTCATGAACATTCCTTCTGATTGTCTTTTCAGACACATACAACTTTTTTTGCAATTGACCTCATTGATTGACCTCGGTTTTCATCAATCGTCTGCTTAACTTTATGAATAAATTCAGGTGTTCTCATTGAATTGGAAGATGTGGAATATCTTTTTTACATTTTGATACAGACATTACGTTATCCTTTTCTTTTTAAACTCTTTACGTATCTTGTGGACAACTGATCTTGCAACTCTAAGAAAGCGTGCAATTTCTTAGTCCCCATGATCAGCCTTTAATGCCACAATCACAGCATGCCTTTTCGTTTCATTTGTTAGCGTAGGGTCTGTCATTATTATTTTCTGAAAAATAAAAGCAGTAAAAGTTAATATGAAAAAAAGTATTAATCTAAAGTATATGTGTCCTCAAATACCAGACGCACCCTGTACATACAGATGTACAGGATGAAACGATAAAATTGTCGTCCTAAAGAAAACAACACTACAGCTTTATTTTAAAACTTTTATTGAAAAAATCAATTCAGGTAATTTGATTATGTAGTAGAGCTGACATCTATTCAATGTAGCCGCCTTCAGCCTCAATCACCGCCTCGATACGGATCCGGAACTGGGAGCATGCCTTTTCCAAAAGCGCCGGCGGGAGCTCGGCAAATACTCGGCGGATGGCGGCGATCAGGCTGGCTTTAATGTTGAGGGAGCTCATGTTGGTGATATTCTCGACGTATGACCAAACGAAGTATTCCAGCGGGTTCAGGCCGGGGGATTAGGGGGGGGGCAGTGAGAGAAGGGTACAAAGTCGTAGCACTCCTTCTGAAGTCAAGCCTGGGTCTCTTTGAACTTGTGGGCCGGCGCCGAGTCCTGCTGCCACACCCAGGGTCTGCCACCGACCACCTGATTGCACCACACACTTCAGCACATCCAGGTACACTTTGGTGTTGACTTTCAAGCCGACTTCGAAGATGTGAGGTGGCATGATATGGCCCTCACTTGAAACCACACCAAAGACCATAACCGTAGCCGGAAACTTTGATTTCATCACCCAGGGCACGTCCCTGTTATTCGTGGCAATCCAGATTTCCATTTTGAGGGTGCTGGCAATGGTCCTGTTGTCATAACTTGGATCGGTAGAGAGCTTGAGTTGTACAGCGGCACATCTCCGATCTCGCTCGTTAAACATTGTGTCACTTTCAGACATGATAGAAGGCTCCTATCGCTCTTGGGATTTGTACACAACTGGCCAACTAGTAGATGGTCTGCAACAAAAAAAAGAAAACCGGTTTTCATTAAACGGAAATGGAATCATGTCATCTTTTCTAGAGCGACAATTTTATCGTTCCACCATGTAATAAGAATTTGTGAATGCAAATTTATCATCAAAATTGTGATGCAATCTTTAAAATAGCTTCCTTGTTCAAATACTATTGCTAATTGAAGATAAATGGTTTCCAAAATCTTTTGAAGTGAAAGGTTTAGTAATATATTTTTATAACTATTTCAGTAACATTTAAGTTTTTATAACAAAATTTTATTGACATTTTTTGTCTTTTTTTTGTGTCTTGCCCTGATTAAACACTCAAATACACTGCACTTTTTTGTGGGGGGAGCAACAAATGGAGGTAAATTTTGGGGAGCAATAATTTTGGGGGAGAAAAAAAATAAGTCAAAATTCCCCCCACCAAAAAAAATTTTAGAATTGTGGTGACTTTGAGGATGTAAAATTAGTCCAAATTGTAAAAAAAAATGAGAAAATTTAACAATTTTCCTTTTTTTTATCTTTATTTTCTGATTTTATCAGTTAAATTGAAAAAAGAAAACAATTATCATTTTGAAAAAAGCTCAAAAGGAAACTTATTTTTAACAATTCAACATTTTTTCTGTATTGATCCCGACCGTATAATGCTGTACTATTTTTTAAGTCTTTGGATTGACTCGACCTGGAATTGAACACCAGTTTCTCGGACCATTGTCGAACACTCTAACCATAATACCAATTGTCCGGTGAGTCATACAAAACACCCAAAAAATGGTACTTGATGCCTCATTGCTTAACATTCAGTATTATAAGGTATGGATCAAGGGTAAGTGGAGAAATCCAGGAAAACGAGTAGTGCCTTTCCCTAGACCTCAGTGTAGTAGCTATTGAAAAGGTCGCCTTCGGGTTGCCTTCGACGACGATCGGACAACTTACTTAACTTAGATACTACCTGTTTTATTTATGCTGCCGATGTAAATTGCGCAGTGGTTAAATTTGTTCTGATTTTGTTTAAATTAAAACCTAAATTTTGCAACTTTCTTCCGCATCAAAAATTTTTTCTCAATAAAATGCCCTAAAGACATGAACTTACACTTGAACAAAGACAAGAGATAATTACTTAAAAAAAAAAAAAAAAAAAAAAAACAGAAGCATTTACAAGCCGAGAAATTTTTCAAAAATTTCCAAAACTTCAGTGGATACGACTGTTAGGAGACCTCAGAAAATAGGACAAAACAAGACCAAAAGTTGGGCGGCTAGTAGACCAAAAGCAATAAAAAGAGCAGAGGATAAATTCATCAGAGTCACCAACTTGCATGACTGGAGGCCGACTGCTCTAAACACCACTATATAACTGAACTAATGTAAAAAACTATGTCAACATCGACAGTGAGGTGCCCGTGGTGTAATGTTTATCATCTAACCCTCGGCTGGAGGGATAAGGGGGTTTATACCTTTTTACTTAAGATCTTAGTCTGAAAGTGAATGTAAGTGCGTGTCTGAAGATTGAACTTGCTTACTTTGAGACCAGAGTCTCATTGGATGCCCTATTCATACGTCGCTGTGCCACATCTGAGCAAAAAGTTTGGTAAATTACTACTTCAAGGCCACAGTACAGAATTTTAGAGCCTCTTTGTTAGATGTTTAGTTTCATACCCAATGTTATATAATTAAGGAGGTGCCCGTGGTGTAATGGTTGTCGTCGTAGGAAATGGACACGGCGAAATGAGTTCAAATCCTAGACCAAGCTAATTGCATTTCACATAGCACTAATACCCTTGGGAAAGGTATGAACCCAATTATTCTCCCTCCAGCTATGGGTAAATAGTCGGATAGACTGGGTTCTTCAGCCTTGGTGAGGCAACTAGTCTAGGAGAAAGAAAACTCTGAATTCAAACCTGTTAAACTCCGCTTAAAAATTGACCTTGTGTCATATCCTGCCCGAGCGGAGGGGTTGGGTAAATCTTGACAGCGAGGGAAAACTCTATAAAGCTGGTCTATTTGGCAGAATTGCTGTTAAGAAACCACTGTTGAAGAAGCCAAACTATATCAAAAGGCTTCAGAAGCCCCTGGGGCTCAAATATTAGACAATAGAGCAGTGGAATAAACTCCTTTGGATTGACGAATCAAAGTATGAAATCTTTCGGTCAAATAGGAGGGTCTATATGGGGCGAAGAGTTGGTGAAAGAACTGCACCCCCCCCCGTATAACATCAACAGGAGACGCTGTTATGGTGGTGGTGGGGTTTTTGCCATTTACACAGTCGGGAATTTGCACTCAGTGAAGGACAAACTGAATCAAACTGGTCATCACAGTATAATGCAGTATCACGTGATCTCATCTGGAAAGTGGCTTGTGGGTCAAGGACTTGTTACTCATGCAAGATAATCACCCACAGCATACGAACAAACATTGCCAGAAGTACATTAAAAGTAAAGAGGAACGGCACGTCTTTCAACTGATGTCTTGGCCGGCGCAATCAGCAGACTTAGATCCCATTAAACTGGTGTGGGATAAACTTGACCGATAAGTCAAAGCTAAACAACACACAAGTGCAGCTCACCTCTGGCAACTCTAGCAGGAAAGCTGGGTAGAACTGTATTCTGTCTATCTCCAGTCTTTGGTGGAAAGAATGCCGAGAATCTATGAAGCTGTGATAGCAGTCAAGAGAGTCATTTTGATAAATCAAAAGTTTGTGAAATTTTTTAATTGTTTTTAATTCAATTTATATTTAATGTGATTTGGAAAGATTAGGGTGCTTAATTTGTTTCATTAAAAATGACACTTAAAAGGAGAAATAAAGATTGAGGGTGGCCAAATACTTTTCACTGGGAGTCTATATATAAGCATATATATATATGTATGCATATATATATATATATATATATATATATATATATATATATATATATATATATATATATATATATATATATATATATATATATATATATATATATATATATATATATATAAGTAACCGGACATTGGCATGATGGTTAGAGTGTTCGCCAATGGCCCGGAAGACCTGGGTTCAATCCCAGGTCGAGTCATGCCAAAGACTCAAAAAAGGTACTTGATGCCTCCTTGTTTAACACTCAACATTATAAGGTACAGATCAAGGGTAAAGTGGAGCAATCCAGGGAAAGGAGTACCGCCCTTCCCTACACCTAGGTGTCGTAGCTCTTCGAAAAGGAGCCTTCTGATCGCCCTCGACTAAAGGGAGACAACTTTACTTACACTCACCCACCCACACACACACACATATATATATATATATATATATATATATATGTGCGTAGGTGTGCATATATATATATATATATATGGATATATATATTATGTGTGTATGTGAGTGTATATATATATATATATATATATATACGAGGATCATTAAATAGGTTTCCAGATTTTTTTCGTATGGGCACTTTTATTGATAGTACACACATGAAACTCTAGTCCCCCTTCGAAGTAATCTCCTCCGGCTGCAATGTACTTGTTGTAACGTTCCAACAACTTCTCGAAGGCCCTATCGAAGTCCTCTTGTATGAGCATGTCATTGACCTTCGTCACAGCCTCTTTCATCTCCTCAATTGTCTCATAACAACAGTCTCTGACCTTAGGGAATAACCAAAAGTCACAGGGAGCAAGGTCTCGACTATAGGGAGGCTGAGGAACTGTCTTGATGCTCATCTTGGTCAAATAGTCTGTGCCAAGGATGGAGTTGTGGACTGGTGCATTGTCCTGGCGGAAATGCCACTGAGCCGATTTGCAGTTTGCTGGAACTTATCTGAGAGAGTGTCCGGAAAACAAAGTTCTTTGAATTTGAGTATTTTTCTTTTTTGTTTTGTAGAAATGTTTCAGAGTCCATTTAATTGGGAGTCTTCTTAAAGGTTCTTTGCAGCAAAATTCTCGGTTGAATTTTCTTTCAGTTGTTTAACTTGGTAGAATTTCATTAGTCGACATTCGTTTAATTTTACTTTTATTTCTTGGGAAGCTCCATTCAAGAAGCGAGAGACGAAACACATCTGCTGGCTTAAGTTTTTCGTGCCTTCACATTTCGGTCCCCTAAGGGTCTGAATAGTACTTCTCGACAAAAAAGAGAAAGTCACGGCGAAATGAGTTCAAATCCTAGACCAAGCTAATTGCATTTCACATAGCACTAATACCCTTGGGAAAGGTATGAACCCAATTATTCTCCCTCCAGCTATGGGTGAATAGTCGGATAGACTGGGTTCTTCAGCTTTGGTGAGGCAACTAGTCTAGGAGAAAGAAAACTGTGAATTCAATCCTGTTAAACTCCGCTTAAAGATTGACCTTGTGTCATATCCTACCCGAGCGGAGGGGTTGGGTAAATATTGACAGCGAGGGAAAACTCTATAAAGCTGGTCTATTTGGCAGAATTGCTGTTAAGAAACCACTGTTGAAGAAGCCAAACTATATCAAAAGGCTTCAGAAGCCCCTGGGGCTCAAATATTAGACAATAGAGCAGTGGAATAAAAAGTGGAAGTCACTTTTTGGTGCTGCATTGACTGGTATTTCTTCTCCCTTTTCCACTCAGGCCAAATCAAGTGCCGCACGTGGTCGGATTGATTTTTTTCTTAGAAAACTTTTTTTTATAATATACAAACTGGCTCATTGGTCTTGTGAGTAGAGTGTTTGCCAATGGCCCGGAAGACCGGAGTTCAATCCCAGGTCGAGTCATACCAAAGACTCAAAAAATGGTACACCTCTTTGCTTAACACTGAGTTTTACACGACACATATCAAGGGTAAAGTGGATCAATCCAGGGAATGGAGTTGTACCCTCCTCTACACCTTGATGTAGCTATTGTAAAAGGAGTCTTCGGTCGCCAAATTATATATATATATATATATATGTGTGTGTGTGTGTTTTTCATAAATGTAAATAAAATGTTTTGTTGCGAATTGTTTTGGGGGAAAATTATTGCTGTGTTGCTAAAGTATTTATTTTGAGCCTATTCAAAATAGTATCAAATCAAACAGACTGCTTAAACAGAGTTCTGTCCTGAAATTTTTGGCGGTTGAAAAAATGCAAACCATGTGCAATTCACAGAAGAATGTGATGCGTATGGAGAAGCATTTTTAGGTAAGAAAATCTTTACAAATGAGCTTAACATATGAAGTGGAAACACTCTGAAGTTTGAGTAAAGAAAAAATTGGGGGCAGTGGTCATGAAAAAACATGTTGCCGACAGTCTTTTGTCTGAAAGAAATACAGCAGTCTAGCTTCATACCACATTAAAAGAAAAATTTTTTTTAGATGCTTCGACCAACAGAAAACTTGCAGGAATAAATGAGTTGAATGCCAAAGAGACTATTTCGAAGAAAATTATCGTTTTTTTCAGTGTTCATTTCTATCTTGGAAAATACAACTTCAGTCTCGATATTTTTAAGACGCCTCACTACGAAAAATCAGATGTATAAATATGTAGTTTTTTTTTTAATTCAATTTTTGTTGTATAGTGGCTCGTACCACGTGACTTCCGGTATTGCATAAGTATAAAAGACGCCGTTTCTCTTAAGCTAGAGAGACAGAAGCAGAAGCAGAGAGACAGCTCTGAAGGACGTCGGTCAGGCCAACAATTTTTCAATTATTATTATTTCATTTTCTATTTTTTATTTTTTGTAATATGTTCAGGAATATCTAGGAACTGATACGACAGGGCGCGGAAGCAAAATATAGAATGATTTTTTATACATTTTTTGTCAGATGAGTCCAATTTTTAAAAATACGTCATAAATCTAAATTTTCATGATTAGCTCTTTTATTCATGCACTTTGATGTTACCCAGGTAGCCCATCTCCGTTGCCCCGCTCCCAACTCTACAGTATCTAACTGTTACTCTTCAAAAATAGTCCATGTCTGGCACTAGGTCCACGGTAATGGGTTATATAATCCTAAATTCTCTTTTTATAAGTATATGAGTTGTAAACACATTTTGAAGATGACATTTTTTGCATACATTTAAATGCTTTCAAGTATTTCTATCTAATACAAATAATTCAATTAAGTATTAATCATTTGTTTGCACAACGTTAAATGGTTTGGTTTGGTTTGATGGGCATATCAACCCTTGTAGGTTATTCAATGCCAAATCCTCTTTATACATATGTATTAAATATATATGATTTGGTGTGGTTGGATTTTATGGCATATTAAATATTTTTGGCTATTTAATGCCAAATCCTCTTAAACACATTTTATAGATGGATACAGTTAAATGATCCAACAGTTCTATTTCTAACTATTCAATTCAGCATGAGACATTTGTTTGCACTCAGTTTAACTGTCAAACAGTTCTATTTGATCCATAGATAGGACCCTATCAAGTGCTAACCCTCCGGGTCAGAGTGGACTTGGGAGTATTACTAAAGCTTCACCCTCAGATTGTTTGATGTAATATCTAGGACACTCGTTGGCGGGGGGTGTTACCCCCTCTGCAGAGATGCAGTCGGTGTATTCTACAGCCCCAATTGAGTGAGCTGAGAGATTTTTTTAGTCTGTTTCAGTAAAAGTTAAAGGTTAAATACCTGTAAACCTACATCCTTAGAACCTGCTCGAAAGTGGAATAAAATGTGGGGGCGGGGCAGAGTTAATAATTCTTGAAAGGTCTTTGCATTTGTAGCGGAGCCGATAAGTATGTCGACCCCGCAAATGATTTAAGTTTAATGCGTGCGAGTAATGACAGCCAAAGACAATGAAGGAAACAAAGGCGAGGTAACAAATATAATAAAAGTGACAATTTATCGTCGTGTTTACAAGCGCGTGTGTAAAGTCCGTGGCGGTTGTATTTGATCTTCAGCTAGATGGGTGGTGTCGATGGCTGGTATGGAAGCTGAGGTCGGTCGAGTCGGAGGATGCAGTTGGATGATCCTTGCTGGCGGCTGAGGTCAGTCGAATCGTAGGATGCAGCTGGACGATTCTTGCGGGTGGCTGAGATCGGTCGAGTCGTAGAATGCAGCTGGATGATCGTAGCAGGAAGCTGAGGTCGGTCGAGTCGTTGAATGCAGCTGGACGATCTTTGCGGGTTGCTGAGATCGGTCGTGGTTGGTAAATCGATGTCCCGGTTTTGACAGTATGTTGGGTTAACGGTGGGGGGGGGAGATCTGATTGCTAGCCCGTACAGCGAGTCATACATAGGCTAGTTGTTGCAATGCTAGGGCAGTCCGTAACAGCGAGTCGTACGTGGACTGGATGCTGCATTGCTGGAGCATCGTGGTAGAAGTCGGTGTTGGCAGCTTGGTCATGTAGAGTCGAGCGAGTTGGTGACTAAGACTGAGCCATGTCTTAGTGCTACGGACCAAGTGAACGGACGGGGAAACTGTGGTTAAGGTTTGCCAGGCCTTAACACATACAAAGTCGAGCGAGCGAATCGGTGAAGCTAGGGCTTTGTCGTGCCTCAAGCTGTGTGGACGTATTATTGACGGTAGCTATGGCTTTGCCGTGCCAAAGCTGTGCGGACGAGTTGGGACAGTAGCTATGGCTGTGTCGCACCAAAGCTATGCGGACGATTCGGAGACGGTAGCTATAGCTTTGCCGCGCCAAAGCTGTGCGGACAGTCAGGACGGTCAGGACGGTAGCAATGGCTTTGCCGCATCAAAGCTGTGCGGACGATTCGGAGACGGTAGCTAAGGCTTTGCGGTGCCGAAGCTCTGCACTGTCGAGCGAACAGGCCAGGAGGCCGCGGCTAAGATTGGTGTTATCTTAGCGCTGCGCAGATAGCGAAGCGGTAGCTAAAGGCTAACTCGTGCCTTTAGCGCTTCCCAACCAAACGGATGAGCGGAACCAATGGAATTGTTAAGACCGGATGGTCTTAGAGTCTTCTTCGTGTTTGCCTCTGGGCCGTCTACTTCGACTGGTCGGTAAGGACCGTCAGAGATGCTCCAACCCGCAGAAGGTGACCTCTAATGGTCCTTAAAAGGACCTTTTGTGCATATCAATGTGATGGGAAAGGCAAAAAAAAAAATTTAAGGCAAAAAATATGTATTTGATAGGTGGGGGGAACGGAAGTTGAGTAGGTGCTTATTGATTGGCAAGAGAAATCACGTGGGGTCGTGAACAAAGATATATCATCGGGAATTTAAACCGTTAATTAAATAAGAGTAAAGCTACATAATGGTTTTCTTTCGGTGTCAATTTAAGAGAGAATCGAATCACGTGAAAAGGGACATGAATAGGGATTCTGACCAACGTGCGTGTCGTTCTTTTCTGATATCGGAAGACAACGTTTCAACCAATCGATATACAAAAGAATTTGAATACTAGGCGTGACTCAAAAATCAACTGAATCAATTTTTAGTTCAATTTTTAGAAGGAATCCAATCATATTTATACTTACTGTCAATAATTAGATCAGCAATATGTTTGAATACCGTACACACTCGTGTATCAGTCGATCTCGTGATTTATGATCAGAAAATTATTGATTTATGAAGCCAACGGTTGTTCCTAGTCGTTGCCATTATGTTTGAATACCCTACACACTCGTGTATCAGTCGATCTCGTGTATCGGTCGACCGTTGATTTATGATCAGAAAATCATTGATTTATGAAGCCAACGGTTGTTCCTAATCGTTGCCATTATGTTTGAATACCCAACACACTCGTGTATCAGTCGATCTCGTGTAGAGGTCGATTATTGAATTATGGTCCCAAAATCATTGATTTTAGAAGTAATTTTTGTAACCTTAGTTTACTTCTAGTCCTTAGTTTTATGATTGAATACTATACACACTAGTCTATGCGTCGATTGTTAATTCATGGTCACAAAATCATTACTTACTGGAATTAATTTTTGAGGCCGAGGACTTTCAATCCAACAACATTAGTACTCATAGAAGTTAGACCTTCAAAACACGACCAATATACATGGTAACATATAAATATTTTTACAAAATGACGGTGGTGTCCTCGTAGTATAATGGTTAAAGTGATGGACTGCGGAATTGTAGTAAGCGAGTTCGTACTCCAGTTGCGCTATTACGTTCACTTTCGGGCAAATACCCTTGGGAAAGGTATGAACCTCCTTATCCTCCCAGATATGGGTTAAATAGTACCACTACTGTTCTTCCAGGAGAATAGCTTTGGCATTAAATAACCTACAAAGGTTGATATGCAATTAAACGAAGAAACCAAACCAATAAAATGACTGTCAACGGGAAGTATCTCTTTTAACAAGTAAAATTACCTAAATATTTTTTTTTAAACAGTTGTTGTAGGGGAGATAATTCTCTGATATTTTTCTACGGGAAATAACTCGGTTATTACTTTTTCTCAACTTGATTATCTTCCAGTTTTAGAAAGCTTTTTAAAACAAATCTAATGGGAAGTGAATTCGATTCTCTCTGGGCGCTCCCTACAATGAGCCATGTGCCAGATTAAATTAATCATAGTAAGTACCTATATTAAACAAACTGATAACTTTTTAAATAGATTGAATGAAAATGAAAGAACGCAAAATTTGTAGAAAGTAGATGTTATAACGAAGAAAATAGTTAAGTTACCCTCTCTGTTATATTTAATGTAAAGTTGAACGAAGATACTGAAGGTTTTCAATTTAAAAGTTTAATAAAGGTTTGTTTGAAGGGTAACTTTTGTGCTGGTCGTCGTTGTAGGGAGAAAACAGTTAAAAGGGGATGAGCAGGCATTTGGCGTTCAGTAGTTCTAAGTCCCCAAGATTTTGGACTGAGGAATAAATGTCTTCAAAATAGATAAGCAGAATAGAGATGGAATAAGGCAGCTAGGTGTCTGTGCGAGATTTGCATTGCTACAGTCATAGCAAAGGTTTTGTTGCTGAATAAGGACAGGAATTATGTAGTCAGCCATAAGCGTAGTCCTATAGCAGTGGGAGAGAGAAGAATGATGATCTCCCACAGAATTATTAGGAATGGAATAGCTGAAATTCTGGGTTTTTAGCTGATTGGTTGAAAAATATAAAAGTATAACTTCAATGTTAATGCGATTTTGATCCGAAATTTCTAGAATGTTCTTATTCTGTGTTTTTGGGGTTGATTATTTTTAGGCAAAAAAATATGTATTCTATAGGCGCGGTGGGGGGGGGGGGAACGGAAGTTGAGTAGGTGCTCATTGATTCTATTTACCCAACCCCTCTGCTCGGGCAGGATATGACACAAAGTCAATTTTTAAGCGGAGTTTAACAGGACTGAATTCAGAGTTTTCCTTCTCCTAGACTTGTTGCCTCACCAACGCTGAAGAACCCAGTCTGTCCTACTATTTACCCATAACTGGAAGGAGAATAATTGGATTGATACCTTTCCCAAGGGTATTAGTACAATGTGAAATGCAATCAGTCAGGTCCAGGATTTGAACTCTAGTCGCCATGTCCATTGCATATTAGCATATATAACTGCTGGAAATCATCCCCCCCTAACTCACTTTTGGCCCGTTGTGTCTCTGTCACCTGAAGGAAATTGCTATTTTTAGTCCTTGAGTTTCAGAACTCAGGTGTAAAGTAATCCCATACGTATATATTGTAAGGTTCAACGGGTGAATAATAATTTTATTTACAAATGATAAAATATATTTTACTGATTATATTTTCTGAAAATTATCAAGTAAAGAAATATCTTTTTCTTGACAGTTATTAAACAAAAAAGAAAAATATTCTTGTGACAAATTATCTGAGTTTTATTCTTAAATATCCTTACAGGATAATTTAAAGTTTTCAAGTTATTTTTTTCACAGTCACCCAAGAAGACAGCAAGATGCGATCAAACCGGATAGCACACCCATTTCACTCAAACCAGACTAAAAATATTTAATTGTTCTTTATAGGAAGACATTTACGAATCAAATAATAAGACGAATAAAGTGTTTAATGTGTCCGCCAACACCCAGGAAAAATGTAAGAAAAATATTTACAATATTTACTTACTATAATTACTAATTTACTTACTAATGATTACTTATGACTATTATGATGACACCCACTCCATACTGTCACGTGCTAAAAGACTTGATAAACAGACAAAAAAAAATGATTCTAGAAGTGTTATAATAATTCATGCTCAATTCAAAAAATATACTTGACTTTATCTCTAATGGCCTAATGAGTTGAGTGTTCGCCAATGGTCCGAAAGACCGGGATTCGATTCATCCAAGGAAAAGAGTAGCGCCCTCCCCTACACCTCGGTGTAGTAGCTATTGAAAAGGGAGCCTTCGGGTCACCCTCGAGTAAGGTCGCCAACTTTACTTACTTATCTCTGTCTAGCTCTAGAAATCTAGCAGTAACTGTCTGGTCAAGCGAAAGGATAGAGAAATTTATCAAAGATAAAAGAGATTTAAAAAAGGGGGGTGGGAAAGCTAACTTTTGTGAACTGAAAGAGAAGCGTGTCTATATTTCTTAAAAAAAAACAAAAAAAAAAAAAACTAGTTCCCACGAAGTAATTTATTTCAAGAGAAATAAACTTTACAAAAACCGGCTTGGCATATTTTTCCCTATGTTTGTCGAAAACATTGAATTTAAAATAAGAAAAATAACATATATTCAAGTAACGACAAAAAAAGGGTATAAAGAAATATAACGACTAACTTGCTTGAAGCCATACCGTCAACTACTTATCATAAGTTTAACTTTTGTTAATGATAAAATACCTTTCTATGATATTTTATGTCAAAGTTCATTTTGAAACCAATTGAAAGGGTTTCTTCTTCTTCTTCTCTTCGTCTCCTTCTTGTGTCGAATCAACATGGACAACCGTGTTCTTCTAGTTTCCTGTGTAGACTTGTTGAAAACGAAGTTTACTATTTCTTTAAGAGAACTTCGAGTAGACCACCGTTTCTTCCTCTTAGATGAATATTTTTTGTTTCAACTCGAATGTTCTTCTGTTAAGACTACAGAGCCCTTTACCTCCTTTTCTGACCAGCCAACAGCTTCCTTTGTTGGAAAAAGTCCAATAATACAGCCGTTAGACCTAAGACTCAACTTTCGTTTGAAGGGGATAGCATATCAAAACTGCAATTAGCCTGCAGTAGGCTTATTGTTTCAACAAGTAACAATAAAAACCTTGTAAGGAAAAGAGGCTTAGCCTATAGCAGCTAAATAGGCCTATTTGCTCAAGCTACCTGGCTTAAGAAAAAACAGCCTAAAGTCGAAGGCGAATAAACTAGATCTCGCAAAGCAAAAGGAGCGAGCAAAGCAAGGCCTTCTGTTTGTGCTGGATAAAAAAAAAAGACTAAAGAAAAGAGCCTACCTTTGTGAGTTTCACTTAAATAACATTAGAGGCGGGGGCTAACAACGCAACTTCAAAACAGCCAATCAGCAGACATTAACTGCCGAATTTACAATTTTCAGCAGTGTGGCAAAATAAAATAAAATCGAAAAAACTCTCTTATCTCTGGAGAACTTGGTTCTCTGTCATCTAATGAGAGAGAGAAGGAGAAATTGAAATGAGTAGCGGTGGGAGATTAAAATGAATACAATAAGGTCAACGCACCAACTGTAACATAGTAAGTAAGTAAGTAAAGTTAGCGACCATAGTCGAGGGTGACCCGAAGGCTCCCTTTTCGATAGCTACTACACCAAGGTGTAGGGGAGGGCGCTACTCCATTCCCAGGATTGCTCCACTTTACCCTTGAACCGTACCTTATAATGCTGAGTGTTAAGCAAGGTGGTATCAAGTACCATTTTTAAAGTCTTTGGTATGACTCGACCTGGGATTGAACCCAGGTCTCCCGGGCCATTGGCGAACACTCTAACCGCTGGGCCAATGTCCCGGTTTAAACTGTAACATAACGGTAACAAATAGTATGTAAAGTTACCTACCAAATGTACGACTGTACTACCACATGCTCGGACGGTTTGGTTTCTTTGTTTAATGGCATGTCAACGTTTGTAGGTTATTTAATGCCTATGCCATTCTCCTCGAAGAACAGTAGTGGTACTATTTAACCCATAGCTGGGAGGATAAGGGGGTTCATACCTTTCCCAAGGGTATTTGCTCGAAAGTGAAGGTAATAGCGCGACTGGAATACGAACTCGCTTACTACGATTCCGCAGTCCATCGCTTTAACCATTACACCACGAGGACACCCTCCCGTGCTCGGACGGCTTGATAAAAGTATCGCTACGTCTTAAATAGTAGTCGGACCCTGTTATTACCTCGGTGTGGGAAAAAGTTGATAAACGCACGAAATGCTGTCTTAATTCTGTAACACGAAAGTTTATTTGTTACTAAACTTTGTTAGTAGTCGTCGAGAAAAAGAAAAAGTGTGAAAACTTAGTCGAACGCGTTAGCTGGAAAAAGAAAAACCACATGTCTTGAAGAGAGATAGATAGATAGATAGAGAGAGAAAGAGAGAGAGAGAGAGAGAGAGAGAGCAGACATAGACCTTAAATTTTCTTCCACGTTTCATCTTCTAATTTTCACACGTGTTTTCTCGCGGGGTCTGTTCTCCCTGCTGTGCATCCGGGCTCAACTTTTTGATCATCTTTACATCTTGGCTAATCTTCACTTGCGTCTTTACCTTTTCGCGTCTGTCTAACTCACTTTAAAACCTGAGTCGTCCGCCTACTTCCACCTGGTGTCGGAGGGAAGACCACATCCATTTCCGATGATTCCACAGCTGCACAGAAGATTTGGAACCTCCGGGTTTTTTCTTGTCATTCTTAATTACCATTGTCATTCACCCGTGACTGGCTGACCTACAACCAGCGCTTTATCCTGTGTCACTTAGTGGTCTACTGGCCTTTTCCGTTGACTCTATGTCTGCTTTTACGTCTTGTTATTTTTCTCACTCTTTCTTCTTCCCCGGAAATTAGCCTCTTGTTCTCTTTATAACTTGGACCAACCATGTCACGTTACAAATCATACTCCAGTTAAGTTAAACCAATATTTTTCCTATAACAAAATGTACACGACGACATGCAGGTACACGAATTATCTTTCGTCATTTTTTTTTAACAAATATCAACTCGGACAGACTCTTTTTAGATAAACAGAACCGCAACCAATTCCAATCTTTTGAATTTGATAAATAGTCTGGTTGATTGATTTTAACGACATATCAATCAGTCTGGGGTTATTCTATGCCAAAAGTTAAATTGTAGAAGACTGTCAGGTTTATTCTTATGTTTTTTCATGGGCCTTTGCTGGTTTTGAAAGTGAATTGTCTGCAGTGGTTTGTTGCTAAGTGAAATTAGGATCGTTTTTGAGGGGGACGTTTGCAGAGTGATGTTCAGTTTTACTGATATATTTTTTGGTATAATTTTATTTCCTTTAGGAAGGATAAGATGTAATCTCTGTTGATAATTTCAAATATGTCTCATGTTATTTGTATTGTCAAGGCGTTTTCTGATGGCAGCAAAAACACTTTATCCTTTTTGAATGTGTTTAACGGGTAAAGAATGTTTGATATGCAATACAAACTGGCTGGTTTTCTTGTTGAAGTATAAAAAGAGGGTTTTAGTCTTTTGTAACCGATACGTAATCGGGATATGGTGACTTGATACTTTTAAGACTTTCTGAAGCCTCGTTTTCATTCTTTTATGCTAGAATTTATTTAAAAGAGTTTGTGTATTTTAAGTAACAAATGGCTTGAGTAAGTTGATTTTAAGATTTATGTCTAGAGGTTAGGGAATCGCTTACCTATTTTGATTTTTTTGTAGGGTTGTGTCTTGAGCATTTTTTGTCCATGGTTGTTCGGTTTCAAATATTTCAATCGAATACAAATGATTTACATACAATTATATGGGTTCAAATAATCATTCTAATTCAATAATCTTTCGTTATATAAAGTAAGTAAATTTGTCTCCCTTTAGTCCAGGGCAACCAGAAGGCTCCCTTTTCAATAGCTACTACACCGGGGTGTAGAGGAGGGCGCTACTCCTTTTCCAGAATTGCTTCACTTTACCCTTGATATGTACCTTATATTGCTGAAGGAGGTATCAAGTACCATTTTTAAAGTCTTTGGTATGATGCGACCTGGGATCGAACCCAGGTCTCCCGGACCATTGGCGAACACTCTACCCACTAGGCCAATGAGTTGTTTTCGTTATATGGTTTCAAATAATTATGATAATGAGGATAATCGAATGCAGCAAACTTGTATAAAAAGAATACAAGAGTAGACACGAGTGGGTTGAGAATATTATCCACCGGGAATTGTGCAAGAAATGGAAATTTCACCTTACTACTAAATGGTATATGCGTAAACTAGAATCCAACCAGATGCGCAAAATTCGCTGGGATTTTCAGATCCCAACAGATCGCCTAATCCCGGCCAGAAAACCAGACCAAGTGATAATTAACAACAACAACAACAACAAAAAAGAGAGAGGAGAAATAATCTGCTGAAAAATGGAGTTTGCAGTCCGGCGAACCACGAAGTAAAAAGAGAAACGAGTACTTGGACCCTTTACAGGGAATTAAAAAAGTTATGGAACATTAAAGTGACGGTGATACTGTAACATAATGGCCAAGGGATTTCGTTTTATGCCTTTGGGTTTAGTTAGGCTGAGAACCTTTCGGCTCAGTGCATGGGTTAGTTAGGTGCAACATGAGCGCAGGTGTTCACGCGCGGGGGGGGGGAGATTTGTCATTCAGAGATGTCAAAATAAAAATCCCAGATAGAACTTGGGGATGTGAATGACGTCATGCACCTGAAGCGTGCGCGGAGGATTTTGGGGGATTTGAAAAAAGTCAGTTGAGTTGAGTTCTGCCTCAGAGGAAGAAGGTTGACTTTCACTCGCTCGCTCGCCGAGGCCTTGTGGCAGGTGTCGCACGTGGTTTGGGGGAGATGGAAAAGTCATTATAGAAAGATGGTATCTCTCTCCTTATGTCGAAAAACCTTTCAACTCAAAGGTAATAAAAAGTTTCGTACCTGAACTAAGAAGTCGTAAGTGTTTTTCGTGTTTCGGGATTCCTATGTTCTATGTATATATGTTATGAACATTCTATGTACATTTCACGTATTCATGTATGGGTATGTTACAATACCAATTATAATAGATACGTTCGGAACAGTCCCCAAAAGCTTGGTAAGGGGACTAGAAGAGCTGGAAATCGGAGGATGTGCCGATACCATTCAAACTACAGCATTACTAAGATCGGCCAGAATACTGAGAAGAGTCCTGGTGACCTGAGTAGACTTACTGTCATTTAGACTTCAGTGAAAGACCTTCCGCTCACGCCAATGAGAAAAACTCATCAGTAGTATATAGTAAAACAATTAGTAAAAAAAATTATCGCTTCAAGTAACTTTTCATATTTACCCAACCCCTCCGCTCGGGCAGGATATAACACAAGGTCAATTTTTAAGCAGAGTTTAACAGGTTTGAAATCAGAGTTTTCCTTCTCCTAGACTTCAAGTAACTTTTCTCAATACAACTTGCAGTTATAGAGTTTTAAATCATCATCATCATCATTATCATTATCATCATCAAGTCGCTCTGACAGCGCAGATTTTCCTGATTCTCTCTCTCTCTATCCGTCCCTATCATCCATCGTTCCTGCTAGGTCTTCCAAATTACATCCTGTATCCGCACAGAGCTATTGTTAATAAATTCTTGCTCCGTCGGCCTACACTGGCACATCCATTTGTTTGGGGTCCAAAGAGATGTGATACCGAGAAACCTAGTCAGGTAGATGTTTTAAAAAATAAGTAAAGTTGACGATGGTTGTCGAGTGCGACCAGAAGGCTCCCTTTTCAATAGCTACTACACCGAGGTGTACGGAAGAGCACTACTCCTTTCACTTTACCCTTGGCACGTACCTTACATTGCAGAGTGTTAAGCAAGGAGGTATTAAGTACCATTTTAAAAGGCTTTGGTATGATGCGGCCATTGGCGAACACTCTATCCACCAGCCAATGAACTGCTAATCGAAGGGAAAATTATTAAAATAGAAATAATTAGGATACATTTTTGAATGAAAAATCGGTACTTTACAAAAGCGAGAAAATATATTTAGATTTTTATCGGCTAATACGCCTAGTGAGTAGAGTGTTCGCGAATGGTTCAGGAGATCGGGGTTCAATCCCAGATCGAGTCATACCAAAGACTCAAAAAATGGAAACTGATACCTCCTTGCTTAACAATCAGCGTTATAAAGTACGTATCAAGGGTAAAGTGGAGCAATCCAGGGGAAGGAGTAGCACCCTTTCTTACACCTCGGTGTAGTAGCAATGGAAAAGGGAGCCTTTGAGTCGCCCTCGACAACGGTCGCCAACTTTACTTAATCGCAAAAGAAGGAAAGATGGTGTTTTAGAATTGTTTTCACAAAACCAAGGTGTTGACAAATTAAAGGGAAAGAAATATATGATTTTTTTCTTTGTAGAAAAGAAAAATGTCAAAAAGTACGATTCAATTGTTCTCAGTGCTTGTCGAAAGGACAGTTATCTGTCGTCGGCGGACAGGTCACTGAGGGTCACTGTTGATAGAGTGACAGACTAATATGAAATTGACTGGAGTTCGCTGGTTTGGGAAATTATACATTTTTTTTTCTAAATTCTAAAAGCTTGGGAAAGTTTTTTTTTCTTCAAATTGTTTTGCAAATTTACGTTTTGTGACGCTCTTATCACGTGTCAGAAATAACAGCCTACTGGAAGGAGTGGAAACTGGTAAAAAAATGAAAGGGGTGAGATGAAATATCTAACTCTTTAGTGAAAGTAAGAAGAAGCCGATGTTATATTCTGAGTTGTGGGCGAGAAATGCGTATGGTTGCAAAACAAAGAACGTATAGATACTCACAATAACACAGTAATGATGTTATAGAAAATTTTTTATAAATAGATTAAGTACAGAGAGTAGAATGGAGAAATATGTTCACAGTTAAAGAATGAATTCAGTGGTAGTAGTTACAAAGTTCATGTACTGTACTTGTCTCGTGGTGAAGGGATGGTTTTCTCGGAATTAGGACAGCGTTGGTAGCGGCGGCGATCGTTTGATGTATCGGATGACAGGCGCCGGACGGTGGCGAAGAATCTTTAACACGGGTCGTGTGAAAGAACAAGTCTGACTGATAATTATTTGGTCCGTCTATTTATATATTTTCTGTAGGCTCAGAAACGGCAATTTTTGTGCCCCGCGGGAAGCGTTCCGATTGGATATTTATTAATGTATTTTTTTTTGTTAATTTATCGCAAAGGGAAGTTCTGCGCGGAGCCCATGCGTGAGCGACTAACTTTTCATTTTGAGTTGAGAACTCGAAGTGTTAACTTCCGTTTTTTTTTTCTTTTCTTCTTTTCTTTCTTTTTGTTTTTTCAAATCAAGACAAAATCTCGTCTTGTAACAGCTCCCCTAGATCTTACCATGATTTGAGGTTGCTATGTTGTTAGTGCTTGCTTGCGTGTGTGTTTTTGTTTGTGCTGATCGCTATCTGTTCCAGGTAAACCGGTGTCAGTGGTCGCTATGTGTGCTTGAGTATGAGGGGGGTGAAAATATGGGCACCTGTTGCCCTTAAAGCATACGCGGCCTCGTAAAAAGTTTTTGCACATTGCTTGTTGGCTGGGTTGGCCAGCGCTTCTTTGTGCCCGGTTGTGCTTCATGTTGTAGGTGGGGGCGGTTCGACTTTTCCAGTCAACAATGGATGGGTTCCGCCTGTGGGTTTGCCGCAGTTGCTTGTTCAGATCCAGCAACTGTAGCTGTACGTCGGCTAGTATCTTGTCACTTTCAAGGCTACGAGGTTTGTCAGAGTGTGTAGGTTGGCTCGCCATCAGCGCAGTGGTTTCAGCGGCGGTGGTGATGTCCGTTTTCATACCACGATCAAGATAGCGTTGCGCATCGCTGGCTATACCACCCGCTGAGTAGTGTCTGTCCATAGTTTTGACGAGGTGTGGATAGATGTTAGGTGTCCATGCCTTGATCTTTTCACTCATGAGCATGGCCCCCATTAGGGAAAACGCAGTTTCGGCCGTCATCTCAGCATTTTGTCTGTCCGACTTGAATTTTGCCGTGATGTGGACTGTGGCCTCTCGGATTGTGTTTTCAAGTCGGCCTGCAAAATCAGTGAGTTTCTCTCCCTCGTGTCGCTGAAGGTCCCATGCTCGGCTTAGGTACTGAAAGTTTGTCATTTGGCTCCCATGGGTGGATATAAGGTAAGCCTTTAGTTCCTCGAACGTGGACGTGGGCTGTCTTGAGTCCTCCATCTGCTGGAAGATGCCTTCGTTCAGTAGTTGCTTTGCCAGCTTGACAAACTCCTTCTCCATTGCAGGATATTCCCTTAATTCTGGCTTAACATGTATGGTGTAAGCCTTATTAAGGTCGGTAATGAAGCGGTTTACATCGCTGCCCGGTTCGAAGGTCCGGATGGATTTTGTGGCGTCCCGAAGTGACTGCTGTCGCAATAGAAGCTCATAGTTTGTGGTGTGTTGTTGCAATGTGTGCGATCGATCGTGCGCGGTAGTTTGCAGAGCAGTTAAAAGTTCGTGGAGGTCTGTTTTCAGTTCACTAATGATTAATTGTGCTTGCGGGTTATCTGCCGGCTCCATGTCAATTTTCGTTTGGAGAATCGCTGCTTTTTGCTGTTTTATAAGTTCCAAGATTTCTGATCGAGAAAGGCCGGAGTATTCCATACTTGTTTTGCTGCACGCTTGACACCAGTGTTATATTCTGAGTTGTGGGCGAGAAATGTGTATGGTTGCAAAACAAAGAACGTATAGATACTCACAATAACACAGTAATGATGTTATAGAAAAATTTTTTATAAATAGATTAAGTACAGAGAGTAGAATGGAGAAATATGTTCACAGTTAAAGAATGAATTCAGTGGTAGTAGTTACAAAGTTCATGTACTGTACTTGTCTCGTGGTGAAGGGATGGTTTTCTCGGAATTAGGACAGCGTTGGTAGCGGCGGCGATCGTTTGATGTATCGGATGACAGGCGCCGGACGGTGGCGAAGAATCTTTAACACGGGTCGTGTGAAAGAACAAGTCTGACTGATAATTATTTGGTCCGTCTATTTATATATTTTCTGTAGGCTCAGAAACGGCAATTTTTGTGCCCCGCGGGAAGCGTTCCGATTGGATATTTATTAATGTATTTTTTTTGTTAATTTATCGCAAAGGGAAGTTCTGCGCGGAGCCCATGCGTGAGCGACTAACTTTTCATTTTGAGTTGAGAACTCGAAGTGTTAACTTCCGTTTTTTTTTCTTTTCTTCTTTTCTTTCTTTTTGTTTTTTCAAATCAAGGCAAGATCTCGTCTTGTAACACCGATCACTGAGGGTGGAAACGGAGGGAGGAGCTGGAACCAATTATTTGATTCCAAAGAAGAAGAAAATTGATGTTATTAATATGACTCAAACCACCACGCCAAAATGGAAACCGAATTACATATAAACCGACATTTTTTACTCGCTAAACAGATCCGTGGAAAACAGTAACGAGACTTCACGCTGTTCCGAGAGGAGGGCGTGGCAAGGAACAGATGGCCGAGTGTGATACGACGTGTTGTTAAATAATTGATATGTAAAAATCAAAATTTACGAAACATATGAAAATCTATATATATATATATATATATATGTATAACCCTAACCCTAACCCTTTGGCCAATCAACTCTGGTGTATTGACTTCCTTACTCCTCCCACACCTCTCATCATCCCTCACAGATTCCCTGCTTTCCTTGAATCTCTTATGCCACTCAAAAACTCATGCTCGATTCATGCAAGATGGTCAAAAAGCAGTCTGAAGCATTTCATACATTTCTGTGGCGTTTTTTCCAAGTTGAAAACAGAATTCTATTGCATATCGTTCTTCTAAAGTGTCCTCACGTTCAGATTGCATTTTTGAAATTCACCAGCTGTGACACTCAGGCTTTAGTAGGGTGTATTCCAATTGCTGCTGTAGTTGTTCATTTGAAGCTGAAATCATAAAAATTGGTCAGTCATCTCATAAGATGTATTGCAATAACATACTGAGTGTTCAAGAATCTACGACAATTTTAAATGCCTGTACAAAAAAAGTCAGGAAACATATTGAATGCGCCATGTATCTTTTTGTTCAAGGCTTAAATTGACCTAAAAAGCTGGTTGATTGTTCCTAAAGGCCAGTTAAGTGTGAGACAATTGTTTTTGATTTTAAATGTCTGCGAATTTATTCAATTTTTCGGTTGTCAACTAACTTCATCGATCGTAATGATGAAACAGGTCATTTCGTAAAACATATTTTTCTAGTTCTTATCTTAAAGGTCAATGTCAAAAAGGAGATTTAATTTTGCTCCACCCTAAATAAAGGTGAGCTGGGCATGACTCATCCAGTCAGGTGAGGCTGAGAATTTTTAGTTCAACCCCATTGCTCTAAACTTGTTCCATTAGTCATAGCATCTACAAAAGATTTTTCCTATACCTCTAAGATATAATCCTGAACTAGGATTGGCTGACCAATAGGAATATAACTCCTCATTGTTTTTTAGTTCAGATATTGATCTATAAAAATAGAATGGTAAAACGAATCATCAGAGAGGATGAGAAAAGGGACCAAGAAGAAACTCAAGATTGCCAAAGAAGCATCTCTTCCATTCTAGACCCGAGGCTCGCCGAACAACCTTTAGACTTAACAAAAATTCAAAGTCCCAGACTTTAGAGACATTAGTGTCATCCTAACCGCATCTCATCGTCACTCTTCCTCTCTCGATGTTCTTTCTTCTTCTTTTTGCTTGACTTCTGGGGCTGCCACTTCGAATTGCGGATAGCTGATAAACTGAGACCCGTAACGGGAACCTTTACTAGACTCCGAATACTAAGAATTTAACTTACTCCTAAATCATACTAGAGGCATGACTAATTAGCTGCCGGGGGGGTTGATGAATATAATGATTTCAGAGACTGCATACAGTGTATCACAAAAGTGAGTACACCCCTCATATATCTGCAGATATTTAAGTATATTCTATTCATGGGACAACACTGACAAAATGACACTTTCACACAATGAAAAGTAGTCTGTGTGCAGCTTATATAACAGGGTTAATTTATTTTCCCCTCAAAATATAACTATTAAAAGCTAAACCTCTGCCAACAAAAGTGAGTAAACCCTAAGAAACGACACCCCAAAATGTCCAAATTGAGTACTGCTTGTCATTTTCCCTCCAAAATGTCATGTGACTCATAAGTGTTACTAGGCCCATGTGTCACTTGGCCCATGTGTACATAGGGAGCAGGTGTGTTCAAATTTGAAGTGCAGCTTTCACACTCTCACATACTGGTAACTGAAAGTTCCAACATGGCACCACATAGCAAAGAACTCTCTGAGGATCTTAAAAGACGTATTATTGCGCTACAAGAAGATTGCCAACACCCTGAAACTGAGCTGCAGCACAGTGGCTCAGATCATTGAGCGTTTTAAAAGAACGGGGTCCACTCAGAACAGGCCTCGGGTAGGTCGTCCAAAGAAGCTGAGCGCACGTGCTGAGCGTCATATCCAAATGCTTTCATTGAAAGATTGGCGTAGAAGAGCTGTCAGCATTGCTGCAGAGATTGAAGAGGTGGAGGTCAGCCTGTTAGTGCTCTGACCATACTCCGCACTCTACATCAAATTGGTGTGCATGGCTGTCACCCTAGGAGGAAGCCTCTTCTGATGACGATATACAAGAAAGCCCGCAAACAGTTTGCTGAATACATGTCAACAAAGCACATGGATTACTGGAACCATGTCTTATGGTCTGATGAAATGAAGATTAATTTGTTTGGTTCCAATGGCTTCAAGCATGTGTGGCGTTGACCAGGTGGGGAGTACAAAGATAAGTGTGTCATGCCTACAGTCAAGCATGGTGGTGGGAATGTCATGGTCTGGGGCTGCATGAGTGCTGCAGGTGTTGGAGAGTTACATTTCATTGAGGGAAACATGAACTCAAACATGCACTGCGAAATACTGCAGCAGAGCATGATCCCCTCCCTCCAGAAACTGGGTCGCAGGGCAGTGTTCCAGCATGACAATGACACCAAACACACCTCCAAGACGACCACTGCTTTGCTAAAGAGGCTGAGGGTAAAGGTGATGGACTGGCCAAGCAGACTTGAACCCAATAGAACATCTTTGGGGGATACTCAAGCGGAGGGTGGAGGTGCGCAAAGTCTCAAATATCCGCCAACTCCGCGACGTTGTCATGGAGGAGTGGAAGAACATTCCAGTGGCTACCTGTAAAGCTCTGGTAAACTCCATGCCCAAGAGAGTAAAGGCAGTTCTGGATAATGATGGTGGCCACACAAAATATTGATTGTTGACATGGTGTATGTTAATATTGACAACTTTCCCTAAGAGGTGTACTCACTTTTGTTGACAGGGGTTTAGCTTTTAATGGCTATATTTTGAGTTATTTTGAGTGGAAAATAAATCAACTCTGTTATATAAGCTGCACACAGACTACTTTTCATTGCTTCAAAGTATCATTTTGTCAGTATTATCCCATAAAGGGATATACTTAAATATCTGCAAAAATGTGAGGGGTGTACTCACTTTTGAGATACACTGTATTTATGAAAACTTTTGTTTTTGTTATAAATCGGTGTCTCGTTCTTTGTTGGCGTCTGGATTATTTTTTTCCTTCATTGTGCGGTCTCATCCGTCGACTGTCCAATTGGTGACTTCGTTACCGACTGATTTGTCTTCCTAATCAACAAAACATAACGTGTGAGTATAAACAGACCAGTTTTGAATTCGAGTGACGCAGCCAGCCGAGAAGCTAGAAAGAAACGGCTAGAGCCGGTACAGAAAAACGTCACTTAAGAGTTCGTCCTTGCTTCTCCAGTTGTGTCCCGAATATGGCAGCAAATATTTCTATCTATTACAAATAATTTTCAAAAAGATCTTTTTGACCCAAAAATGTATACACAGATGTGTGGTTTCAAGTATTCCTATCTAATACTAATAATTATATGGTTTCGAGTAATTATTTCTAGTAAATAATAGTCATTTGTCTGCACACAGTTCTATGGTTTCAGGTAATCAATAATAATCCAAGTAAACAATTTTACCTTCAAGTAATTATTCTTAATACAAATAATTTACAATTATATGGTTTCAAGTATTCCTACCTAATACAAATAATTTGCACACTGTTGTATTGTTTTATATATCCCAATCTAATACAAATAATTATATGGTTTGAAATAACAATTTCTGTTGGGTGGTTGGTTGGTTTTAAGGCGTATCAACCCTTTTTAGGTCAATTAACGCCGAATTATGCCATTTTGATAAAACTTTCAAACAATTCAGTTTAGTATAAGTATAGATTTTTGTTTACATACAGTTGAATAGCAAAAGCTCTATTTCAAACAATTCATTTTAGCTTAAGTACGCAGTTTAAACACACAGTTAAATGTAAAACAGTTCTATTTCAAATAATTCATTTTAGTGTAATTACACGGTTTAGTTCTGTTTGACCCACTGATAGGACCCTATTAGGTGCTACCACTCCGAGCCAGAAGCGATGACAATGAAGGGGTACTCTGCATTTCCCAAAGGCCCGGCATTACTGGAACCTCATCATCAGATTGTTTAATTCTATATCCAGGACACAGAACTGAAGTCTCATAATTGTATGCAGCTTAGTGTCACATTTTACGATATCCCCTTTTTTGGTGGGTTGGAGTATTATCCCTCTGCAGGGGACACATCATATTCTAAGCTTAATCGACACGAGGCTGTGCCTGAGTAGAGAAATGTCGTCAAAATGCAAAACAACAAGAACTAAAAGTTGAACATTTTTTTATTTTATCTTAGACGGGACCAGTCTCGTTCAAAAGTGTCCGGACACCACCATTTGTTCCGTCAACGGAAAGCCAATCATTTCCTTCGGTGATTTTTTTTATAAAGATATACACCTAGTATTACTTCGGTTGGAGCTCCCTGTGTCGTTGTGGCTAACATGATAGTTTTATTACTTATCGTATGCACCTCGTATTTGCAACCTTTGAAAACAGGCTCTTTTATAAAATATTTTTTTCCTTAGGACAACACTTCAGATGGTTTGTTTGATTTCTTTCTTTAATGGCATATCAACTTTCGTTAATTATTTAATGCCAAAGTTATTCTTGCAGAAGGACAGTATTTTACCCATAGCTGAGGGGTGGGAATTAGGAGATTTATACTTTTCCGAGAGTATTTGCCCGAAAGTGAACATAATAGCGCGACTGGAGTTCGAACTTGCTTGCTACGATGGTGCAGTCCAGAACGTTAGCCACTACATTACATGGATTCCCAACCTCAGAAATTGGAATTAGTTAAGTTAACGATAGGATAGTGAAAACCAACGACCGGCCTTTTTTAGGCATTGTGCCATATTTTAAAATCTTATTCTATAAATACCGTATATCGTATACATTTCTGATTGTGACACCAATTTAGAATAGTTACCGAAAAAACAAAAACAAAACCCCCCTAAAAAAAATCAAACCCTTAAGCAAAAGAAATTGTGAATTTTTTGTTAGCCTTGTAGCAGAAAGAAACTTGAATTTTTGTTTGGCGCGTAATTTAATTTGACCGTTAGAGTCGCTGAACATTTTCACCCAATCAGGATGATTTGTCCTTTTTAGCCCGAACCATATTTCCTAGCAGCACCAAAAAATGAAGAAAGCCCGCGAATCTCTCTCTCTCTCTCAGAAATCCTAAGTGGGAACGGACGTCTATTCGTCTGCTCCTGAACAGAGTAGCAGCATCATACACTATGAGGAGAGCCATCTAGTTTATGGACCCCTTGGGTCTATTCTTCTAGACCAAGGGATCCTAGTTAAAAACAAATTAGATGATACACTCTAACAACTTCCTACCTTCTTTCTTTACTACGAGGCTCGCAGCATACCAGCGTAAACCCCTTACTTCATGCTGCCATCAAAACCTTGATTCAAAAACCTAACGACATCTTCGTTCTTCTTCACTATCTTTATTTTCCATCAACATTTAGCGAGGAGATAACAACCAACGAAATACCAACGCTACCAACGAAATACCAACGCAACCAATGTAATACCAACATAACCAACGTCAAAACCAACTTAAACCTTAAACCAAAAACCCAATAATAATAAAAATAATGTTATCCCCATCGCTATAGTCTTCACTAAAAGTTGACATTCTCATTCTAAAACTACATAACTGTTTTTAAAGTACCTATAGGAACCTCAACTGAGATAAAAGTGGCTTAATGTGGCAAGCATTTTGTAGGAAGCGAAACTTTCACGGGCTGTGCGCAAAAATTGCTTAGTCCCGTCGGCATTTCTCTTTAGGAGCGCCTCAAGCACAAAGTAATTAATCCAGCCTTTACTCCCTTTCAGGAGGGGAAACAGGTGCTGTCTGGGAGGAAGTCTCCACCCCACTAGAAATTTGCGAATTATTTTTTTACCCTCGCAGTACGATTACTTAATTGTTTTTAACAGTTTGAACATTGCAGTTTTAGTGTAAACAGCGGCTCCTTTGTAAAATCGTATCAAAACAATATTTTTCAAATCGGACAAATTGCTTGTGTAGACGTAAGGTTTGGTTTGGTTTGGTTTGGTTTCTTTGTTTAATGGCATATCAACTCTTTGTAGGTTGTTTAATGCCAAAGCCATTCTCCTAGAAGAACAGTAGTGGTGCTATTTAACCCATAGCTGGGAGGATAAGGGGGTTCATACCTTTCCCACGGGTATTTACCCGAAAGTGAACGTAATAGCACGACTGGAGTACGAACTCGCGTACTACGTTTCCGCAGTCCATCGCTTTAACCATTACACCACGAGGAGGACCCCCCCGGTGTGTAGGCGTAAGTCGTCAGAATGAGAAGCAATAACAATCAGTGACGAAAGACATTTTTTTTTTAATTTTCAAGACGGGACTCGTTTGGATTCTAATTGTCGGAAATTGGGCACCTCTGGTGGTGTAACGGTTAGCAAGCTGGACTAGCAAACCTACACGAGTGAGTTGGAGTCTCATTGGGCGCCCCATTCATTCAGCCTTGTGCCACATCGAAGCAAAGAGCTTTGTAAATTACTAATTGTCGGAAATTCTAACTTCATCAGCTTTGTAGACTCGTATCAACACTTGTGTTTCGTATAGTAATTTATAAAGCTCTTAGCTCCGATGTGGCACAAGGCCGAATGAATGGGGCGCCCAATGAGACTCGAACTCATTCGTGTAGGTTTGCTATTTGTGTTTTTCGTATATCTGGTATTGGAGCTTTAATTTTAATATTCATATTATTTTTATTAATAATAATCTTACCAATTATTAAAAATTTTTTAATGTTCAAATCTAACAGCGACGATTTCATATCTAAACTTGATATATTTCGCACCATTTTTGTTGTTGTTGTTGTTTTTAATAATCTTGGACTTAATTTTTCCCTGGTTCGGCACTATGGCAAGCCATAAGGTAAGTTTAATTTAAAAAGAAATAATTTTCTTTTTGAAAAAAGAAAAGAAGAAACATATCTTTAAGGCGGTGATTTTGTACCATTTTTAATGTTGCTATTGCTATTGTTTGTCTTTCTTTAAAAAAAAAACAACAACGAATAATTTTAAAAGATCTTTCCGAATTTTTGAAATATTTGCTTTCTACAATTTTACCTTGTTAGATCTATTGGATTTTTTTTTCTTAAGTAGAAACAAAACACGACCATGACAGTCCACCACACCATTAAGGCCAGTTTTGTGTTTTATTCCGTAAGTTTTTTAATGTGAGTTTATTGTTGAAAAGAGATGGTTGAAATCTTTCTTTTGCACATAAAAATAAAACTATAGTTTCTTCTTTTTTTTTTTTTTATCCCCAGTAATTACTGCCTTCCGTAGTTATTGTCTATCGCACCACGTTTTTGACCAAGTAAACCTCTGGCCGGCTTGGGTAGGATTTGAAACCGCTATCTTCTGATTATGCTCACCTGGAACCGTAGAGACTCAACGCCTCTACTGCGAGCAATATTGAACAAGTCCTGGCGGCAACACCCCACAAGGCACCAACTATACGGTCACCTGCCTCTCATCACGAAAACTATCCAAGTTAGACGAACCAAACATGCAGGACACTGCTGGAGAAGCAAGGACGAGCTCATAAGTGATGTACTCCTATGGACCCCCGCATATGGCCGGGCAAAAGCAGGACGACCAGCTCGAACATACATTCAGCAGCTATGTGAGGATACGGGATTTAGTCCTGAAGACCTGCCAGAGGCGATGAACGATCGGGAGGAGTGGCGAGAGAGGGCCAGGATATCCGTGCTAGCAGCACGACATGATGATTCTTATTATCAGAGATATATTTCCTTATAATATCAAAGCATTACGTTAAAAAAAAAAAACCCGGTCCCAGTGGTGTTGTAGACTGTGAAGAAAATCAGTGTTTGTCCCAGAAATAGGAAAAAATATTCTTTATAAAGGATGACGTCGTATAGGGTTTTTATTTTCTAAGCTTGGCTCAGTTTATCACAAAGCCAGAATTATGTGATACTTTGTAAGAATTTAACTCGCTAACAATAATTGATAAGCCCAACTTATAAACCATTACTTCACACGAGGCTTTGAAATTACAAAAGTTTTCTTAGAAAAGTTGACAGGCCTTGGGTTGCTTCCAGTACCTGTTGAAAAATCCCTGAAATTGTCTTAAAAAATAAAGTATTTTTTACCCATGTAAATCGCAAAATAGAATTCCAAATTAAAACACAACATTCTGACGTCACACTTTATTGTGTACATTTCTGAACAAACACCAATTCTAAACAAGTGCTGAAAAAGTCTCTCACTTCATTTAACCTTGTGCCAAACCAAACGAGACATAGTACTGATTTAAGTTGTTTAATTGAGGGTTTTTTTTTTTTTTTTTGCGTTCGAAGAATATATTCACGTAGAAAAACAATACACCAGGACGAAGTTATCAATTATTAATAATTAGCTTTGTGGTGATATATGGCCGGAAGCAGGGAGGGAGGGCACCCAGTGTGAATCGAACTCATTACTGGGAAATGAATATCTGCAATAAAAAAAACACAAATTCTTCTCGTTTTGATTGCCATTTAATTGTCAGTTAATTTAATTAGTTTTATTTTATTTTATTTTTCTCAGATTGCTTTTTCATCTTCATCGTCTTTCGTTTTTATTCAAGACGAAAAATTTATGACACAAAAAAAGAAAAAAAAAAGCGTTTACGTAGAACCCAGCTGATCATTTTAACGTTTATCAGGATCATCATGGGAATAAATTTTTACTATTACACCCGTCTCTCTTTGTATTTTTTTTATATGGTTTAAATGAATCTGACCTTCCAAATTGCCGGAAATTATTCGTTTTTTGTTATTCCCTCAACTCAAGCCGACAGTATAAGAATATAGAGTTCTCAGATGAGGGGAGCACAGAAAATGAGTTATTTACGACTGTTTTGAGAGTCAGATTGGTTCATAACCTCAACCCTAAACCTAATTCCGTCCTTACTTCTTGGTCATTGGCCAGTTGTATACTGGTCAGCAGCATGCACGCAACTACAAAACACAGTTGGAGACAGTAGCAGGAAGAATTCGGCTAGAGATTTGAAAAAAATTAACAAGAATATAAACCTTTTTTTTGCAGGTCGATAAAATGACAAATATGTCGCTTTGCCTGCAAAACGGTGACTATCCAAAACAGCTCGTTGGCGACAATTAGTGAATTTGAGAAAAAAAAAAATTAGAATCTCGGGATCTACATAAAGAGCATAAAATGACGGGGATGAAATAGGTGTAACAGTAAAATAAAACTGATGTTTTTTTTTTTTTTTTTTTTTTTTTTTTTGCAATTCATTTAATATACTATATCGTTTTGTGGAGTTCTTGGAGATTGGTTATCCAAAGAATTCCGCGTTTTTTTTTTGTTTTTTTTAAAGTTTTATTGCTGCACCATTTTATGAGTTCTTCACTCTTAAATACTAAAGCTTTCTTTCTTCAAGTTTTTTTTTTCTACGCTTATTTTTTGAGAAAGTTCATTTCTAACCTTATCACATGAGAGAACGTATTAGCCAATTTCTTCGGATCTAAAACATGAATCTGATTAAGAGTATCTTCCATGTCCGCCAAACAGGTGCCCTCTAGCATTCCCAGAGTGCCGACCAACTGCATCGCCTGGGGTCCACCAGCTTCCAAAATGGATTTTAAGTTCATGTGACATTGATAGAGTTTATGTTTGCGGTCGACCTGTCGTTGGAATCGTGGTTTTGTTCGAGCTGGGTCGTCATCTTTGTATACAGGAGAGATGGTTTCCAGATGTTGGGATATATCAGAAGAGAATAAGAATGGTTTGAAGATGCTTGTCTTTGGATTTGGCGTAGCCGTGAACCAATGGCAGCAGACAGTCGTACTGGACGCCCCTTGTGGATTTAGAACGGAAATTTGGCTGCCGGCTGTCACAAACTGGTTTTTAATTACGTCAATCCCAATGTCTTTCTTTCGCAAGTGTTGAAAAGCTGTCGAAGGTTTGATAGTTTCTGGAAAGAAAGAAAAAAAAAAGAATAAACAGAAAATCTGTCAAATATCTGTCAAGAACTTATGAAATAAAGAATTGTTTTAATTTAAATCATTCACACGATTCAGACTACTGTCTGCATCTTGGTTAGTGATAACATTTCGGTCGCTGTATCCTCCTGAATACTTCAGATGCCTTTTGTGGTTGTAGTAATCAATATACTTTATTCTTTATGAGCAGAACTCATGGAAATTCCATGGTAGGTTAATATCTATATCTATATCTATATATATATATATATATAAAATGGAGATTATAAGTCTGTATATCTGTAACCGAAACAAAAGCATTCCAACGTCTAAAATGAAACGCAGCGGTTTTACCGATACTGCTATATGGATGCACAACATGGACGCTAACTAAACGGCTGAAGAAGAAACTAGACGGCAATTACACAAGAATGTTGAGAGCAATATTGAACAAGTCCTGGCGACAACACCCCACAAGACACCAACTATACGGCCACTTGCTTCCCATCACGAAAACTATACAAGTTAGACGAACCAGACATGCAGGACACTGCTGGAGAAGCAAGGACGAGCTCATAAGTGATGTACTCCTATGGACCCCCACATATGGCCGAGCAAAATCAGGACGACCAGCTCGAACATACATTCAGCAGCTATGTGAGAATACAGGATGTAGCCCTGAAAACCTGCCAGAGGCGATGAATGATAGGGAGAAGTAGCGAGAGAGGGTCAGGATATCCGTGCTAGCGGCACGACATGATGATGATAGCTATATATCTTATGAGATGACTGGCCAATTTTTATGATTTCTGGTTCAAATCAACACCTACAGCAGCAATTGGAATACACCCTACTAAAGCCTGATTGTCACAGCTGGTGAATTTCAAAAATGCAATCTGGATGTGAGGACACTTTAGAAGAACAATATGCAATAAAATTCTGTTTTAAACTTGGAAAAAATGATGCCACAGAAACGTATGGAATGCTTCAGGCTGCTTTTGGACCATCTTGCATGAATTGAGCATCAGTTTTTGAGGGGCATAAGAGATTCAAGGAAGGCAGGCAGTCTGTGAGGGATGATGAGAGGTGTGGGAGAAGTAAGGAAGTCAATACACCACAGTTGTTTAGCTAAAGGGTTAGGCTTAGGGTTACTATGTTGAGGTTTTAAGGGAGTTTAGGAAGAGATTCTGTCGGAAGAGGACAGCACTCTTCAAATCGGGTCAGTTGCATTTCTACCAGGACAATGCACCAGTCCACAACTCCATCCTTGTCACAAACTATTTGACCAAGATGGGCATCAAGACAGTTCCTCACCCTCCCTAGAGTCTAGACCTTGCTCCCTGTGACTTTTGGTTATTCCCTAAGCTCAGAGGCTATCATTATGAGACAATGTAGTCATTATCGTCGTAGGAAGTGGACACGGCGACACAAGTTCAAATCCTGGATGAGACTGATTGCATTTCACATAGCACTAATACCCTGGGTAAAGGTATGAATCCAATTATTCTCTCTCCAGCTATGGGTAAATAGTAGGACAGACTAGGTTCTCCAGCCTTGGTTAGGCAACTAGTCTAGGAGAAGGAAAACTCTGAATTCAAACCTGTTAAACTCTGCTTAAAAATTGACCTTGTGTCATATCCTGCCCGAGCGGAGGGGTTGGTAAATAGTATCATTATGAGACAATTGAGGAGATGAAAGAGGCTGTGACGAAGGTCATTGACACGCTCATACAAGAGGACTTCGATGGAGCCTTCCAGAAGTTGTTGGAATGTTACAACAAGTGCATTGCAGCTGGAGGAGTTTACTTCGAAGGGGACTAGAGTTTCATGTGTGTACTATCAATAAAAGTGCCCATACGAAAAAAGTCTGGAAATTTATTTAATGATCCTTGTATAACAAACCCCCTGTGGTGTTGGAATGTGACACAAGTTCTGATTAATCTTGGGTGTACCACAGGAAGCAAGCCTCACAAGGGGCGGCATCAATAATAACTTCACATTATTTCCTCTTTTAAGTGAGGTGACTCAGGAGCCAGACAATCAAACCTTCTGTACTCCTTTTTGATGAAGCAGTAGACGCTGCTTGGAGGTGGGGAAAGGCCCCTAGAATTGAACTGGGCAGTTTTCAGATCGCCCAGCATAAATGAAAATGACGAAGGTATTTATTTTATGCTTTACAAGGGTAAAATGTGACACAAGGCCAGTTTAATTTGAGCTGCCCCACAAGAAAGCAAGTCTACCAATAGGTGGTGTGCAAAAAAAAGCTCATGTCCTTTTGGCATTTTCCTTTACGAGTGGCTTTAGTGCTAACAATCAGTTCAGCCCTTATGCCTGCCAGGCAAGGGGGAGGTGCTGCCTGAAAGAAGAAAGGCAGGAACAAAGATGATTCATACTAGATGGAAGGGAAAAAGTCATTTCTGATTGGCCAATTATTATTGACATAACATTTATTCAAATTAGCTAACAATGACTAACACAACAATTATATAAACAATAAATTGTAGTTTTTAATGTCATCTTTTATCGACAAACCCTAAATTGGCGTTTTGAGTGGTGTAATGGTTAACAAGCTAGTCTAGCAAACCTTTTTGAGTGAGTTTGAGTCACATTTGGTGCCCCATTCATTCAGCCTTGTGCCACGTGTAAGCAAAAAGCTATTAATTGTTAGCAAGCTAGTCTAACAAACCTTCACGTGTAAGTTCTTGTCAAACTCTTGGGCAAACTCTAAATTAGCATCTCGAGTGGTGTAATGGTTGACAAGCTAGTCTAGCAAACCTTCATGTGTAAGTTCTTGTCTCATTGGGTGCTCCATTTATTTGGCCCCATGCCACATCTAATTGGGCAAACCCTAAATTGGCACCTTGAGTGGTATAATGGTTAACAAGCTAATCAAGCAAAACTTCATGTGTAAGTTCTAATCACATTACGTATTCCATTTATTTGGCCTGGCACCACATCTAATCGGGCAAACCCTAGATTAGCCATTAACAAGGAATAAGCAACTCACTATCAACAGATTGGGAGAAAGTTCTTATTCTACTCTCTATACCTTAGAAAAACAGTTGATTAACTTTTGATCCGCTGAAAGAGAAAAAACATAAAATAATGAAGATGGCAAAAATACTTCCAGACATAGACAGCATGGCTGGCTCTATACCAAACTTCACCATAAACAAATCACCAATGTAGATTATTTACTAAGAATCAGCTTAGTTTATGGTCATTAACGATGCCAGAAGCAGCACCCCACAAAACAGCAGTGTGGCTATCCAAGTTAGACAAACCACATATGCTTGGCACAACTGGAAAAGCAAAGACAAATCTATAAGCGATGTTCTCCTATGGACTCCTATACATGGACACACCAGAGTTGGCTGACCAGGAAAAACTTACATTCACCAGCATTCTGCGGAAATGGAGTGCTGGCTAGAAGACTTGACAAGAGTGATGACTGATAGGGACAGATGGCGAGAGAGAGACAGAGAGTCAAGAGAATCTGTGCTATCAGCACGCTTTTTTGATAATCATCATCATCATCATGTCGCGCTGGTAGCACAGATATCCCTGACCTTCTCTCGCCACTCCTCCCTATCATTCATTGCCCTAGGCAGGTCTTCAGGACAACATCCCGTATCCTCACATAGCTGCTGAATGTATGTTCGTGCTGGTCGTCCTGATTTTGCAAGGCCATGTGTGGGGGTCCATAAGAGTACATCTCTTATGAGTTCGTCTCTGCTTCTCCAGCAGTGTCCTGCATGTCTGGTTCGTCTAACTTGAATAGTTTTCGTGATGGGAGGCACGTGGCTGTACAGTTGGTGTCTTGTGGGGTGTTGCCGCCAGGACTTGTTCAAGATTGCACGCAGCATTCTTGTGTAATTGCCATCTCGATGTGACCGCTGCCTGGAAGAAACTGCATTTCATTTTATT
Organism: Sepioteuthis lessoniana; assembly: GCA_963585895.1. Taxonomy (NCBI): domain Eukaryota; kingdom Metazoa; phylum Mollusca; class Cephalopoda; order Myopsida; family Loliginidae; genus Sepioteuthis; species Sepioteuthis lessoniana. The sequence goes on along the minus strand of OY757941.1, from coordinate 55,000,166 downwards.
TTTTTTTGATAATGGACAACATTATTTATATAAATATAGTCAAAGGCATTTTATTTACCTGACTTAAAAATTTCTTCAGCTTCTAGAATGTTGGGATTTGTCTCTTCACCTCCAGAAATCGAGAACACTTTGGAAAAATTGAATGGTCCATCAGATTCTTTGTAGAGCCCTGCTTCCGTTGCTTTGGACACAAGACCATCGGACGATTTAGCAAAATTGGTACCAATGGTCAGTTTACCATGGAGACTATGCAAATTGGCTGAAGAGAAAAAGTTAAAAAAAAAAAAAAAACATATCAAGAAATAGGCAAGTGGGGTGGTCAGATTGATTGATTAAGTTTAATTGCAGTTCAACCCATCTGGGGATAGTCTATGCCAATGAATCATAGAATTAGTTGTCAAAATTTCTGAGACGAAGCTTGGTGATTGTTATCATTAAGGGTTTTCGGACTATTGTCTTCGTCTTTATTGTTATTTCCACAACGTTTTGGCCGATATGTCCTCCGGCCTTCTTCAGGTGTTTGTTGTCTAAATTTCTGAGACGAAGCTTGATGATTTTTATCATTAAGTGTTTTTGGACAATTGTCTTGATCTTTATTATTATTTCCACAATGTTTCGGCCAATATGTCCTCCGGCTTTCTTCAGGTGTTTGTCGAACTCAGGAACCTTCACCTTCTCTAAGGAGACAATCAACTGGAGGTTGCAGGTTCAATCCTGACTGCAGGCGAGTAACAATAGAGGAATACTTAACACTTGTACCTGGTTATGGCTTACGGAATCAGAACAGGCGACTCCCGTGGATTCAATAAAAATGTAGTTTGAAGTTCCGTGAAGGTTCCAGAGTTCGACAAATACGTGAAGAAGGCCAGAGGACATATCGGCCGAAACATTGTGGAAATAACAATAAAGATGAAGACAATAGTCCGAAAACCCTTAATGATAACAGTCAGAGAATCACATTAATTATATATTCACGTTAATATTTGTATAGTTGTTCCTTGATAAGATTTTGAACACTTACTTGACAAAGTATTCCTATGTAATATAAATAATTTTGCAAACAGTAGTATGTATCAAGCATTCCTTTTTAATTTGCCACTCGGCTGGGGCTGTAGAATTCATCGACTGCTTCTCTGCAGAGGGATAAGATCCCTCACCCCCAACGAGCGTCCTGGATATGATATTAAACAATCTGATGGTGAGGTTCCAGTAATGCTGGAGCTTTAGAGAATGCAGAGCACCCCTTCATTGCCATTGCTCTCAGGTCTATTCTGGCCCGGCATGGTAGCACCTGATAGGGTCCTATCTATGGGTTAAATAGAGCTAACAGCATACTTATGCTAAACTGAATTGTTTGAAATAGAACTGTTTTGACATTAAACTGTTTGTAAACAAAAACTATACTTAGACTAAACTGAATTGTTTGAAATTTAATTTGGTGTTAAATGATCCAAAAAGGGTTGATGTGCTGTAAAACAACCAACCAACTTCTAGGACATGCATTTTTTTTTTGAGTTTCTTGTTTCAGTAATAAATCATTATCATATTATTGGGTTGTGTCTATTTTAAAACAGTTTTGAATGGGTCAGATAGAACTAAACTGCATATTTATGGTAAACTGAATTGTTTGAGATAGAACTGTTTGTATCTATAAAAATGGATTTGGCATTAAATAACCTACAATGGTTGATATGCCATAAAACCCAACCCAACCAAATCCTATATATCTAATATATATATATATATATAATGATGATTTAGCATTAAACAACCTACGATGGTTGATATGCCATAAAACCCAACCAAACCAAATCATATTTATTTAATGTATATGTATAAAAAGGATTTGGCATTAAATAACCTACAATGGTTGATGTGCCATAAAACTAAGCTAAACATATACTAATAATAATATAGTTTGAAGTAATTATTTCTATTCGACAATATATGACAATATGAGGTATTCACTGGTGCTAAAACTTTATGGAGAGTATGATGTATTTTGTTTTATTTATGTACCATAGCCATGATATGGCTCTGTGTGAAACGTACATCGAATGTCCATAAAGATAGAACATAGGAATCTCGAAATTAGAAAAACATGTAACGACTTCTCAGTTTAGGTACGAAACTTTTTATTACCTTTGAGTTTAAAGGTTTTTCGACATAAGGAGAGTGAGGCACAATTTTTCTATACTGGCTTTTTCATCTACCCCCGCATCTCATGTGACACGTGCCCAAGGCCTCTGCGAGCATGCGAAAGTCAACCCTTCTCATCCAACTCTACCAACTTTCTTCAAATTCCCAAAATCCTCCGTGCGCTTCCGGTGCATGACATCACCCGCACTCTGTAACCCCATTTCCCATCTCAGGCTATTGTGACATCTCTGAATGACGCACACGCGTGAACACCTGTGTTAATGTCGCGCCTAAGTAACCCATGCACTGAGCCGAAAGGTTCTCAGCCTAACTAAACCCAAAGGCATAAACTGAAATCCCTCGGCCATTATATTACATTTAGAAAAATATAATTTTCTTTTTATAAGAATATTAAACATATTTATTGACTTTGAAAGAAATTTAAAAGGTTATTTAAAAGGTCAGTGAGGGAGTAGTACTACTCAAATTTTCAAATTGTCAAAACAAAAAATAAATAGGCTTGGGGTTTTATCAGTGCATTAAACTATTTTAAATCATGATATCTCTTGCCCATCTGTTAGGGTTAAAAGGTCAAATCTTTGGATAGATTAATCAGATCTTTGATTTTTTTTCATTAATATGAAAAAAGATACTCCCTTACAAAGCATGGGCTGGGACCCTTAATTAACCAAGTCCCTATATTTTGGTTTGATTGGATGACCAATCAAAATCTGATACGTGAAGAGGTACACTTCCCACTGGTGTAGATCAGAGTATTTGATTGGCTAACCAGTCAAAAAGTAGTAGAAAAATACGAAATGATCTGTGATTGGTTAGCCAATTGGGAATGTTTGTTTCCAGTGGAATCCTCTATAAAGTAGATGTTTTTAGGGTTAGATGAGAGAAGAGATCCAAGATCCATGCTGAAGACAAGATAAGAAATCTCTCCAAGAACTATAGCCTCTCCAGCAAAAACCTCATGCTCCAAAAAATTGAGTAAGATAGAAAAACTTCATCAGCCAGATATCTCATTGGTCTGTCTTTCAAAAACAACAAATGGCAACAATTTCCATATATTTTATTTTTAAGGAATTGTGTTTCAATAAAATGTTAATTGTTAAAGCAGAGTTTTTCTTGTCTTTGAGTTGCCAACACCTAGACAAATTGTTCCGATGAACCACTCCAACTGTCAGAAGAAGTTCCAGATAGATAGTGTTATCCCCATCTGTGAATATTTCAAACATAATGTGGGCACAGAGGGAGTTGATAAACCAACTAGCCAGAAATGCGTGTGATAGTCATGGAACTAGTGCTACAATCAAATAACATGACCAGCATAGAACAATAAATACTCATTTGTTTGCACACAGTTATATGATTTCAAGTAACTAATAAAAACCCTTTGTAAAGAATCATGATTTCAAGTAACTGTTCTTAATACAAATAATTTACAGTTACATGACATCCAGAATTCTTATCTGATATCAATAATCGTATGGTTTCAAGTAATAAGAACACAGTTGTATGGTTTCAAGTATTCCAATCGAATATCAATAATTATATTGGTCAGAGAAAACGGCTTCGAGCTGACAAAGAAAAGAAGCAGAAGGTACTCCGCAAAAACAATTACTTACGACGACTACATCAATGACATAGCGATACTGGCAAATATACCCAACCAAGCCGAAACACTACTGCATATTTTGGAACAAGCCACCACTGTGCATTGACATGGAGGCCAATGCCTTCTTCCAGGCAGCGGTCGTATCGATACTGCTGTATGGATGCATTACTTGGACACTAACTGAACGGCTGGAGAAGAAACTAGACGGCAATTACACAAGAATGCTGTGAGCAATATTGAATAAGTCCTGGTGGCAACACCCCACAAGGCACCAACTATACGGCCACCTGCCTCCCATCACGAAAACTATCCAAGTTAGACGAACCAGAAATGCAGGACACTGCTGGAAAAGCAGGGATGAGCTCATAAGTGATGTACTCCTATGGACCCCCACATATGGCCGGTCAAAAGCAGGACGACCAGCTCAAACATACATTCAGCAGCTCTGTGAGGATACGAGATGTAGCCCTGAAGACCTGCCAGAGGTGATGAACGATTGAGAGAAGTGGCGAGAGAGGGTCAGGGATATCCATGCTAGCGGCATGACATGGTGAGGATGATGATGATACTGCTCAGTCAGCTGGGACTGTAGAATGCACCGACTGCTTCTCTGCTGAGGGATAAGACCTCCCCCAATGAGTGTCCAAGATATGACACTAAGCAATCTAATAGTGAGGTTCCAGTGATGTTGGTGCTTTTGGGAATGCGGAGCACCCCTTCATTGCAATTGCTCTCAGGTCTACTCTGGCCCGCAATGGTAGCACCTAATAGGGTCCTATCTATGGGTTAAATAGAACTAACTGCATGCTTATGCTAAACTGAATTGTTTGAATTAGAACTGTTTGACTAAACTGAATAGCTTGAAATAGAAATGTTTTTGACATTTAAACTGTGTACTCATGCTAAACTGAATTGCTTGAAGTAGAACTGATTATTTGTATAAAATGGATTTAAATAGAACCAAACAGCGTACTTATGCTGAACTGATTTCTTTGAGTTAGAACTGTTTGACTTAACTGAATAGTTTGAAATAGAAATATTTTTGACAATTAAACAGTGTACAGATACTAAACTGAACTGCTTGAAATAGAACTGTTTTGACCTTGAAACTGTGTACTTATGTTGAACTGATTCGTTTAAAATAGAACTGACTATTTGCATAAAAATGGATTAGGCATTAAATGACCTACAAAGGTTGATATGCCATAAACCCCCAACCAACCAACCAATAATTATATGGTTTCAAGTAATTAGTACACAGTTATGTGGTTTCAAGTATTGCTATCTAATAACAATAATTATATGGTTTCAAGTTATTATTTCTCTTTAATAATAATTTATTTGATCACATTTATATCATCATCATCATCATCATGTCGTGCCACCAGCACAGATATCTCAAATCCTCTCTCGCTACTTCTCCCTATCGTTCATCGCCTCTGGCAGGTCTTCAGGGCTACATCCTGTATCCTCACAGAGCTGCTGTATGTATGTTTCGAGCTGCTCCTCCTGCTTTTGCTCAGCCATATGTGGGGGTCCATCGGAGTACATCACTTATGAGCTCGTCTCTGCTTCTCCAGCAGTGTCCTGCATGCCTGGTTTGTTTAACTTGGATAGTTTTCGTGATAGGAGGCAGGTGGCCATATAGTTGGTGCCTTGTGGGGTGTTGCCACCAGGACTTGTTCAATATTGCTCGCAGCATTCTTGTGTAATTGCCGTTTAGCTTCTTCTTCAGCCATTTTGTTAGCGCCCAAGTAATGCATCCACATAGCAGTATCGATACGACCACTACCTGGAAGAAACTTATTGATAGCTTATCGATAGCTGTCCATGCCTTTGTTAGCCATGTGTCGCTGTCTTTTTCAGTTTATGAGACACTGCTTCCTAGGTAGGTGAACTTGTCTACCAGTTTCAGAGAGGTTCCGTCTAGTGTGGAAATGTCACCTGTTTGATTAAAGCACATGTATTCAGTTTTGTGTGCATTGATATGGAGGCCAATGCCTGCGACTGCTTGTTCAAAACTATGCAGTAGTGTTTCGGCTTGGTTGGGTGTATTTTTCAGAATCACTATGTCATCGGCGTAGTCGACGATGGTAATTGTTTTCTACTTAGAAAACAGTTATATGGTATGTGGTATTCCTACCTATAATAAATGATTAGTTGAGTTGTATGATTACAAATACTCCTATCGACTATTCACCATTATATCGTTTCTGTTAGGGATCAAACCAAACGAAAGATATCAAAGTTATTCCCCTTGAGGCATAGAAATGGAGTTGCCTCCCGTGAACAGTGCATTGTGAGATTTGTTGGGACCGGTAACGCAGACACGTGTGTGAGGCAGAGAGAGAGTTGAATACAACATGATACAGAGTAAACGCGTGTTTGATGGTTGCCCACAAAATCAAAACAGCTTCTTTTCTTGATCAATAGACGCATGTCTCTGTCTGTGGCTAATTAAACCTAATTTAGATTAGTGTCAGTCTTTTTTCAGTTTTGTTTACTTATCTTTCTTCCTTTGTAAATGTCAAACAGTTCTATTTGACCCATAGATAGGTCTCTACCAGGTGCTACCAGAACGGACCAGAGTGAACCTGGGAGTTATGGCAATGAAAGAGTACTTTGCATTCCCCAAATCTCCAGCATCACTGGAGCCTTACCAGATCGTTTAATGTTATATCCAGTACACTCGGGTGGGGGGTCTTACAGTGATGCAGTAAGGGTATTCTACAGCACCAATCGACTGGGCCTCTGAGTGTGTGTGTGTGTCTGTATATATATATATATATATATATATATATATATTGAGAGAGTGAGGAAGAAAGATTTTACACTTCTTAAATTTGTCCACTAGTTTACAGAATTATCCCGTTAAGAGAATGGTAAAAGCAAAACATACAAAGAAATTGGATTGAATAAGACCTTTTAATTGTTAGATGTTGTAGAAAAGGAAGTATATTCCAACTGCTGAGAGAAATCGAATGTTTGATAGGTTTTTAATGAAATGATACTGTTACTTACAGCTGACTTTTTCTGCTGCCCAAAATTGTCCACCACCAGCTGTTTCTATGACCCAGGCTTCAGAAGAATCGGCAATCAAAAAGCTTGTACACAACTGACAGGGATTGGTGAATCCCGGGACCTCACTGTAAGGCCCACCTTGACCGTGGTGATTTAACAATGCACACAGAACATCTACTCCTTCAGCTGCACAACGACTGCGTTCCAAGGTCAATCTTAAAAAAGAGAAAAGAAAACAGATTTTTAAAGTTTCTCAGAGACATTATCATATAAACAACAATTTTGTGGAATCCTGAATTTACTTGAACAACAACAACTGTTTTTGTGAATATTGGAAAAGGTATTATCAACCCTTGTTGAATTATATAAAGTAAAGTTGGCGACCTTGGTCGAGGGTGACCTGAAGGCTACAACACCAAGGTGTACGGGAGGCCACTACTCCATTGCTTCACTTGAATCTTACCTTATAATGGTGAGTGCTAAGCAAGGCAGCATTAAGTACCATTTTTTGAGTCTTTGGTATGGCTCAACCTGGAATTAAACTCTGGTTTCCCGGACCATTAGGGAACATGCTACTCAATAGGCAAATGGCCCAGTCATATATATATATATATATATATATGGAAGAAAATAATGGATAATAATCCGACAATTTGTGAAGAAAAATTGACAACAAATAATCCAAATAGAAAGTTGGGATTTATAGAGAAACAAAGTCAGTCGACACTATAGATTCGAAATCTCGTGATGAACTAACGGAACGTGGATTATGCACAATGTTTCTAATGTCAGGTGACATAGTTTAAAGAAACGAACGCTGATTCATTGATCAAACGGCCAATTTTTCTTGTCATAAACAGCCAACTTTTCTTGTTATACAACTTTTCCAAATTTTTATATATTTTTACACTTTTTATACATCCATCTACACTTAACATCACTAATAATACCCCTCACAGTCCTGATGATGGTTCAGCAGAACCGAAACGCTATAGTGTCGACTGACTTTGTTTCTCTATAAATCCCCACTTTCTATTTGGATTATTTGTTGTCAATTTTTCTTCACATATATATATATATATATAATTTGACATTAAATGACCCACAAGAGTTGATATACCTTTAAACCTAATAACCCAACCAAATAAATAATATTAAATTGAATTATTAGTGTTTGACAGGAATACTTGAAACTGATTAACTGTGTGCAAACAAATAGGCTCTAACTATTCGCTTACAAATCATATATATATATATATATTAATGCAACAAACAGACCCAAAGTCTTTCTCCTGATGGAACTAAAAGCAAAAAGAAAAAATGAAAAAGGATAAATGAGCTGACCAATTTCATCCTCGAGGAAAAACCGTGTAGACTAATAAAAGGGAAATTTTTATGGTGAGGAGAAGAAAAAAATTATTTTGGAGACTCAGCTTAAATAATATTAAATCCTAGCAGGCATTCCCTCTTGTTTACAGAGAAACGGTCTGGCGGATAAAATATGGATAGTCTTGAATACTTTAAAATGGAATGAAGAGGTTGACTTAATCAAAATAGAGAAAAAGTCCACACAAAACCTCTTAGAACAGTCATAATTATTCATTAGGTGTTCTGCTATGGAAGACCCGTATATATGTAACATATTGACCTTCAACCCAGTCGTCAATCAAGAAACGGGTGCATCCAGTCGAAGATATCACCTTGACATGTGGACAGGTTGAATTCGTTACGGATGCAACACCCACAGGAAGCAGATGGGTTTCAAAAAATTATATAACCCAGTGCCACAGACAGTTCAAGTTAGTTGGAGTCAGTTGAAGTTCGAGTTGCAGTTTGAGGCAGTGAGACCCAGCACCCAGCAGAAGGCTTGGGCCCTCAGGACCCCCGGTTGAGCAGCCCAGCAGAATGAGAAAAGAAGTGCTGCTATAGTCAGAGCAACTGGGGGTCAATATGTTGCAGTCTGTTTAGTCTCCAACTCACCTATCACACACAACCCTTTTGCAACCCTTTCGAGAATAAAGTGTGAGAGGTATATTTTTCTAAAGAAGTGTGTTCGTTCGTCATTATTGTTGATTATGTTTCCGCATGTATATGTATACGGATAGTTGTATCACGGCTATACAACATATATTTCTAAGATTATTCATCGGGCCTCCAATAAAATTACATATTTTCATACGGACACATTCATAAAATTTTGTATGCTTAAAAATCTCTCTCACTTTCTCTCATATAACAGGATTTGGCATTGAATAACTATCAAGGGTTGATAAGCCATTAAACGGAATAATTTAATCGTTTTGGTTGTTGGGATAACAATGCAGATACCATTTATGTGTATGTATTTTATTTCTTTGACGACACCCATTTATTCACCTGTCACGACCTTTACAAGAAAATTGACCAGCAAAACATACGTCACTGCGATTAATGACTTGTGGTATTTTCCAACATTGTTTATAGAACTTTATGAAATTCTACACTTTGTATTAATAATAGATTTCTTTGATCGGTGATGTAACATTCTTTTATCAAAATCATGAATCAGAAATGACTGCTTCGTTGAAAAAGAAACATTGATGCAAAAACACAGAAAAATTTTCTATATTGCTATCATCAGCCGAGTCGGCTGGGGCTGTTGAATACACTGACTGCATCTCTGCAGAAGGGTAAGACTTCTATCTCATCCCAGTTGGCTGGGGCTGTTGAATACACTGACTGCATCTCTGCAGAAGGGTAAGACTTCTATCTCATCCCAGTTGGCTGGGGCTGTTGAATACACTGACTGCATCTCTGCAGAAGGGTAAGACTTCCCCAATGAATGTCCTGATATGACACTGAAATATCTCTGCAGAAGGGTAAGACTCCCCCAATGAATGTCCTGATATGACACTGAAATATCTGATGGTGAGGCTCCAGTATTACTGGATCTTTGGGGAATGAAGAATACCCCTTCATTGCCATCGCTCCCTGGTCCAGAGTGGTAGCACATGGGTCAAATAGAACTATTTCACATTTAAACCGAATCCAAACAAATGACTTATGCGAAATTGAATTGTTTGATCATTTAACTGTGTGTATCTACAAAATGTTTTTATAAATCATATATTTAATATATAAGTTGAAACCCCATTTGGCTTTAAATAACCAAAAATGGTTGATATGCCATAAAACCAAACCAAAATAATATCATCATCAAAGTATTTCAACAACACAGCTTTCTTTGACTCTCTCTCTCTTCATCAGTCACAATTAGCTATTGCTCTTAGTGAGTCCTCTAGACGGCATTCAGTATCCACGCAGAGCTAGTTGATGTAAGATTTTGCTGTTCAGCTAACACTGGTGTGTCCATGTATTGGAGTCCATAGGAAGGTGTGTTTGTTCTTGCCTCAACAACACTGCCAAGCATGTCTTGTTCATCTTACTGGGATAATTTGTAGGATGGGAGGTAAGTGGCTATACAGTTGCTCTTTTGTAGGGTATTGCTTCCAGGATTTGTTCAAAACACCATGTAGCATACTTATGTAATTCTCATTTAAATTTTCCAAGCTTTTTGATAGCTTCCAATCGGTGTAGCCTTACAGTAGTACTGACACAGCTACAACTGTATCTATGCTGCTTTCAAGAAGTATATACATTCAGAAGGCCTGAGTTCTGTCCGTCAAATCCCTATTTCTGCATCGCTATTGCCCAGCAACAATACAGTTAATTCAGCTGTTGAATAACAGATTACTAAAACAGTTTTTTCCAAGCAGTAGTTGTGTTGATACTGCGATATGGATGCACCAAATAGACGCTAACTAAATGTTTAGAGAAAAAGCTTGATAGCAATAACACAAGAATGCTACAAGCTATATTGAACAAGTCCTGGAGGCCAGAAAACAGCAGCTGTACAGCCACCTACCGCCCATCACGAAAACTATCCAAGTTAGATGAACCAGACATGTGGGACACTGCTGGAGAAGTAAGGATGAACTCATAAGTGATGTACTCCTGTGGACCACTGTACATAGACAAGCTAAGGTTGGACGACCAGCTAGAACCTATATGCTGATACAGGAAGACCTCCTGGGAACGATAGACAAGAGGGACAGGTGGCAAGAGAGGGTCAGGGAGATTCATGATAGCAGTGCAACATCATTATGATGATGACATTTTATATTTTCAGCTATTTTTCAAGTAGGGGACATGAAGTGGGGTGGAGAGCTGAGGTCAGGGTTAAAAAAGAGTCAAAAGAATTTTTTTTCTAGCTTACCTGACTAAATCAGCACCAAGTAACCTTTCTTCATCACCAAGCTTTTCCTCCATCTTGGTGTGAGCCACACTGCTGCCCACACAGACTCCATGTTCGTTGGCACCCATCTCAGCTCCCCATGTCCATGAAGGTTTGCTCAGGATGACGGCATGGCTATGAGAAACTTGGTCAATATCAATGAAGGTACACTGAAAAAAAAGAAAACAGAAAATTAATATATTCTCACTAAGTGCCACACATTTCTGACCTTGTACCAAACTAAGCATCACTTCCTCCTTTTTGATAATGAACCCTAGATATTTCATTTCATCTTTTAGGAATTGGTACTTGAAAAGTTGTTTCAATCAGGTGAATGCAAGTTGCAACGGTCCAGTCAGCTAGGGCTGTAGAATATGCAGACTGCATCTCTGTAGAGAGGTAAGATATCCTTAATGAGAATCCTGCATATGACATTAAACTGCATCTGATGGTGAGGCTCCAGTCCTGGAGCTTTGGGGAATGTGGAGTATCCCTTCATTGCTAATCTCTCAAGTTCACTCTGACCAAAAGTGGTAGTACCTGTTAGGGTCTCATGTATGGGTCAAATAGAACTGTTTAACCATTTAACCATATTTACCAACCCCTCCGCTCGGGCAGGATATGACACAAGGTCAATTTTTAAGCGGAGTTTAACAGGTTTGAATTCAGAGTTTTCCTTCTCCTAGACTAGTTGCCTCACCAAGGCTGAAGAAACCAGTCTGTCCTACTATTTACCCATAGCTGGAGGGAGAATAATTGGATTCATACCTTTCCCAAGGGTATTAGTGCTATGTGAAATGCAATCGTATTCAAATCGATTTGAACTCGTATCACTGTGTCCATTTCCTACGACGATAACCATTACACCACGGGCACCTCCATATTTAACTGTGTGCAAACAAATGACTGATTTTAAATTGCATCATTATTGTTATATTACAATACTTTAACTCTGAGTAAACAAGTTATGGGTCATTTAATAATGTTACCTACAAATTAGTTTATAAATCCTATATATTTGATATATATGTATAAAGAGGATTTGGCATTAAATAATCTACAATGGTTGATATGCCATAAAACCCAGCTAAACCAAATCATATATATTTAATATATATGTACAAAGGGAGTTTGGCATTAAATATCCTACAATGGTTGATATGCCATAAAATCAAACTCAACCAAATCATATCTATTTAATATATATGTATTAAGAGGATTTGGCATTAAATAACCCACAATGGTTAATACATCATAAAACCCAACCAAACCAAATCATATATATATATATATATAAAGGATTTGGCATAAAATAACCTACAATAGTTGATATGCCATAAAAGCCAACCAGTTAGCCAACTGATTGCAAATGCCAAAAGAGCTTTTCTGGTTCCATTGATATTATCGATGTACGCTACCACAATTTTCTCAAGTGAACTACAGACACTGGCCTCTGGAAAACTTCTGTTGCCTCTGACAAGCTAAAGGGAAGGGCATGACCCGAAAGTGGTATAAACCCAAATGAGATCCATTCTATCTCACCCACAGCTCCCTGCTAATATCTTGTTCTAAGATCAATTGTAGAAAAGCATGTGACCTTTTCCGGCAAATCTATTTTGCCCAGTTGACTGGGGCTGTAGAATACGCCAAATACACTTCTGGAGAGGACTAAAACCCCTCAATGAGAGTCCTGGATATGACACTAAACAATCTGATGGTGAGGTTCCAGTGATGCTGGAGCTTTGGGGAATATGGAGTACTCCTTCATTGCCATTGCTCCCAGGTCCACTCCAGCCTGGAATGGAAGCACCTGATATGTCTTAAATAGAACTAACTGCATACTTATGCTAAACTGAATTGTTTGAATTAGAACTGTTTGACTAAACTGAATAGCTTGAAATAGAAATGTTTTTGACAATTAAACTGCATGCTTATGCTAAACTGAATTGTTTGAAATGGAACTGTTTTTGACATTGAAACTGTACTTATGCTAAACTGAATTGTTTAATAT